>JAITYX010000010.1:7497500-7862500 GCA_021018815.1 Talinum fruticosum | reverse complement strand
CGAGCCACACTTCTGCCCATTTTCTACGTGTTTTCGGATGGTGAGGCATGGTAATGACGATATGATTTGGTCGTGCCATTTGAAGTAAGACGAAACAGAGGAGATTTGAACCACACCTAATAGACGTCTTATGACATGTTCTCGCAAGACAAACAATGCCGTATATATAGCTTTATGATTTTCTTTAGGATTTTTAATTGTTAATAACCTAATCTACGTGGGTGTTGGATGATATTATATTAACTTTTATTTTTAGGTCTTGAATTTCCTCACCTTTTAATATAACTAGAGGATCATTCAATAGGAGTGTAACAAATGGCTTATGTTTAGATAGTTATATAATATAATGTTTTTTAAAAAATATTAACTCAGCTAATTCAATAGGAGTGTAACAAATAATTTTTAAAAAAATATTTAACCAAACATTAAGCAATTTTAGCAAATTCAATAGGAGTGTGACAAACCACGACGTCATGTGAGATCACTTAATTTTACTTTTATGTATATATTATTTTCAGCATATATTATTGAGTTTGGATGTTGTAACTCGACGTGAAGTTCACATGACGTTTATTATTATTATTTTTTAACACGCATACAATGGTGGTTATGAATAGCTGATTCCTTCCTTTTTATGCATGTGTAAGGTATTTAAATTAGGGAGATTTACAGATGAGTCATTGTTTGGATTTATTTATTACACTTTAGTCACTTATAAAAATCAAAAGACAATTATACCCCTTTATTTCTCGGCCTCTCTCTCTCCTCTATCAGCCTCTCTCTCTCTGTCTTTCTCTCATTTGTCAGCTTTTTCTCTCTCTCCTCCCCCTCCTCTCTCTCCTCCCCCTCCTCTCATATATCTTTTAAAAATATTTTTATAAATAAAAATAAAATTATTTTCTTTTTCAAACATATTATTTTTTGAAAAAATTTAATTTTTACTTTTAGACAAAAAAAGATTATTTATATTATAGATAATTTTTTAAAAGTTTTTTAGTGAAAAAATTATTTTAGATTTTAAATTTTACTTTATTTATTTATTTTTCTTTATTTTTTTCATATATATTTCTCTTATTATAAATATATTAACTTATTATTTTTATGATTTAATTTTAAGTAAAATTATAATTTTGATTTATTACTATAAAATTTAAAATTTTAGTTTTTCTTATTTCAATTAAAATATTTCGATTAAAAATATATAAAAATATTATTTAAATCCTAAACCTTAATTACTCAACCCGAAATATTAAATTAATAAAACTAAGATAGACGAGTCATTCTCAAATAACATAGAAACTCATATTGGCATAACATAAAAAGTCATTACGAGATAACATTATGGTTAACCCTGGACCGGAGATGACTATTTATATTATTTCGGGTTGACTGTCTATGTGTAGATTTATTAGTTTAATATTTCAGGTTGAGTAATTAAGGTTTAGGATTTGAACAATATTTTTATATTTTTCAGTCAAAATAAGAAAAAAATAAAATTAAAAATTTTAAAATTTATAATAATAAATTTTAAAATGTAATTTTATTTAAAATAAGATCATAAAAATAAATATATTATTTTTTTATTTTCAAACTAAATTAATTTATTTATAATTGTCAAAACACATAATGGTACTAAAAATTAAAATTGAAAATGTGAAATAATTTTTATTTAAAAAACTTCAAAAAAATATCAATAACATGAATAATTAATTTTTTTAAATTTATGATAATAATAATTAATTTTTTATTTTTATTTAAAAAATAGAAAGATATGTAGAGAGAGACACACAGAGAGAGGGGGAAGAGAGAGATAGAGAGGCTGACAGAAAAGAGGGAGGAGAGAGAGAGGAAGAGGGCTAACAGAGAGAAGGGTGTAATTGTCTTTTTAATGATTTGAGTGTAAAAATTTTGAGTAAAAATGTAATTACAAATTAAAGGATGACTTAATTGTAAATTTCCCTTTAAACTACCACATAATGACCATGTCTTTAAAGTTTTCAACAATTTAAGTTTCTTGTATGCACTGTAAAAGAAAAATAATTAGTTCTTTTTTCCGACAAACAATGTATACATTTTCAGAATAGTCATGATGCTATGTAGACAGAATTTAAACACAATGAAAATAACTCTTAAACTCTTTTTCGGTTAAGTTAACTGAAATTCATGATGTTTTGAATTCATTATTTTATCCATTATTGCTTTATGAGAGTCCCCCAATTTAAATTATATGCAACAACCACTACCATCAACATGTGGATCCACTAAAGTGTCAATACAGGAAGGGAGTCGAGGAGATACAAAGTAGACAGCATTCCCTCTGTAAGCAAATAACTTTTTCAAAGGTATGTAAAATAACTTTTAAAGCAGATCTCAAAAAGTTAAAATACGCAAAGGAGTTGGAGAAGAAAGAAACAATTGAATGATAAACGTACAGAGGTACAAACAAATTATTAATTATGTCATATAGTAAAAATTAAGCTCTTATATGTAAAACAGGGTAACCTTACTAATGAGGTCATAACCTAATGGTAAAAAATGAGGTTCTAAGTACATTAAATTTCAGATTTGATTCTCTCTTTCTATTATATTATACTGATTTATGTAATTTCTAAAAACAAACCGATATCCTTTTAATTTCCAAACTCAAACAACCTATGTACTTGGCTATTCTCTTTATTGAGAGGGCCAAACAATTTCGTATACTCAAATCAATTATGTTCTACACTTAACATTTTTTTAATTTAATTATTTATTCAAGATGTAAACTTGAATACGGTACCCTTTAATTCATAGGACTCTTTAGTATTCCTACATTGACTCAATTATTTATTCAAGATGTAAGCTTGCTAACAAATTTCCGTCTAACTCTTAATCACCGGCCAAACTCAAGATATATATTTTTGATGTACTCAAGGAATTAAATTATAAGAAATAAAATTATAATCCACAGCCTCTATACGAGTATTTATATCAATATGTAGAATTTTGAATGTTCCACAACCTTATGGACACCCTTGGTCCAAAAATATTTTTAATAAAAAGTTAAAAGAAGTTGATAATATGTGTTTATATATGATGATAATTATTAGATAGAAACCCTTAATTTAAAGTCCTAATTCTGTCATTGGAATTTTGAATGTATATGTAAGTTTAATTTTTCTTTATTATGTATTTTCAAGATTGTGCGCTTCCACATATACTACATGTATAGTTTTTTTTATGTATATTTGACATATAAATTATTATAATATACTTTTTATATGACTTGTAGGTTACATGCTTGCTTAAAATTAATGCTTAAAAACTAGTTGTCTAGGCAATATTGTCCCTTTTAAAGGCTCATTTCATATGAGAATATAGTTTGTGAACTCAGTTTTACATTCATATAAGTACCTTATGTTTCATGGGGAAAAAAATAATCGATTGTGTGGCCTAATTAAATTTGTAAAGATAAAAAAATCTTTACCAACATACATAACCTAAAAAGATTAATTACAAGAAGAGAAATCTATACATAAGTATAACTTATTCTCTTAAGCATCTAATAAAGTGTTAATTGAGATTATAGCAATCTTACTCCAATAATTAAAGAGGTGAATATAAATTTAAATATTTTAAAATATACTTGTTAGTAAATTTTTTAAATTAAATGTTCGTGATAACCTTGAAGAAATTATAGTCAACAAATCGAGAATATCCCTACTTAAACTTTAAAAAAATTCATAAGCATCTTGTGCAAATTTTTACAAATTTGTAATTGTGATAGAAGCTCTTATCTCTCTCTACTCCACTTATTTATATATTTGTATAAGTTGTTAACTATTTTATTTTTGTAAGTATACTTTTTTCGATAGCTATTTTTAAATGTTTTTTGAAGGTTTAACAACTTATAAATTAGATAATTATCATTAACGATAAACTTTGACAACTTCTTTGAGTTTTGGCTCCTCACAAGGTTCAACAAGTACATGTGGAAGGTTATGAGAGTAAATAAATATAATTTCATGATATCATCATACGTCAAGTTATTATTTAAATAGCCCAAAATTTTGATCTAAATATTTTTATTTATTTAGTTTTGCAATTCTTCTTATCCAACTGGCAACAAGAAAGTGAAGGTTTTTTTTCCTCCCTTAAATTTGGTCACAGGAAAATATTTGATTATTTTTGTTGTCAATCTTAAAATGAGTTTCAATGATTACCAAGGGCCATTTGATTGATGCGTTTTCAAGTAGTGTACGTAAAGTTTTAAGTTTTTTTCTTTTTAATTAATTTATCTCTCTTTTGCATGGTAAGTTTATGAGTTTTGTACTATTTTTTTTACAATATTATTTTATCGACATTATTAATGAATCTCAATATGGTCTATATTTAAGAAATTTCAAATTTCACTCAAAATTAATAGTGTAAGTCAATTTTTTTATTAGAAAAACCTCCTATGTTACTCCTCCTATGAATTATTAAAATTCTTTCTTGGTTTTCCTCAAATACCAGTTTTCACTTTATTACTATCAGCTTATTTTAAAGAAATTGTATTAAAATCCCAACTGAAATAAGGTAGAATTACCTCACTTTATTTTTTTCCCTGATTGTTGATATCAGAAGCCTAAGAAGTTCAAGACTCTGAGAGACAAATTACAATCAATTAACTCCAAAACAAAATACAAAAGAAAAACAACGTCACATCATGATACAAAAATCCATCCACCTTTCCAAAATCACCACGAATGCATGTGAATGAGATGAAAAATCCTAGCCAGCATGCTTGATTACTTAATCAGCTAATCCAACATCATATCTTGTCGCATGAAACGAGCGGGTGGTTAGTTTTCTGTTGCTTACGCTTGCACGGAAGTTTTCTTTGCCTAATCTAGGCTTTTTGTAATTTTACGCACACCTACATCCATATTTTCTACCAAAGTCCGACCAAATTACCAATTTCGAGTAATTCATTGGCCGTGTTTTTATTAGATAAAATTATTTAGATAAAATTGTCTAAATAGTTTTAGTGCTCGATCTTGTGCACACACTCCTTTACGGTCTAATGTGAGGGAGTGCTCTTAGCTTAGGTGATCCAGCCTTCCTCCCGGTTTCTTTCTTGCTTCCCTTCCCTTACTTTTCTCTGGAGTTTCATGTATAGCGCATACGTATATCCTCTTGAATTGACGTTTCAAAAGCAGGTGAATGTGAGAATTCCTCACTAATCTTGGGGCTTCTCAATTGCTAAATATTTAGATTGCTTTCCCCTTGAATTACCTCACTTCATTAAAAAGGCCACCATGTCAATGCCGTTGAAGAAAAGAATACAACTAATTCTAGTTATTTGACATAAATCAACTCTCATTTCCCCATATTATAATTTTTTGCAGTATGAGATAATTTTTTTAGGTACACAATATAAGAGGGAAAATTTATATTTTGATTCGTTCATCACTTCATCTTATTCACTTTTATTTGCCAGAAAATAAAAAAAGAGGGAAAATATTAAAAATGGCATCCAACTTGTTTCACTGGTGCTTCCAGTCCATGGCCGTCTTCTTCCCCCATTGAGACGTGTGACACCATTCATTCTCTCTCTTTCTCTCTTCTCCATGGCTATAAATGGCAGCTTGTTCTTGCTGATGGATAGTCTTCATTTCTACAATCCTTTTTTTCAGCTTTAAATGATGGCATGATTCTTTCTTTTGAATTTGTTTAAATTCTTCTTCGCCAGCTTTTTGTTATTTCCTTTTAAGTATCTTGCTTCAAGAGTTGAAGTTCTCTTCCCTCCTCCGTCGCCTTAACTTGGTGTTCAAAGGGTATGATTTCTTTGTAACTATAATCCCCCGTCTCCAAAATTCAATATTTATGTTTTTAGTAGAATATGATTAATTATTCTGTGTTTGTCAGTGTTTGTGAGACCTAGCAAAATTAAACTGAAATCCGAACCAAATAACCTAAATTTGTCTCTGACTTGGCACCCGAAACAGCTAACCTGAAATGATGGACCCAACTTGACCTGAGACCTTTTCGTCCACAGTAATTTTTCTTTGCAAAACAAACTTATTAGATTAAATATCAACTCAAACCAAAGCAAATATCAAACTGAATCTTATTGACCCGACCTCAAACCGAACCAAATAACCCCTTTCTTATATTTAGATAATTCATAGTTATTTCTTTCGGTAGCTAGTTGCATCACCAGGTGTGCAAATTTACAACGTTCGTTTTAGTCCTACTTTTCTGTTTTATGGGTTTTTGCTCACAACATGTTGGGTTTATCAATGCAGTTATCATTTGTATTTCTAATTTGTGGTCATTTACTTGCTATGTCTCTCCTATTCTGTTTCTTTTAGCTGTACTAGATTTTGTGGATCCCATTTTATCTGTAGTTGAGTAAGAGAAAACCAACATGAGTTGACTTTTATATTGCCATGTTTCTTATGAAGCTTTATCTTGCATTTGATGTGTATCCGACCTCTTCTCCTGCTATGACTTTTGGGGACATTTTTTCTTTTTTTTTTTTTGGTGGTTCTATCATTTCCAAATAGAGTTTGAATTTTTCTTTTATCTTAGATTTGAATGGTTGAACCCCAACTAGATAGGATCCAAACTATGGAACTTTCAGTTGCTTCTGCGTCAATATCTGGAGGAAGTTGGCCCTGTGTCAAAGGATGCATGCGGAATGAATTAAATGAAGGATAAATTGTATTCAAGTCCTATAGGTATATCGAGGATGGTAGGATCATCATGCAGGGAGAGGCCAATGTTGAAGAGATCATCTCCTTTGTGGGAAAATAAGCACAGAGGAGATTGAGGGTAGTCCTACCTTGGAAGGTCTATCTTTCGTAGTGTATTATGCTTTAATGAGATTAGAGTGCCATTTCTTCTCAATTTAGTCTACACCTTGCTCCAATTTCTCATCACCAAAGGGGTGATCTAAGTGGCATTTGGCCCATCTTCCATTCAGGAGATGTGGGCATAAACTCCTATTTGGGCATTTGGAAGAACAGGCCCCCGACCCCCTTCCGCCCCAAGCCCTCCTCCAGTAATACGTTCTCATTGTGAGCAATGGGGCCTCTAGATAGGCTATCTTACTGCCGCCCTTCTCAAAAGACAAAGGGAAAAAAAAGGCCGGTAGGGGGAGAGGGGTCTTCGATTAAAAAGTGTGGGGAACTTATGCTGTCTTTTTGTATGTAATTCTTTATATAAGCACTTGCTGAAGAAAGAGAGACTTTTCTCTTTACATGTCTCAAACATTATTTGGAAGTCAAAGGTATGAGGAAGGATAAGTCTACTGTGACTTTCTCATATACCCTATTTTGTTTGCTCTTCCAGCTCTAGCACCACTACAATTTGTATATGCTTACTTAATTGTAGGTTGAATTGTTTCTTTGTCATGTGCTTGAACAAAATCCCAAATGTACCAGTTTGTAGTTGTCCCAGTTTTTGTGTTTCTAATGCATGACTTGTAATTTTTCTTCTTATATTTTCTATGGCCATGAGCAAACCTGTACTGCATTGCTTATTTGCAGGGCGGGTTGGCAAATACTAGGTTTTCTTCTTGTGGAAGGGTGATACTATGGGTCATCACAACGATGAATTGGATGATGTCGAGAATGGAGAATTGGATGGAAGGGAAGAGGAGTTATTCACATCTAGCATGTCAATTAGACAACCGCTTCTGAGGAATAGGTCAAATACCACCTCACAGATTGCTATTGTCGGTGCCAATGCCTGTCCCATTGAGAGCCTTGACTATGAGTAAGAATTTTTTTCCTCATATCACCATCAGCCATTTTGATTCCTTCCTCTTCCTTGTTTGAGAGAATGCGATTGTCAAAGAAAGAAAATATACATATATACGTATGTACATACGTGAGTATGGAATCGAATGGGTCTCTCTGTGGGTAGAGATGTCTGCAGCGATAAGACTGTCTATATCTAGATCTCCCGAGACCTTGGCCATACGGGACCCCACAGTGAGAGTTGTTGTTATTGTTGTTGTTGTCATCGTATGTACATAGGTATCTATGTGTGTATTAGTGCATGTGTATTCATAGAAGTGCTGTCACCATAGATGGCTTTTTAGCTTTTACAAACATGTTCATGCAATAAGTAACAGAAGGACCATAGTGATAACCTATGGTAATCTTTTTGTTACCCATTACCTGAACATCACTACTGTTAGTCCAAAGGTTCTTTGTTACCCCCTCTTATTTTTCTTTATTTTTTGGGGAGGGATGTGGGGGTGGGGGGTGGGGGTGGGCGTGGGGGAGGGAGTTGGGAGGGCCAGGTTTTCTCTTATCTCAGTGTCACATGGATCAGAGTGCTTATTACTAACTGTGAAACACACCCGTAAATAGTGATGACATTCACTTCTTATGTTACACTGATTCCAGCAAAGATCCGGAAAGGATGAGTATCTGAGGGTGCAGCCCCATAATTTATAAGGATTGCCGTGTTTTAGGTCTATTTTTGAATTTCTAAGTTGTTTTTCACTCATGAGTACCTCAATCTTGGATGCATGTGGCCACGTTTGGATCAAAGTCCCCTAAAAATATACTTTTTTACACTTGGAAGGGCATGTGAAATTGTCTTTGACACTTGCTGTTGCTTCATCACAGATGTTAACCCGATTTTTATGTGGTATTCCAGGATAATTGAAAATGAATTGTTTAAGCAAGATTGGAGGTCAAGGAAAAAGCATCAAATAGTTCAGTATGTCTTCCTCAAATGGGCATTGGCACTCCTTATTGGGCTCTGTACTGGACTTGTTGGCATCTTCAATAGTATTGCAGTTGAGAACATAGCTGGTTTCAAATTATTGCTCACTAACAACCTGATGTACGAGGGCAAGTAAGTTGCGTCATTTATTCTTCTCATTTTTCTAAACGAATGGCCCCTCGTGATTATCTGAAAATCTGTGTACTTAATTATGTACATGTCCTCCCATTGTGATTATTGATGAGAAATTTAGATCTGTTTTAGGATGTTAACTTTCTCTCAGGTTCATCCATTATCAGTGAATTAATTGTCGTATCATTTGATGTGTAATGGTTCCAGTACAGATACTTCAAGGCTTTTCTTGCATTTGCTGGTTGCAACATAGGGTTGGCCACAATTGCTGGGGCACTTTGTGCCTATGTTGCTCCTGCTGCTGCTGGATCTGGAATCCCTGAGGTCAAAGCTTATCTTAACGGTGTGGATGCTCCTTCAATATTGGCACCAAGAACTCTTTTCGTAAAGGTAATTTCTTGCTTGGATATCTTTCTAATGAGTTCCTTGGGGCTTTTCTCTTGTATTATTAGTAGTTATTGAATCTATAGTGCTATGTCAAAAGTCAAAAGTTAAGCTTCTGATGTTCTAATGTGTGTGAGTCCAACATTAGCAAAAGTTCAAACATTCTTCAGGCTTCTTGGCAATTTAATAGATAAAATTGTGCCCAAATGGAAATTGCTACAATTTGTTGGGGAAGAAGAGTATTTCTTTACGACTGTGAACTAACACGAAATTATGTGATCAGATTTTTAGCTCTGTTCTTGGTGTTTCTGGGGGTTTTGTCATTGGCAAGGAAGGGCCGATGGTGCACACTGGTGCTTGCATTGCCAACTTACTTGGGCAAGGTGGTTCTCGCAAGTATGGTCTGACTTGGTCTTTGCTTCGATATTTCAAGAATGATCGAGACCGGAGAGATTTAGTCACGTGTGGTGCTGCTGCTGGGGTGGCTGCTGCTTTTCGTGCACCAGTTGGTGGTGTCCTTTTTGCTCTTGAAGAAGCAGCTTCCTGGTATGCCTTTACAACTAGCTGCAAATGCCTTTCTCATTCATAGTAAACATACAAAGGATTATATCCCCGTTTTACATTTTTCATTCTATTCTGTTTTTTTTTTTGTGTGCGTTTTTTTGGGTGGGGGGCAAAGGAGGGGTGGCTCCCAGCCCAGGCCAAGATTGGGGTAAGCTATGAGTTAAGGCCAGAAGAAGACGGGGGTCTTCACCTGAGCCAATGGTAGTACAATGCTACAAGAGAATGAGGTTTCCGGTAGACTTGGCAATGCGGACCTAAGGCCTCAATCCATACTGAATGTCCTGGATTCATACCTGATCAAAATCTCGAAACAGGCTAGCTCAATTTTTGGACCTGTAACCTATTTCGACATGACCCCGAACTTTTCCTCCACAGCTGATGATCGTTGCAGGGAAAAAATATCCACGGACCCAAAGTAACCTAAACAAAAAATGATCCAATCCAACCCCAATCTGAAATTTCACCAAGCCAAAATTAACCAATCCAAACTTCAACCAAACAGCGGGAGGGTGATCTAACATATTATAGCATCCCTTTATTCTAATTCAGTTTATATTGAGATTCACATGAAGCCGTTAAGCTAGATTGGCAAAGCTTTTGAAGAAGGATAGGATGGCACACAGTAAAGTGATCCCAATAATTTGAATTGTATAAATCACTGTAATTGGTTTATCATCATGTTTCATTATTCAGGTGGCGAAGTGCTCTTCTCTGGAGGACATTTTTCACCACTGCTGTGGTGGCCATGGTTTTGAGAGGCTTTATTCAATATTGCTGGAGTGGAAAATGTGGTCTGTTCGGTAAGGGTGGGCTGATAATCTATGATGTCAGTGCAGCCGAAGCAACCTACAGCAGTTATGATTTATTGGCAGTAGTATTTCTTGGAGTCTTCGGTGGTGTTTTGGGGAGCTTGTTTAACTATTTTGTGGACAAGGTTGTCCGCATTTATGGCTTTATTAACAAGTACGTCTTCATCCTCTTTCTCTTCATATTTCGTTTATGGGCTGGGGAAGTATACATGAAAAGCTGACTTCTACCCTAGTAAGTGACCCAATATGATCCCACCGAGACTCAACAGATGGCAACCCGAACTTTTCCTGACCAATATCACTTGTAATTTTAAGACAAGCTTGTTAGACCAGTCGAATGTAGAGGACCTGAACCTGACCTGAAATGACCCAATTTGAAACAGATACAACCCCAGAATCGCACAACCCAAGTCAAAAAGATATTCTGCCAGGTTAGATTAAAAAAATTCTAATCTCGAGCTAGCTTGCCCAATGTAGGAAAGATCCGTCCTTCAGAGTTTTACTCGTTATTGGGGTATCCATCCTGACAACCTGCTGTGCCTTTGGCCTTCCGTGGATTGCAAGATGCACCCCTGTCCTGCAGATCATAATGAAAAGTGCCCGACTGTTGGTGACTCGGGTAACTACAAAATCTTTCAATGCCAAGCCGGCCACTATAATGATCTTGCTTCCCTTTTCCTCAACACCAATGATGATGCTGTTCGGAATCTCTTCAGTACTCGAACAACTGGAGTATTTAAGATTTCTTCACTCTTCATTTTCTTCACAACAATCTATGGACTTGGGATCCTCACTTATGGGATTGCTGTTCCTGCCGGGTTGTTCATTCCTGTGATTTTGGCTGGAGCTGTCTATGGTCGTCTTGTTGGTAGACTTTTCGGGTCTATATCTACACTTGACACGGGTCTCTTTTCCCTTCTAGGATCCGCATCTTTTCTCGGGGGACAATGAGAATGACGGTCTCTCTTTGTGTGATATTGCTTGAGCTCACTAACGATCTATTGTTGCTTCCTCTCGTGATGCTTGTTCTTCTCATATCAAAAACTGTGGCCGATAGCTTCAACAAAGGAGTATATGACCAAATAGTGAAGCTAAAAGGGTTGCCTTTCATGGAGGCTCATCCAGAGCCTTATATGAAGCATTTGATGGCAGGGGATGTTGTCTCGGGTCCATTGATCAAGTTTTCTGGAGTTGAAAAGGTGGAGACTATTGTCCATGCTTTGCAAGGTTCATCACATAATGGGTTTCCTATCATTAATGAACCACCGTTTGCTGATGCACCTGAATTATGTGGGTTGGTTTTGAGGTCCCATCTGCTCGTGCTTCTCAAGGCAAAGTGCTTTTCAAAGGAGAGGGTGCTTTCAGGTAGAAGTATCCTGAAAAACTCTCCGCATTTGACTTTGCTAAGCCTGGTTCAGGAAAGGAGCTCAAACTCAAGGATATAACTATTGAGGAGGAAGAGATGGAGATGTACATTGATCTACATCCAATAACTAATACATCCCCATACACAGTGGTTGAGACTATGTCTCTTGCCAAAGCCCAAATTCTTTTCAGGGAGCTTGGACTCAGGCATATGTGTGTGGTACCAAAGAGTCAACAGGTAAATCTTTGTTCCTTTTTGTCTTCAGTGACTCGCTTTAACCTTATTCTGTCACTCTTTGCTTTGATATTTTGCCAACATCTTTGTTAGTTAGGAATACAAGACTGCCCATATCTCTGGATTTTTTTTTTGGGGGGGATCATCCAAATTGGGTCTATCGTCACTACATATGCTTCGATCTTTGTTACCATAGTGAATCAAATCAAATATGCGCACAAACTGACCGCTCTGCTGAATTCTGTTCTTAATGCAGAGACCTCCTATAGTCGGTATCTTGACCCGACATGACTTCATGCCTGAGCACATCTTGGGACTGTACCCCAAAATAAATAACTATAAATGAAAGCGCGAGACAATTGAGGCTGAAGACTGCGGAATTCATTGTACATACGTCTAATTCAAAGAAACTGTCGGTTCTTTTTTCATACGACCATAAGAAAAAATCGTTCAGCAGCCCAGAGTGGTCCGTCAATGCTGTTTGCTTTGTTGTCTGGTATTCGAAGAGCGAAGTTCTGTTGAGGCACAGGCTTCTAATTTCTTCGATGGGACAGCGAGGGTCAGTCATATTTGCGCAATACTGCAACTTGTACCTCTTTTTATTCCCACCCTCCCTCTGTGAGCTTACTCCTGTATTTGTTTTGTGTAAAGCTATACGTTCTTCTGTTTATTGTTTGTCACCTGTATTTTTATACCCCTTTTTTCTCAAGAAAAAAAAAATGCATGCTCTGTATGTGATTATTCACCGGGTTTGTATCTTCCATGTAATAAGTGTTGGAAATATAAGCACAATCATTGTAAATATGGAGAGATATTACTTGAATTGGAGGAAAAAAAGACACACAGATTTACCGTGGCATGGAGAGACCATTGTCCTAAAAGTGATTTCACCTGAGTAAGGATACAAACTCTCCGATGGCGACCACTCCCCAAGATTATACGGTTTTGGATATATCGTGCACTCTCAATAACCCAGATGGAGCTGAACGACCATGCCCAAAAACAAACCAGTTTGTAGAGAAGAGGAGGAAGAAGAGAGAAGAGAGGAGAGAATTTTCTTTGTCTTTAAAACTGGAGAGAAGAAGCCTTTTATAACCGTAGAATAAGAGCAAAAGTCTTGCCTTGGAAAGTTACAGTTTTGATAAACACAATAGTCAGTTTTAGAAGAATGAAAACCAGTTTCGTAAAATATCGAAGTTTCGTCAATAACAGAAATATTGAGTTCAATCAAAAATAGTTGTTGGGAATAATTTTCGAGACTTTAAAACAAGATTTCAGTAAAAAGATTAAGACCCTCGCCCTGCCTACCCGCCCGGTGTGTGTACGTGTATGGTATACCAAGCCCACCCTTGATTTCTTCTTCAAAAACACTTGGAGAAACCTAAGTATATAAATTAGTAAAAATTACTCAAAAATTTTATGTGAGACAAAATCTTCTATACACCAAAGTCTCCAAAAAGACCCAAATACTTTGAAACTTTTCCAACAATGAGATGAATATGTAGAACATTTCAAATTAGGCAAACACAGTATCAACAAACATTAACAAGCACTACTCCAGGTATGGATTGTAAGGATTTTGATTGGAAGTTTGAGCAATACTCCGAATCTTCCGAACTTGTGAAGGTTTTTAAATTGAAATACTTACAAATCTCTACCAGTGGGTTTGGTGCAATTCTCTATAATGGGGTGCAACCATAGTTACAAATACCTTACTGTACCACACTAGTCCAAAAAAAAGGAGCACAGACCATGCCATGGTTCAGTACTACCAATATGAGACAATACCAGCATGTACCAGACGAAACTGGCCCGTTCCAGGCCAATATCTGCACCACAATTTTTGAAAGGGTGCAAACCTGGTACTATAGTACACACATCCAATATGTTTCATTCCGATGACAACATAATACCATGCACGGTATGTGGGTGGCAATTAGTGGTCAAAACCTCGTGGTTTTGATTTTTTTTTCTTTATTTTTAATAAAAATATTATTTTATTATTAAAAAAAATTATAAGTTTGGAAAGGAAGTAATAATATACGTTTTCTTTTCCAATTCATTAACTATTGATATAAAAGAATGAAAAGTTGAGTAGGGTAGAGCAATTTAATATGCCGGTTGACAATCAAATGTAGTGGCCAACTGTATATATCGTAATTTTTTTTTTTGCAATAGGTAAAAAGGAGAAGCCAGCAAAAACTTAGATAGCCCTTCTCACAAGGGTTCTACCTAAATTCTCATTTGCCACAATACAAGAAAGAGAAGGGGAGGGGACTCGTCCCAAATGGTTGCCGAAGAAACGAGTGTGCCCGTAGCGAGCCAACCAGGTCAGCAGTGCATTTGCTTCCCTGAAAATATGATTGATATTGCAACTTTGAAAAGTCGCCATCATCCGAGTGATGTCTTGAATGATAAAATCGATTTCCCAAGGTGTTTTGTACCTTCCTCTAATGTAGTCAATGATAATTAAATTATCACCTTCAATATCAATAGCACCGATATTAGCTTTGACAGCTTGTTGAATTCCAAATCTAAATGCACTTGCTTCTACTACTAAAATTGACGTGTGTCCTAACTCTGTCTGCTCCCGAAATAAGAAGCTTGCCCTGGTTATCTCTCAATAGAAAGGCCATAGCTGCAGAATTATTTCTTAACGAACCATCGAAATTGAGTTTGACATGACCAACTCCTGGCTTGTTCCATTTGACCGGATGGAATCGTTTGACTTTAGCTGACTTGTCCTTAATGTAGTCATCAGGCGAGGAGCAGATTTTTCTAGATATCCATTTCACTCGCTGCTTTCTTTGCTCTAATAAGAACTCTAATATCGTGAAAATCTTCTTCTTTAAAAGTAACAGACATTCCTTTCCTTCCAAATACTCCGGATAAGGAAGATAACTCGTTGTAACTGGTCCTTTGAGAGGGAAGAGTGCGCCGCTTGAAGGGTATTGGAGCCATTGAAATGAGGATTGATGAAATTGGTTGAGTGGATCCATTTGTGATTTTTTCCGGGGTCCAAATTTGGGAGGTACTTGAGCAGTGAAGAAAAGATGAATGCATCATATGTTTGCAAATATTGCAACATGGGTCAAGATGCAAACCTCTTTTAGAAAGGGTCATTTTCAGTGGTAACCCATCCTGTAAGAATTGCCGGAGGAATGTCTTAATCTTAGGAGGTAAATCTGTATTCCAAATCCAGTTGCCTTCCCAAGCGTGCTGCCTCCGACCATTCCGAGCAATGTTTGTTGCCGATTTTGTTGTGAACGAACCATTCCCCGATAGACGCCAACATGATTCATCCTGTTTAGTAAACATTGGTAATTGGATAACGATGATGATGTGAACATACTCGTTAGGCAAGACCGATCTCAATTTTGGGACGTCCCATTCGTTGTCATGGTTAATAAACGAGCCGACTCTTGATTGTAGGTCGATGGACTGGGGGTCAAAACCTGTGAGCTGAAGGAGATTTTGGTGGTGGCATTAAGAATCTGTCCAGAATCTAATATTAGAACCATCACCTATTTTCCAACGAATCCCTTCTACGAAGTTCGGATACATTTTGGACAACGTTTTCCACACCCAAGAGTCTCCTTGCTTTGGGGATCTGGAAAACAGCTTGCGATGGTCCGCATACTTCGCTTTCATATTCTGGACCCATAAGTTATTTTGATCTTTAAGAAGTTTCCATATAAGTTTACAATGGAAAGCAGTATTAACATCTTCGGTTTTATGAAGACCTAGTCCACCTTCCCGTTTTGGGCGGCGAGATATTATCCCATGCAACCATTGGCATACCTTTATTACCATTGTTTTTCCGGAAGAAATTCTTATTCACTTTATCAAGTGAATGATTTATGTTCTTTGGGAGCTTGAAGCATTGCATAGTGTGGGCTGGGAGTGATTCAAGATTTGATTGAATCAAAACCGTTCTACCAGCTTTTGACAGGCAATTTGCCTTCCACGAACCGAGGTTGCTATTTGCTTTCCCAATCAAAGGCGAAAATTACGGGATTTGCTCTGCCATAAATAGTGGAACAAGCTAAATATTTTCGAAGAGATTCCATAATGGGAATATGGTGACTAAATAATTGAATATGGTAATCGAATATGGTGGTTCCGATACCAGATGAATTGTGTTGTTGCCTTAGTTTTTTGGAAAATCATGAAAACCATTTATTGAGAGAGAAAAATTTGAACGAAAAGAAATCGGATAAAATAAATTGGTGCTCGAGAAAAATAATTTTAGCAATTCAAAGAAAAATTTAAATATTATACTTTCTCCTTTAAGAGGTAGACATTTTAATCGATCTTTTACCTTGTCGCCACTAGGGGTGTGCAAAGCCGGTTAACCGCACTTTCGGTTAACCGAACTTTTGGATAGTTAAAAATCCGATCCGTAACCGATCCGATTTTTTCGGTTAACTGAAGTTGGTTAACCGAAAAATCGGATCGGCAAAATCTCGATTCGTAACCGAACCGAAAGGTTCGGTTAACCGATTTTTCGATTTGGTTTTGCGGTTAACCATTATTTGAAACGTAATTTATGAAATAAAACGGAAGTAAAATACAACAAAATACAAGTTTCTATCGAACAAAAGTAAAATTCAACAAAAGAGAAGTTTTGGCTAGCAAAACATAATTTTTTCAATCCCATAAAACAACTTTTAGTTTAACACCTATAATTTTTTTAAAAAAATCGGTTCGGTTAACCGCCGGTTAACCGAATTTTTCAAGTTTCGATCCGTAATCGATCCGTAATCGATCCATGAACCGAAAAAATTCGGATCGGTTAACCGAATCGATTTTCTTTAAAAATTTATTCGGTTAACCGATTTTTTGATCGGTTTTTGATTTTTCGGATCGGTTTTCGGTTTCGGTTTCTTTTTGTCACACCTTCCTCAACAAGCTTTACTGAACTTCAACTCTTCGGTCTCTTTTCTTCTCTAAACTCTCAAACTTACAAGTATAACATAAAATTTTCTTGAAATCTAAATTTTCTTTCTCTTTTTCCCGAAAAGGGATTCTTTCAAAACATTTTGTAGTTAACAATATGGATAATCTTTTCTTCGTCCAAACTGCTCATGCTCTTCAACTACACAATTGTTATATTTTTATACTACTATCATTTCAATGCTCTAGCTGATTCATCTCTAGCAATAGTAGATATGATAAGATATTATTTAATTATTTACTATTCATTGCTGACATTTTGTTCTCTTTTATGGCTTTTGCTGTTTTCTTTAACAGTTTGTTGATAAATAATTCATTTGGAAGATAAAGAACGTGTCAATTGTTACTATATTTATACTTGCGGAATTTGAGTCGTTGTTATTAAAGCTCGCTTTTCTTTTTCTTTCTTGTATAATTCTGCAAATTTTTTCTTGATAGTTGTTGTTTCTTGAAAATGATGGGGCATCAACTTGTAGGTGAATTTGAATAATTCTTCATCGAACTCCTTTGTCTTTGTGTCTTCTTTGATGATTATGATTACATCTTCTTCATGTTATAGACAGTGAAGATCATACATGAAAAGTCTATCACTTTGACACTTTACTATTATAGCTCCACTTGTTCTTCTATAAATGATTCAATAATTTTTGAATATGAAATTCTTGAAAGTTTTTTCTTTACTAATTCTTAACTCAAATTTGTCGAAAATATGTCCAACTTGGATTACGCCGATAATTGTAAATGTTTCGGTTTCTTCATCTTTCTCTGGAATACTGTAGAATTTTACAAAAATAGATCCTTGTTTGAAATTTTTTATAGTTTGGATAATGGAGGGGAGAATTTGGATAGTTCTTGAAGATTTGGTTTGGGTAGAGTAAACCAAGGTATTCGAACTTATAAAGCTGGTATATAAGCTCCAGATCTGTTCCTGAGCAAATAGTTAATATGGGAAAAAGTAATTCTCCACTGGTGTATTAGATTTGAGAAAAGTTGAAAACTTTTCATATGCTAATTTAGTAACTTTTCAGTATTCGCATAAAAAGGATCGCAGAATAAGGCTAATTTATGAACTGAAGTTTCGCATGTAATTTGAATAACATGTCTTTTAACTAATAGTTTAACTTTTAATTCTTGCATCTCTTTCTCTTCCTCAGGAAGAAAGGAGTGTGATACATTTTCTTTTTAATTCTTTGACTAGGAGATGGAGTAAGACTCTAAGGGTTGCTTGTAAAGGTACTTCCTCCGAGTTTTTCGAGTTGTTTTTAACATTATAGCTACGACAAATTTAGCTTGATTAAAGTCATATCTCACTGCATCAATAGTTTCTTGTACTTTAGGCCATATGTGATCAAGTCTTTCTGTTACAGCTTCAATATATTCATTGAAATCTAAAGTTGTATCTCTTAGTGCTTTAATTTGATGCCTTTGTTGATCCATGGTCCTTAAGATATTCTGTTTTTGTTATTAAATAATCTGTTAAAAATTTATTTCCTACAACATGCTCATAAACAAGTGTTAAATAAAGACAAAAATGTTTACCATTTATGAAGTTTTCTCATGTGAGGTCCATTATCTAATGTTTGTTTAACAAAAGTTGTTGCAGACCTTATTATCGGTTAATACTTTAAATGGTTTTGGTAAAAGAAATAATCTCCATTTTTTAATTCCTCGAATAATAGCTAATAATTCTTTCTCCATTGTACTATAATTTTTTCTTGTAGTGAAAACGTTCCGCTATGATATTCATATATTTCATTTAAATCGGTTTTAAGGACTCGTTGTCCATGTATATTTAGATGCATCGGTTTGTAATGTAAGATTGCCTCCTGGTTTTGGAAGTCTTAAGTTTGGTAAATTTTCACATTCATTTTTAAGACTTTTAACTATTTGAGTATAAAGATTAATCCAACCCTTAGTATTATTTTTTCTTAATAGATTTTGTAAATCTTTCTTTTTCTTGGCTAGATTTGCAATATAAGTACTTACATAATTAAGTAATCCTAAGAATTCTTGAATTTGTAGTTTAGTTCTTAATTCATCTGAATATTCTTTTATTTTTCTTGAAATATGAGGTTGGAGAGAAATTCTATTGTTTCCTAACTTAAATCCTAAAAATTCAATTTCTTCTTTCTATTATGACCTTTTTCTCACTAAGACACATTCCTTTTTAATTGCAGTTTCTACAAAAAATTTTAAATGTTTTCTATATTCTTCAATGATATTAGAACTTATTAGAATATCATCAACATAAACAACTAAAAAGTTATTAAGATATTTAAATGAATCGTCCGTTCTCCTTTAAAAAATTTGTAGTGTATTTTTTAATCCAAATGACATTACTATCCATTCGTAGAACCCTTGAGGAATACTAAAGCCTGTATATTTGATACTATTTTCTTCCATTTTTGTTTGCAAAAACTAGATTTACAATAAAATTTAGAGTAGTATTTCTTATTTTTAAGAAGATTGATAAGAACTTCTTTATTAGGTAGGAAGTAATTATCAGTTTTAGTGTACTAGTTAAGTTTTTTATAGTTAATTATCATTCTTGCTTTTCCTCATCTTTTCTCTACTTCATTCATAACCGTAAAAGCATGAGATGAGTAGCCTCCTTTTAAGGGTCTAATTACTCCTTTTTCTAATAATTCTTTTATTTGTTGTGAAAATTCTTTTATATCTCGCTTTTGAGTAAAACATTGATTTTTCTTTAATATAAATTTCTTGGTTAAGCTCAATTATCTGCTCTAGGATGTTCAGGTTTCCAGAATTGTAATGGGTTTTCTGAATAGATTTTCTTTAACTTATTCAAAAGTTCTTCTTTACTATATTTACTTTAAAATTCTTTGTCCGAGTTTAAGAGTTAAGTGTGAGTTTTCATGTCCTTGTCAATCACGCTTCATGCGTACTCTGTAAGGATATTTTATTGTTGATATTTTTAGGATATGACCACATTTGGTTGTGAGTATATAGTAGAAGGAGTTTGTGTAAATTTAGAAAATTGTTTAAGAAAGTCATTATCAAATATTAGATCTTATCCTGAATTATTGAAATACTAGGGGTATAATAAGGACCTTATTTCCTAATATCGTGGGAACATTAGTTTGGACATACTCTAGATAGGTAATTGTTAAATATATTCCTTTAATTTGAATTTTCTTATTTGGAGGGATCTTTTCCCATTTAGGTAGAATAGGTTCATGAAAGAAAGTAGTTTCGGATCATGTATCTATTAAGGCCGTTGTTGTAACATCTAGTTCTTTATCGATTATCTCTATATGTGTAAAAACATGAAATTTAAGAATAGGAAATTTAATTCGCTCCATATTCTGCGAAGGATAATTTGATTATTATTGTTATTAACTAGAGTAATTTGCGTAAGATTTATTTCGTAAGAATTGAACTTGTCTAGAAAGGTTATTTCTAATAAGATATGGTAAAATTCATTGTTTATAGTAAAGTCTACATAACATTCTTGTCCTAGTAGAATATTCGGGAGTTTCCATCATAATTATAGATTTTTGATTATTTAAGGTAGTTCTTTTACCATTGTAGGTAACAAAGTTATATTCTTCAACTGCAATGATTTGAATTGGTAATATTCTACAGTGGCATTGAGATGTTCCTATATCTATTCGGACTTTGCCTTTTATCCAAATTTTTTCGTTAAAATATTCCAATTTTACTATGTAAGTGTTAGATGAAGTAATGTTTCTTATATACAAATTTGGTAAGCTAAGACTCGAGACATATTAAGTTGATTAAAAATTCTTACTCATTTATCTCGCTTATGATAATGAAAGTCTTGGTACTTCACTAGTTGAAGTTTCTTCATCAACTAACCGAAAATCGTTAACGAAGGTAAACTAGCCTTTTGTGTTGAGGATGTTATAATTATACTTATAGTTGAAAAGATTGAATATATAATGGTTTTTTCTTTTTGATTTGCTTTTTTATTGGAAAATTGATATTAGAGAAAATGTATAAACCTTGATAATAAAAGGATAGTACATCATTGCTAGGTTTCATGCATATGTCTGCAGAAAATTTAAACTTTAAATTAAGTAGACTTGACAAAACCGATCCGAACCTAACGGGTCAACCCGAACGACTCGAAACCCAAATCGAACCGACATCCGAAACAATTGAACCGATTTTGACCCGAAAATCGAAATGAACTGACCTGAACCGAACCGACCCGAAATCTAATGAACCCGATTCCGACCCGAATTGAAATGACCCGAACCGAAATCGAACCGACCCGAAATATGATTGACCCGATTACGAACCGAACCCAAAATGACCCGAACCGATTTACCCTTAATAAAAGTGACCCAACCCACATATCTTCTTGGTGGGTCTCTAAGGATGAACTTTTGTGCCTATAGTGGTACAATTTTTTTGGTGGGTACACTTTTGAATCAATTTGACGCAAAAATGACCCGATTACAACCTGAAGTTGACTCGATCCGAAATTAACATGAACCGAACCGAAACCCGACCTGGACGAGATTGACCCGAAGTTGAAACGAATCGAAGTTGACCCCAACCGAAATCAAATCGAACCCGAACGAGATCAACCCGAATCGAACTTAACTCGAACCGAATGACTCGATTGCCGTGTCTAAAATTAAGGGTATCTTTGATATTTTCACTTCTAAGGGTAATCGAGTACTTTGGGTAACATTCAAAAATTAATTTTCAATAAATTAAGTTTCCTTGTAATGTATCTAAATGACAATTTTGTATATTTTTAAATCTTTGACCATGAATAGATAGAGTAATAGGTGAATTAATTCCTTCTTTAAAACAAGATTTTACTGTTATTTGAATTCCTTGTAAATGAACATATTTAATTAATTTTCTATCCTTAGATAGGATTTCTTTAGGAATTTTTCAATTATTTCTCGATTCATTAGTCTTAATATAATATTTCCTTTTAAATTTTGAAAAAAAAACTAGTCTGTTCTATTGTATATAGTTTAAAATATCTTATAGAATTTCTTATAAAGAAATCATCTACTTTTTCATAAAAGTTTGACGGTCATTTAAAGATAATTTTTGTTACTACTATTTTTCATAAATATTATGGTTAAAAGAAATTATTCCTGAATAATTTTCATTATTTTCTTATTCTTGTTGATGAACTATTTCAGTCTCCCCACTATTCATATTCCGATCCTGTTTCACTTTGATCTAAACTTTCTTCACTTATTGATTCATAACAACTTGAGATTTCTTCAAATTTCTGCTTTGATTGGATAAAGCTCTTCTTTAATGTCTTCAAATTCTTTAGAGAAGAGTTTTACTAAATTTGCTTTTCTTCTTGTACATTTAATAGATTTACGATCTATTTCTCCACATGTCCAACATTTGCATGTAGTTGGTTCCTTTTGTCTTTTATAACATCAATTGGATGGATTATATTTTTCTTTTCTTAAAACTTCGTGTTTAAAGTGCCGACTTCTCTTCCTCGGTTTGTTTATAGAAGCTTGGGTTTTAGCAGGTTTGGAAGAACTTTTCTTACTTATTTTAGGTTTTTGATTAATTGCCATATATTTTCTTTAATTTATAACTTGGATACGGTTGACATTCATATTGTCGTGGTACTTTAATATCGTCACAACAAAGGGTAACGTCTTTTATATATTTTCTTCTCTTTTCTTGTACACATAGTCAACTAATTTCTTTTATTATACTAGTTTGTACAGTTGATATTGATCTAAAGACGGTAGGTTACTTACCAAATTCTTCAAATTTTTATGAAAAGTAATTGTTCCATGGCGAGGAAATTTATTTAACGAAGTTGTATATATGTTTCTTTGGCTTTACGTAATATCATATAATTCATAGTAATATTTGTCAAATTTGCAAAAGAAACTTCTAAAATTACATAAATTACATATTCTTAAGTTAGTTAACTTATAGAATACTTCTCTTTCTTCTCATTTTGGGTTGTCTCAAGGTTTCTTACAAATTCATATCCTTCAAATTGTCCTCGTAGGAACCACGGTCGGCACGACCCGCTCGGGGCCGAGCTTCCCAAGAACTGGCGTAGGTTTTTTAATTAAGGGGTTGGAAATGATTTTAGGGTTTTAAAAATTGATTTTTAAAAGTGGAGATTAACCTCTTATTTAGATTTCTGAATTTTATTAAGTTAAGTTAAAGATGAATTAAATCAGATTGATCGGCGGTTTTATTAATTACTTTATTTTAGATATTATTTTTAGAAGTCTCAGGATATTATTTCATAACTGAACAAAATAAATGAAATTAGAGTTTTAAATCTGTCGTGAGGCTTTTGGGCCAAACAGGTGTGAAAACATGAGTTTGGATCTAAGCCACGGTCACTCGACCACTCGGAGTTGGCCGAAGCCAGCACCTAGCGGTCGGGGCGCCAGCCGGAGGCCATGGCTGAAGAAATCAATCTCGACCTTTAGCCTGGTTGGCAGGTTGAGAAGCCCTAAATTGTTTTTACTTGCAGTCGAAAAAGTCGAGATGCAATTTGAATATAAATAAAGCAAAAAGAGGAGTCGCTAGTTAGTTTTTAGGAAAGAAAAACTAACAAAAACAAAATAAATGCTCTTTCAATCTTAGTATGGGAAAACTAAGACTAGAAAAACTAAAAAGTGACTCTATCAATTTAGAATCGAGAATCGGATTCGGGGCGAGGGTATGAAACGTAGGGATAAGCCCTTCCGTTCCGCCCGTCAAACGACGACCATTACTAGTTTGCGTAGTGAATCGAATAACGTACTAAACACAAGCAAACAACATGTTGAACAAAATTTAAAGCAACCAAAACATAATAATGAAGGCAGTAAAGCCTGAAATGAAAAGCGATAAAGAAAGTAAAAGTGAAAAGAATAGAAAAACGGAAATTAAAAGGATTACATCGTGCGAGGAGGAATTAAAAGCGATACAATTTCTTCTCCACAATACGTAAAGCGATAAAAGCATAAAATAAAATAGATAACCATTTTGAAGGCTAAATTGGTGCCCTCGGGTTGTCCCACCTGCTAATCTGGGTTGGTTGATGCGATGGTGGTGATTCAAGAAGGCTTTTGTGAGTTTTGGGTATAGATAGGAAAACCGATGATGGAGTACTCGGTTCGGACGTGGTGAGAATGAAAAATAGAGTGGGAATAAGCCGAAAAGGTGTCAAGAGATCATAATACGAAAGGATTATCCAAGTAGCTCTTAGGCGAATTTTAGGAGCATAACGTTAGGAATAAGCCTTCGGTTAGCTTTCTGCAGCATAACACATGAGAGAAAGTTGTGCTGAAATGAAAGAGGGCTCCCTATTTATAGGAGAGAGAGCTAGGTCACAAATGACCTAGGGTTACTCTCAGCCAGCCGCTCGAAGCGGCTAAGAAAACAGGGTAAAAAATCATAATATTGAACCGGATAGAATAGGATAAAATAAGATAGAACCCTGGTCGGAAGTGTTGGCCACTCGCATTGCCTAAGGTTTTATGCACGAAGCAAAGGGAGTCTTCAGGTCAAAACGTGGCGTTTCAAGGCAAACTATTCCAGGTTAGGAGTGCTGGTCATACGACGTCGTCTTGGGGAATTTGAGTTCCTAATCTTGAGCGGACTGTCTTGGAGCAAAACGCAGCACTTCGATTCTTGTGATCATGAAAGGCAGCGCTTAACGTCGTCTTGAGGTCTTCAGCTCCATGTCCGGTTGGACAAAAATAAAACGCAGAATTCCGAGCCTGGAATTTCCCGTATGTCGCATCGGACTTCAGTTGTTTGTGGAGGTTTGGCCCTTGCTTGGACTGTTCGAAAGAAAAAGGGATTTTGGGCCGACCCAAGGCAAAATGCTATTTATTTGGGGCTGGGGGTTCTTTGTGGTTTACTGGCTTCCGTCGCACAAATCAAATTTAGTTCGTGATCCAAATCCTCAAATAGGACTCGGGATTTCATCATCGGGCCAACAATATAAATTACGGAATTAAAGGAGATAAGGGACGACACATTTTATATGTCTACAGTTAGCACCCACTTTGACCGAGTTTAAAAGACAAAGGGTCAAAATAGACACTAAAGGATACTTATCTTGATTACGTGTGGTGATTTTAATATTGATTGTTGTGTAATGACTGGAATTGGTTGTTGTCGAACCTGAACTCCAAGATGGAGCTTGGACTTGATCATGATGCTTGCGTTCTAGTAATAAGATCCTAAGCTTGGCTTGATCGAGCCTAAAGTTTGGTAAATTTTGATGCTGAAATTTCAATCGTTTTTTATCTAAAGCTTCGTTTGATAATCTGCTGTACTAACATGCTTGTTAGTGAATAATCATATTGATGAAAGTTTAATGTTTTACTTGAATAATTCAGTTGAAAACTAACTGAAAATTTGATCCGAAAAAAGCTGATTTAGGGGGTCTAAGAGCTCCCACTTGCATGCATATGGTGCCAAACATCCACTTGCCATGCTTGATGAGACTTGACAAGCTACCCCATCAGCTAGGGTTACAAGGCTGTCGTGACGGGACACTATCTCTCCTCGTGGCCGGCGCCGACCAGGCTTTGGCAGGCCATGACGTGCTTTTGCCGGATTCCCTTGGTCTCCTTTGCATTTTTGGCTCTTGTCTTATATGTTTGGCTTGGATTGACCGAATGGGTCTATAAAAGGGGAACTTAGTGTGTTCATTTTGCACACTCTTCACTTACTCCTCTCTTACTTTCTAGCTTTGCTTCTGCGCTTTCCTCTTTTAGTGGGCTTTTTTTATGAAGAAAGAGGTCCAGTCGAGCTTCTTTCGTAATATGGCCAGAATCATAATTTAGAGTTCTCTAGTGGAGGCGAGCCAGAGCCAGTGCCGGGGGAATAGAAAGATTTTGAATCCCCTCTCACATTCCTTCCTTCCTTTAGTAAGCGCTCTTTTATAAGCGAGTATGAAGTCAGCCCTGAACCTGAAGTGCTATTTCTTCCTTGGTAGGTCAGCCGTTGACGATACTTAGTTTAGGGCAAGTTCTTTTTTTCAAGCCTTGAAAAAGGTGCTGTAATAATTTATTGTTTAGGGATTCTCACTTTATGCTAATTCAACGGAAAGAAAGACGTAAGAAGCTAGGGCTTAGTAAGCAAATCAAAGGAGTCGTCAAGCTGGGGCAAGTCAAGTTAGTTTTTAGCAGTATCGATTAAGCCTGCAGTCTCTCAAAGCAGTATCAGCGAGGCGCTAGGTAAAAGGCAGCAAGGGCTCAAGTTTAGTTTCTTAGAAAGTCATGAGAAAGAAGAAAAGGTTAGGCTTATAAGAGAGGGAATTAGTTGAAGTGCAAGCATCTCCTGTAAAAGGAGAATCTCTTCTTAAAGGGCTATCCAATTGCATAAGGCCATCCGGTTCTGGCATCGAATGGGAGTTCTCTTTCTTAGGGGCTAGTCCCACTTTCGAGTTTCCGTCTATGTGTTTAAGAAGTCCCTAATATATATATATTAGAAGTACTACTAGCGAGCTAACATGCTAACTATATCACGTTAGAAAGGGGTCTTTATTAAGCTCCCCTTTTACCTAGCATAATAACTAAATAACTAACAGGCTTAGAAGACTAGCAGTTTTACTAAAAAAAAATGGATAAGAGTGAGTTGTCAAAGAAGGCTATTCTTATCATTCCTTCCCTTGATCTGACAGTGCTAAGTAAGAAGGGCCTAAATAACATTACCAGTAATCCGAGGCAAGTGCATAAGAGAGCTAGCTTGTATAAGAGTCATAAGAGGACTAAGAATAATAAGGGTCCAAGGGGTTTGAAACCAAACTTCTCCTCAGGAGGATAGATGGGGCGATTCAGGTGAGATCCAATGTAGATCCAACTTTCGATTCACTCGTGGGATCCGGGCGGTGCTGGGGGACCACTACGGCTCCTTTCTTATCGAGAATCCATACATCCCAACATGCAAGCACGCATTTGTGTATTCTTGCTTTGCTCTTATTGAAACTAGTTGGTCGTCAAAATCTTCTCTTCAAAAGATGTCTAGAAGAAAGGCTCATCCTACCAGGAGGACAAGGGTTGAAAAATTGGTCCAAGACAACTTCTTGGAGCTGGAATGGCATCTACATGTAGAATGGAACCCAAATGACCTCTTGGTGGAGGCTGAAAACCATGTCTCTTCACTTGCTATTACTCCTTCGGTAAGCTAGTTGGCTAAAACTTCTATTTTTCTCACTTAATGTAGTCCTTTTACTAAAAATAAAAGATATTGTTGGATTTTTGTCTTGCAGAAAGGCTCAATTCGAATTAGTGGAGTCATATCCAAATTCATGGAGACGTATAGAAAGATGCACTATCTCTTAGAGGATGTCATGCATAACATCGGGTTTGGTTCCCTATTTATTGCTTTGAATCACCTTTGTGATAAACAAGAGTGGGATCCCATTAGGGCCATTAGTGAGCGCTTTTGGGATTTCAGTAATACTTTCCACCTTCCCTTCAGGGAAATGACTATTACTCCTTTTGACTTTGCTGTTTTATCCAATTTGGGCTTCTCGGGGAGCCTCTAGTCTATGACCGCAACTTGTATAAAGATCATGGCTATCTTCATCATCTCTTTGGTCCCGTGCCTAGTAGGTTTCCCTGGGAAAACTTCTTTAAATATACCATTCTTTTTGAGGCTTTTGATGATGTTAGGTTTTGGGCCCGACATTCTCCACAACAAGTTCGGATCATGCTTGCTTTCTTATTGAGCACGGTACTCTTTTCTGACTAAGCCTTTAAGGTTCATGTTCACTATTTGCTGAGTTTAGTGGACCTTGATAAAATAAAGGAGCTCAATTGGGGTGCACCAGCGTACACTTGCCTTATAAGGGGCCACCGTACTGGTATGCGACACACTAAACCTGAGATAGACTGGACCAACTATCTTCCACTATGCGGGATGATCATTAAGGTATGCTCTAGTTTTTCACTTATTTCCAATGTATTTTCATCTTGTGTGGATAAAAATCGTTCTTATTTTGCAAAAATATAGTCATGGTTGTACGAATATTTCCCGCGCCTTTCGCCCGACTCAACAAATCATCCAACATATCTGGCCTACGTATCATGGGCTAGTGTGACACCGGAACTAAAAGAGGTATTAAGTAAAAATATTTAATTAATATATATAATTTATTCAATAATTAAATTAATTTGAAGATTTGTCATAAATTACATATTTTGCTAGTTAGCTTACATATATGTATTTATTTACAAGTTTGTTAATCGATGGTCAATTTAGTTGGAAATAATATTAGGAGTACGCTTAGAAAATATTTATTTGGTTGGCTATTTTCTTGGAAATGAATCTCAAAGCATGATTATCATTCTAAGTTCTAAACATCCAAAACATATTCTTTAAATCCTAAAATCTCAGCATTTAGGCCAAAAATTTGATTGCTTATTTCATTCTTATTTATCTACTGTTGCATTCTACATCTTTAGCCCCTAAATTCAAGTGTCCATGCTTCACAATCATTATTTTCCTCCAAATTTACTACACTTCACCTCTCTACACCATGCCTCAATCATCATTGCAATACCACTCTCGTTTCAAATCAGATACACTCAACATTTCTACTCCATACTCCAAACACTTATTGCAACCTTTTCAAATGTGCTACATAAATCAAGTAGGATGCTTGAACTAGAAATGCTTGCTCAATTTTTCTTTGCCTATTGCTACTACCTACACATCTAGCCTCCTAGATTCAAGTCTCTATACCTCACAATCATTGCACCCACTACAAGTATGGTACATAAACCAAATATGAGGCTTAAATCAGGGAGGTTGACTCATTTTCTCTAGAAAGAAAGATCCAACAAATAGAGAGAGGAGGAAAGAGAGAGAGAGAGAGAGAGAGAGAGAGAGAGAGAGAGAGAGAGAGAGAGAGGGAAAGCAAAGAAGACATCAAGTTTCAAACTCCCTTATTCCAAGCATCAACCTCCGTTGTTAAACACCTTCACTAAGGCTAGAGTCAAGAACAAAGGTAGAGGGAAAGAAGGACGGTTCAAGAACACAAAGAATAGTAAGAACTTAGCACTAATCATATTCATCAAGGTGGGTTTCCTTCTCCTCCCCACTGTATATTACTTTCCAACCAAAATGAATTTCGTAAGTGTCCTTGTGGACCAACTTTGAATGCTCAAAATTTCAAGAAATTTTTGCTTACATGTATTTTTGGGAGCGACTCATTGATATAGATATGTTAGAAGGATGTTAGAAAGGAAAAAGGAGTAGAAACATGATCCTCATCATTTACTTGGTTGAAATTCTCTTTTTCTTGTTATAATCTCATGCATGAACAATAAAGTGTACCAACTATGTTTAATTCTTTATGAAACTATGATTTTAGTGAAGGTTTGAAATATGTTAATGAATATACTTGGTGTAGTGCTATTAAGAATGGGTAATCGGAAATGTTAGCTCGAGTTTGTCCAAATCTTAATTTTAGAATTATTTGTGTTGCATGTATGTTTTAATGGGTTTTATTGAGCTAATATGATACTTAAAATAATAAAAAATTTATAAAACAAACCTTTCATAGATATCCCACAAAGACAAAATACGTAGAAGAAAAGAAAATGGAGTTTGGGAGCCACTGCCACCCACCACGGGTGCCCCCACAGCCTGTGTGGGGCAGGCCATGGTGGCCAGCAGTGACTTAAATGACCTAAAACACCCACCACGGGTGCTCCCACAGGCCGCATGGTAGCCCGTGGTGGCCACCAGAGATCCCCACTAACTGTGGGGAGGCCCGTCATGACCTCTAGAGCCAACCATTGAGCCCCACTGGCCATGGGGAGGTCCATGGTGACCACCAAAGAAAATTTTTGGACCCCCACAACCCGAGGGCCTTGTCCCGGGATACTTGTAAATTTTGTATTTGGTGTCGGAAAGCGAGTTTAAGCCTTTAAAGTGTGGTTTCGGGTTTCATCAAGTAATCTAATCAACATATATATAAGGAATGAGAGAGATAATAACCATAAAGCGAATTGAGAAGTTGATTTCTTAGGCTTGAGCTTTTTACCGGTACGAAATTTAGGAAGGTGACATGAGATGATATTCTGGCCTACAATTAACAACTTTCACTCCTAGATCATGAGTCCTTCCGCGTAGTAAACTTCGGTATACGAATGAGTGGTTCCAAATCCCAATAGCGTGGTACATTAGGTCGGCTCACAGGAGTTAAAATACGAAAATCTAGAAAGGTGGCTTATTCCGGCCTATAGGCAGCGGCTTTCACTCCTAGATTACGAGTCTTCCCGGATAGGAAACTTGAGTAAATGCATGAGTGGTTCTAATCCCTATACCGTGGTATGTTGGGTCAGCTCACAGGCATCGAAATACAAAAACCTAGGAAGGTGACTTATTCTGGCCTGAGGGTAACGACTTTCACTCCTAGATCATGAGTCTTTTCGGGTAGTAAACTTAGGTATACGCGTGAGTGGTTCCGAATCCCAGTACCGTGGTACGTTGGCTCGACTCACAGGTGTTAAAATAGAAAATCTAGGAAGGTGACTTATTCTGGCCTACGGGCAGCGACTTTCACTCCTAGATTACGAGTCCTCCCAGATAGGAAACTTAAGTATACGCATGAGTGGTTCTGAATCCCTGTACCGTATACATTAGGCCGACTCATATGAGTCGGTTAAGTACCAGGGTACTAGTTCTTGCCCAAATAAGTTCAAGATCATAAAGTTAATCTAAGTTCCAAGTTGAGAAGTGATTTGGTCACATTAGTGAAGAAAATGTGGATCACTTAAGATTTAATGCATTATGTTTTTCTCATTCGATTAAGATTGAGGTATGGTAAGATTACGTTCCAATGATACTCAATTATTATTTATCATTGTTATTAACTTAATTACGATTGTTATTATATACGTGCAAAGTTATTTTAATTTTTGAGAGGCGAAGGACTCCCATTGAGCTGTGAGTTTTCACTCCCTTGCTTTTACATCTTTTCAGATCAAGACTAAGGGTAAGTTTTTGGCAAGTTTTACCATTTTGGAGGCTGTTTGGATGTTCTTTTAGTTACAAGGAACTTAATATGCATGGGTTACTTATGTGTAGCTTTGAGCTTGATTTGTAAATTTTATTCAATGTTTGAGCACGTTTGCAGCTAGAAGTATATTAGTATTCATGGACGCTCTTATTCAGCCTCGATAGCCACCACCAAGACTCCGTTATCATTATACTCTATTTTATGGTGTAGGGTTGTGTGAAACCAACATTCTAACTTTTGAAGTCGTGTGGCATCAAGACTCATCGTAGCTTCTCTATAAAAGGAAGAGAAAAAAATTGGTAGCTTGACTTCCGATAGTTAAAAAGAAACATGTTACGTTTGCCAAGTTGTTCCCCATATTAGCCTTAAGGATCCTCGAAAAGGGTTCTGGCGATGTAACGCCCCTTTGGGGGCGTTACAACTAGAATCTATCTTCAATGGCCCAAGATCCATGACATAGGCTTCTTGAGATCTACCCTCAACCGTCTGACTTCAATACGTCAACTTTAAGCTCTAATTTACCTCAAAAATATGCCTAGAAAAAACAATTATTTCCCTATTGTCTTGCTGCCCCTATTCACTGCCTGTGGTGGGCCTTGTGGGCCTAGTTGTGCCCAACACCAACCTAGGTGGTTCATGTCCTATACCCCTTTTCTTGTTGCTTTTCACTTTTTCTTGTTTGTTTCTTTATGAATCCTGTATGTGCAGGCCAACTTTCATCCTTGGGCCCAACTCCAACTCCCTCCAAGTGTAATTATTGCATGGGAGTTAAGTGAAAGGAGGATCTTATTTGAGGGTCCTTTTGGGTTCTGTTGGTACCTTGGTGAGAGAGTCACACCACAAATTCATGACAATATATGGCCTCCATTTGTTTCTCTTGATCCATCGCCAACCATGTTCTACTTCTTCTCTTTTTCCTAACAAGAGCAAGTGGAAGCGACACCGGGTATCCTTATACCCAATTCTTAAATTTATACACATCATATGCACATCATGCGGCGCAAATTATGACTAGGATGGTGAGTTTCTACATCTTTCTCTTTTCTATATAGTTGAATTTCTTGTATGGAAAATAACTTCATCTTTTGTAAGGTTCTTCCGGAAGATTTTCACATTCCTAGTCTTGCTGTGGATGTTACTTAACCTAGGGAATCTCTTCGTTATGTAAGAATTCCTGAAATCCTCGAGGAAGAATGTGTTGGGCATCCTTTTCCGAGAAACTGGCGAGGGTAAGAGTTTCATGCTCTTTACTTTTAGTTGGATGCTAAAAGTATTTAACACCATTAAAGTTTTGTAGTATAACCGGGAGCAATCTCGGACCATGTCCATCAGACTTCAGTCCGCTCTTATGGGGATCCGAGACTTCCTCACTAGAAAGAATTTCCCAACTTTTCGAGAGTCTTTAGTTAGTAAAATGCTAACTGTTTTAAGCTATTAGTGGGTGTGCTAATTGTTTTGTCATTTTTGTAGAGGCTTCGATCTAGAGCGTCTTCATCGGAGGCCTCCTTGGTAGACCAGGGGTACAAGCACATTCATCTCGGACTACAAACATCTTCCGATGGTACATCTAGAGCGGGGACCTCTCGGCATTGTTCACGACGTCCGCATCGTCCGAGTACTTTTGAAGTAGGGCCTAGTACCTCCGAGCCTAGTTCTTCTCGTACGGGGCCTAACTTTGCTGAAAAGACTCTGAACATTCTACCCCTTCAAGCATTTGATCGTCATGGGAACCCACTTCACTTCCACCAGACTTCTTACAATGTACCTTCTTATGGAGCATCTCAATCTTGGGATCATGAAGCTAGCTCTCTTCAAGGTGGTGGAGACGGTCGATTTTCCACGTCCGTCTTGGAGGACTTCGGGAACTATATCTTCGATATCGCTTCCAATGGCGATGATTAGTGAATCCCTTGTAGGGTGCTTTTGTTGTTAATGTTTAATATTTTGTAAGATTGTGACTCTTATGCAAGGAGATGGAACACAAAGACTCGATTATAAAAAATGCTTTCTTTTATTAAATATGATGCAAAATTCTTAGGAAAAATTAAAGACAAATCGAAAAAATTTGCACTAGCCCCCATTCCCTCTAAAAGAAAATAATAAAAATAAAAATGGAAATTTAAGTGCATAGTCCAAAAATAAAATGGCTTGCGCGAAAATGGGTTGGGGTAGAAATAAATAATGGCCCAAGGAGTGTTCGGGCCAAAGAAATAAGGTGGACTGGCCGGTCCAAGGCCTTGGTCGACACTTACCACCCAAGAAGACCTAGGCATTGGTGAATGCTGGTGGTGCTAGCGCAGTAGGACTCTAATGCCTGGAAATTACTATAAATTGACCCTTGCCGATGACCAAAATTGTGCCTTTTTACGTTTTCCGCAATTCTCGTAGAAAAACAGATCCAAAAAAATTTCCCCAGTGTCCGTAGTATTCTTACTAATTTCTCAAGATGAACTTCACGACCGATTTATCTTGTTGGATGCATGAGTTGACAAACACAGAGAGGATGGATTTATCACGATATGGGTTGAATACTTTATCCAAGTATTCGCCAAGTAAAAGTCTATTGGACTTTCTTAAGGGATGCTGTGGCCTACTGGGATCCTCACCATCATGTTTTAAGATTTGGGGATAAGGAACTACGCCCTCGCTTGAAGAGTTTGATGCCATTATGGGCATTCAACGTCGTATTAGACCTGTCACACCCAAATCTTCCGAAAATCTGCACGAGACCTACAAATATCTTCCGAAGTTAAGCAATAAGAATCTAGGGTGGATGTAAGCATTCTCCGAGTCTATAATTATGGTCAGATGTACGCATTCTCCGAGTCTATAATTATTCCGAGACATGGAGCGATCATCACCTGTCTAATAGGTGGGTTTTTGTTGGTAGGAGGTCGCAGGGACATTGCACCCGCAACACTACTAAGCTTGGTTGTGCGGTTGGAGAATTATTGTTCCTCGACACTCGCTAATAGTTGCTGAAAATATAATAGGATTAGACCGAGTCGAGGCCGATCCGAAGGAAGGTTTCACTGGGAGCCCTCTGTTGTTGCAGGTAAGCAAATAATGACTATTGAGACCAAACGGTGTAGATCGGTCGGTGGCGCGAGCCACAGGGCGGCTATCCAGGCAACCTCCGAGGCTGAAGCACCCCCGGTTCACGCAGAAAATCTCTATCCTTTGCCTTTTGCAAATTTTCGCTTTTTTATTTTTCTCTTGTTGGGCCTTCAAGAAAGGTCGAATTTTGGCTGTGAAGGACAGTTATTTTATATTTTTTATTTATCCGTGGTGTGCAGATTTGGCTAATTGAGCATCCGCAATTGATTCGAGCTCCTGCAAAAGTAGATACATATTTGGCGATACACTTCTATCAACGAAAGGGAGTAAAGGCAGTAGCTGATCACCTTGCTTCTTGGTGGGAGGAATACCTTAGGAATCATAATAATTACATAGTATGGCACATCACACACTCGGAAATTGGCCTAATTCGGGACACATGCTGGACAACATCCTTTTGTACAACCGATGGGTATGAAAACCAGCACCTATTACTTCCCTGATCGTGTATTCTGATAGATGGGAAGAGAGCAAGCGATTCCCTTCTAGATTGTATCTGGCCCGCCACCTTCAAACTATTTGAAGGTTTTGGTAACTCTAGGTGAGTGAAATCATGACCCGAATATTGGATGAATCTGCCAAAGCTCTTAAAACCTGTAGTGAGCCAACTACTACCGCATCTGCTCATTATCTAGAGTGGATAACGAAAGTGGACCCCAAACGTCGCAAAGCACCGAGGACTAGAGAACTGAATCTCGAAGGAGTTGTCCGTGCAGCTGCACCGCTCCAAATTCACAAAGTGAACCCTCGGATAGTTGAACGTGTCCACGAAGAGAACCCGAGGCCAAGGAATCTGAATAGATGAGGGCCTGCGAAATTGAGGAGCTGAAGAAGCCTACCCAAGATGATGGAGATGAGTCTAATGACCCGAAAGGGAAGAAAGTGAAGATAAACCGGGGCTTAGTTTTCTAGATAGAATTTTTAGGAATGAATAAAAGAATTTAGGAGGATTAGTTTTGCTTCTTTAGAATAATTTATTTTTCACAAGTAGTGTGCTTGTTTTATTTCCCTTTTATTAGCTATGTACGCAGGTAAATAGTAGGCTTACCTTTTATTAAATAAAAGTAAGTTTTATGCTCACCTTTATACTTTAAAACTTTTATCGCTCACTAAAGGTATAAATAAATTCAACCGCCCTTAAAATTATTAAAGAATTTATTACACAGACTGATCCTGAATTGATGCTCTAATATCCTTGAGGACTAAGTCTCCAACCTGCAGATTTCGGGGCTTTACTTTCTTGTTAAATACCTATAAGTGCCTGGTATATTTGGACATTATGTAAGGCATTGAGGCGCCTCTCATCCAGATACACTAATTCTTCGTAACGTGTCTTGGCCCAATTTGCTTATGAAATATGACTTTAAGTAATGATTCTCATCGAGGGAATGATGATCTCTATTGGAAAAGACTGCTTCCATGTCATACACTAAGGAGTAAGGGGTTTCTCCCGTAGAAGTCCTGATGGAGGTTCGATAGCCCTATAAAGCGAAAGGAAACTTGTCAAGCCAATCCTTACAGTTAACAACCATCTTCTCCACTATTTTATGAATGTTCTTGTTGGCGGCCTCGACTATTCCATTGGTCCGAGGACGATATAGAGAAGACTTATGGTGCTTGATCTTGTATTTGTCCAATAGGTCTACTACTTCCTTCTTGAAGTGACTACCATGGTCACTAATTAATTCTTGAGGCACCCCATAACGTCAAATAATGTTCCGAGTTATGAACTTAGCTACCGCTTTGATGTCAAAGTTGCATAAGAGGCTGCTTCTACCCACTTGGTGAAGTAGTCGATTGCTACTAACACAAATTCATGACCCTCTGTTTCCTTAAGGGTCACTTTGCCAATAATGTCAATTCCCCAAATCGAGAATGGCCAGGGTGATGCCAGTGTTGTGAGCAACGATGGTGGTTGGTGCTGTAAATTTGCATACACCTGAAATTTATGGCATTTCTCAACAAACTCATGGCGATCTGCTATCATGGTTGACTAGTAGTATCCTAACCTCTTAATTTTCTGAACCAACATTTTTCCATTCATATGGGGTCCACATTCCCCACCATGAATCTCATCCATGATGCACTTTGCTTCATGTTGGTTGACGAAAGTAAGCTAATCCCCGTGTTCGTTTCTTGTACAGTTGCCCTTGGTTGATGAAAAACTGGGCTGCAAACATCCCGATGGCTCATTGGGCTCTAGGCGTGGAGCCCAACGGATACTCTTGCTTATCTAAATACTAATGGATGTCATGATAGCAACTGGTTTGGTCGGTATTAAACACTCCTAGTGCGTAGACGTGCGCAGGTCGACTCCGTCGCTCTATGTGAATAGGTATTGAATGAATGCCGTTAAGGATATTAATCATGGATACTAATTTTTCTAAAGCATTCGCGAACCGATTATCATCCCTAGGAAGGTGGGTGAAAGAAATATTTTCGAAATGTTTTGATAACTCAATCAGATATGCTTGGTAGGGTACCAAGGCTTCACTATGTACCTTTCATTTTTGTGAAACCCGATTAATGATCGGACTAGAGTCACCGAAAAACCCGATGTTCTTGGCTCCGATCTCTATAGCAGCTTCAAGTCCCATGATGCACGCTTCATGCTCTGCGGCGTTGTTGGTGACCTTGAAATCTAACTTGGCTGAAATGAGAGTATGTGCTCCATCTGGTGAGATTAGAAGAATCCTTAATCCAAGACCCTTCGATTGGAAGCTCAGTCAAAGTACACTCGTCCAAACTTCCACCTCTACTTGTAAGATATTTTCATCCGAAAAGTCGAGGTGTTTGGGTTGGAATTCAATTATAGCTAGATCACGTGCTCTTCTCGAATGCTTGTTGGCACTCGGTGTCCCAAATAGGCTCGGACCCTTTCTTCAACTTCTTAAAAATGGGTTCACATAACATAGTCGGTTTAGATATGAAACGACTAATATATTATAAATGTCCAAGGAAACCCCGTATCTCCTTCTCTGTCTTCGCGGTGGAATCTCCTGAATAGCTTTGATCTTGGATTAATCAACTTCAATTCCTCTAAGACTGACAATATAGCCTACAATTTTTTCGAGGTTACCCCGAAGGCACACTTTTGAGGATTAAGGTGCATGTTGTATTTTCTCAATCTTTCGAAGAGTTTTCTCAGGTCGGGTAGATGCAATGCACTATCCTTGGACTTTATGATCATGTTATCCACGTAGACCTCGGATTCTTTGTGGATCATGTCATGCAATAGTGTCGTAGCCATCCTTTGGTATGTTGCACCGACGTTCTTGAGCCTAAATGGCATCACCAAGTAACACCCATTGAGTGATGAAGGTAGTCTTCTCCATGTCATCTTCAACCATCTTCACCTGATTGTACCCAAGCATAGCCGTTCATGAACAAAAGTAGAGCATGTCCCGTTGTATTATCTACAAGGATGTTGATATGGGGGAGTGGGAAATCGTCTTTGGGACTAGCTTTATTTAGGTCTCTGAAGTCAACGCACATCCGAACCCTACCGTCTTTCTTTGGAACCAAGTACTATATTTGCTACCTACTCAAGATAGTGAACTACTCCGATGAACCCAACATCCAACTATTTTTGGACCTCTTCCTTAATTTTCAATACCTAATCAGGTTTCATCCTTCTTAACTTCTATTTAATTGGTTTAGCGTCTTCGTGAAGTGGAATTTTATGTTTCGCTATACTTGGATCTATTACCGACATGTCTTTGTAAGACCATGCAAAGACATCTATGAACTCTGTAAGGAGCGAAGTAAATTGCTTCTGCTATTCCGGATCCTATGCTTTCCGGATCTTAACCTCTTGGGGTTGATAAACTAATCCTAAAGTAATTGTTATTGTTTCCTCTATTATTGGTGAATAATTTTCGTGATCTTCCATAGCTTTTATTAATTCTTTAGGGATTTTTGTTCATCATTAGAGGCAAAACAATTGAAACAATAGGAGGCAAAGTGTAAGCGGAAGGGTTCATCTTATTGAATGAAGAAACGAGTACATCGGACTCGAAACAACAGATGAAGAATTGGAAACAACGGAATTAGAAAAAGAACTAGAAGCAACAGGAAGAGAAGTAAAAGCCCCGGTACTAGACATAGGAAGGGGATGTGCTCCTAAGCTAACCGCAAATTCTTGGCCCTCCTTGGCGTCAATCCAAGTAACGTGCTTGGAGCCTTCATTATCGGCATCGGTAATGAATCTAGATGGATCGAACTGTGGGTGTGACATGGCTCATGACAAGATCGAGACTGAATTCCCTTCTAGGTTCTTCTCTTGTTCGAATAGTAGTAGGGCTCGAGTCGGTCCAGTCCGGTGTGGGCTGTCCCTCATCGAGGAGGTAGAGTGCCTCCTTTTCTAATATATAACAATCATTAAAAATCTCCAAGCCAGGTACCATAATTCCCTTCTCTTTGAGGTAGTAGGGCTCAAAAAAACCATAGTAGGAGAATTCATCCCCTTTTTTAGGAACCGCCCATTTAAAGTATAAGGAAAGGGCTTAATGGAGCGGATCGTGTGAGGTGCAGTCCGTTTGGTTTGAATTTTCCACTTGACTTGGGCTATTTCTTTAGCAGTAGGTTAATAGCGTAGCCTAAATTTATAATTGTTAGTGGGTTCAAGGGGTGGAAAGATAGGGTGGTATGCCCTTCGACCTGCAGCCTAGACTTGGAAAATACCCCTTGTTTCTAAGCATCGAGTGGGCGCTAGGGTTGCCATAAGGATTGAATTTAAGAGGTGCTTTATCCTTATTTAAGGCAATGACAGTCTCAAATCCATATAGTTCCTCATCATTGGCATCGTGCTCGATCTCGACCGAGAGATTCCTTGGAGGTGATAGTAGCACAAAGATTATCCCCGTTAATGGTTATAACTTCACCGTTGATAATAATCTTAACTTCCCGATGTAGTGTAAAGGGCACTCGCTTGATGATCATGTAACTAAGGGCGTCCTAGGAGCAGATTGAATGTAACTGGGATGTCTCGAGACTTAGAAGTCAATATTCTTCACTATTGGCCCTACATTGATTGGTAAGGTCGGCATTCCCAAGATTGTTCTCTTAGAATTGTCTTAGGCTCGGAGATGGACAATCTGTTTAGAGAGTTGTTGCTCTCTAATCCCTAACCTTTTGGTGGTCCTCCAGGGACAAACATTCACGAGCTGATTCATTATCTACCAAGGTTAAGGAACGAACTTGCTAACGCAAGTTACGGTTAAATAAAGTGCATTGTTGTGTGCAACGCCTTCTTCAGGGAGATCCTTTTGATCAAAAGTAATGGTTCCGTCCCCATTGTTGACCAATCCTACTACTTCTTCCGGCGTGGTTTTAGGAGAGACCTCGATCTTCATAAGAGAATCAATTAAGGCTTGTCTATGTTTCGGGAAGCGAGATAAGAGTTACCAAATTGAAATGTCAAATTTTAACTTTTGAAGTCTGTTTCGGGATTAGGTGTTCTTCTTTAGTAGCTTCGAGGTTCTTTTAGGGCTTACGAGTCTATTGCGGACCCGGGAGTACATTATGTCATATAGATCTAGTAAGAAATTGGATTTCTAGATCTTTAGGTTGTCCCGAAAAGGTTTCTTCTTCTAAGGGTGGTGTGCGCCAAAAGTCGTCGTCGTTGTCATCACTATTGTTTCTAGTTTCATAGACATCTTCTTCATCACTTACCCACAGCCCATGACCTTTTGGATCTAAAGGAGGCAAGTAAAAAGTGGTTTAGACTCATTAATGTCTTGAATAAAGACAGACGGGTCCCATTGATCCGGAATGGGTTTAGTGAAAATCGCTAAGGTGCTACTGAAAAGATTCTTGTTGTTACTCGATTTTTAGGAAACCTTAGGTAGAGGGAGTTGACCGTTGCAGAACATACTCTCCGGTTTGTTCTTGAACGTCCAGCATTGCTCGGTGTCGTGTCCTTGTGCACGATGGTATTTGCAAAATTTTCCCGCGTCCCAGTTTTAGATTATTTTGCCTTTTCCGATTCTACTCTTATGGATGGCAATTCTATCTTTCCCTTAGCCGAGTACACGATCAAGGGCTTGAGTATAGGTGGTATCAATAGGAGTGTTTAGTCGATATACTTGTTGAGGGCATTAACATCCGTACCCCTGCTCGTATTGCCTGTATTGGAGGTTTTCTTATGTCTGGATTGGTAATTACCTCTATACCCAGTCATGAATTTTGTGGTGGTAGTGGATAACTCTTCTTTTATCAGCATGCCGGCATCCCTAAGGGTTAAGAAACTCATCATAGGTAGGAATTTGAGGTGTTGATTGTAGGCAGGTGAAGATTCTTCACAATGATCATGACTTGGTCCTTCTCGAAAGGTCGGTCTACCGTGTAGGCAGCCTTTACTCTCCATTTGGTGAGAAAGTTTGTAAAGCTTCCTTTCTCACCTTGCTTAATTGACTCCAACTCTCTAAGAGTAACTAGTAAATCGAGTGTTATAGAAGTATTAGTGTAGGAACTCCTTGCACGGATCAGTCTAGTTGGTGACCTTGCGTGGGTTAATTGTGTTATACAACTTCATCACATCAATATCAAAAGTTCATGGGAAGATGATATTGTAAGTGTCTTCCAGTATGTTCTTAAGAGTCATTGCTCCTAAGAAGTTGCGAACATGGTGATGGGAATTCTCGGAACCTCGAAATTTGAGATCAAACATGGTAAACTTAAGGGGTAGTTTCCCTTTGGGGATTGACGTGAATCCCTTATGATCAACATAGTGATTACTGAATATGGATGACTCCCTTAACATTTGCTCTATCCGATCTACGCGTAGATCAGCTGAGGCTTAGATTCATGCTTGGGACTGTCTGGAGGAGATATACTAGGTCAAGGTGGAGGACCTACTGTTCCTCCTCTTCTTAATCATTCTGCTTCCTCATCTCTCTTACTATTCTCAATAGCTTTTAAGATAGCCTTAAGATCACTCGATATAGACGCTATTTTCTAATCCCGAGCATCTATCATAGTTTCCACCCTGGCTGAATTCTCATTAAGCAAAGCAAGAATAGGAGACTGTTCTAGTGTTCCATCCATGGGAACAAAATTCTTTATAGGTACTTGTCTTACGATGAAAAATAGACTCGAACCAGTGTAGTATGCACTGAAATATGTCACATTGGTGTAGACCGCGGAGTAAAATGTGATGTAGAGTAGGGAGAAGACGTGTCGAACTCCTTGTTGAGGCGTTCGAACCTTTTGGAGCTTGGATTCCAACGGTACTCAATTGCAGTAGACTTCCCTATTTTGCAGCCCAAAGGATGAGGCTTATAACCATGTGAAAGAATACCACTTTTGAGAAGAAGGGACTTAAGTGCAAGACCCAAAGAGACTAAGAATGCTCTTTATCCGGATGCACATAAGGAATGCACACAAAATGAAGTGTATACAATGACTTAATTTGGGGATGATTTTTATGTTTTAGTAAATGCATAATTGGAATGCATGAATGATTATTCCTAAATGGAAGATGAATTTATTTTGGCAAAATGAAATATGAAAATGGAAAACGGACTCACCTAATTTGAGATGAATTTTTTCGGCTAAAATGAAATATGAAAATGCAAAATGGATTCACCTAATTTGAGATGAATTTATTTTGGTTAAAATGAAATATGAAAATGGGAATGCGAGACAAATGAAAAAGGCCAAAATCTAGAAATCGACTGACTAAAAGAAAGAGGAATCCTTGATAGGACCCTTTTGGACCGACTGGCGGTGACTACCTAGACCACTTAAAGAAATTTTTAGTATGACTCAAAAATGCAAGTAATCAACAGACCTAAAAGGAAAGGTAGTTTTGACTTTTGGCTAAATGCACATAATGGACCGACTCTAGGGAAATTTATTAAGATATTTTGTTTGCACCCATGCAAGGGCTAATCAGCACTCCTCACCTATTCCTAAAGGCTCACAAGCAGAAGATTAATCACACTAATCCAAGCATGCAAATGAAGACAAGGTGCCACCTTAATAGTCAAAAAATATATGGTCAAAAGAGGGTTAAGACTAGGTAGGATACATGGTGACTCATAGTCCGAGGATTTAGTCTTTCGTGTGGTGCACGGCAAGAAAAATGCTTTTAATCCTTGATGCCTCCTTTGGGTAGGCCAAGAGCGCGTGCTACGAGGGAAGAGGTACTGCTTCCGTTGGCGGTTAAGCCTAATTAGGCCCTCCTGGGTCATAGTGGGAGCCTCTTACTAGAAGTGTTTAATGAGGGGTAAAACTTAATGGTCCAATAATAGTAATAAACTATGTTCAAAGGTTGCTAAATGCAAGATGTCTACCGCAAATACATTATTAAAACTCACTACTCAAATTTTCAAGTTTCACCCTCTTAATAAGTGATTTATCCCCAGTGGAGTCACCACTGTAGGAACCACGACCAGCGGGACCTCGCCCGCGGCCGAGCTTCCCCACGAACTCACGTAGGTTTTTTAATTAAGGGGTTGGAAATGATTTTAGGGTTTTAAAGATTGATTTTTAAAAGTGAGCATTAACCTCTTATTTAAATTTCCAAATTTTATTAAGTTAAAGATGAATTAAATCATATTGATCGGCGGTTTTATTAATTATTTTATTTTAGAAATTATTTTCAAAAGTCTCGAGATATTATTTCTTAACTTAAAAAATAAACGACATTAGAGTTTTAAATCTGTCGTGAGGCTTTTGGGTCAAACCGGTGTGAAAACACAAGTTGGGACCTAAGCCACGACCACTTCGGCCAGCACCTAATGATCGGGCGCCGACCAGATGGCCTTTGACTTGGCTAGTAGGTTCGGAAGGCCTAAACTTTTTTACCGCGGTCAAGAAAAAGTCGAGATGCAATTTAAATAGAAATAAAGCAAAAGGAAGAGTCGCCAGTTAATTTTTAGGAAAGAAAAACTCACAAAAACAAAATAAATGTTCTTCTAATCTTAGTATGGGAAAACTAAGACTACAAGAGGCTAAAAATGACTCCATCGGTCTAGAACCGATAATCGGATTCGGGCGAGGGTACGAAACATAGGGATAAACCCTTCCGTTCCTCTCGTCAAACGACGACCATTACTAGTTTGAGCAAGTGAATCGGAATAACGTACTAAACACAAGCAAACAACATGTTAAACAGAATTAAAAGCAACCAATACATAATAATGAAAGCGGTAAAGGAAGAATGAAAAGCGATAAAGAAAATAAAAACAAAAAGAAAAGAAAAACGGAATTAAAACGATTACATCGGGTGGGTGTAACGCCTCCAAAACCCACAATCACCAATTTAGTCATAACGACTTACTAACTAGTAATTATCGCAGAGGAAAAGAGAATTAGAAGTGATACCACCTCTCTTTAACAAAGAGCAATGCAACTACCGAATTAAAATACAAACATAACTAATTAAGTTGAGTTCACAATACGCAGGACGCTCAACTTATAACAACATAAACGGGTAACAAGATATCGAGCACCATCATAATTACAACTTATTTAACCAAAGCATACACGACTCACACATATCACGCTCCCGACTATCACCGTGAGACTCTAAATCTCGTTGACCCATATAAACTCGTCTGTTTTCCTTAGCATTAGCCTTACCTAAAACAAAATAGAAAAAAACATTTCAAAATAATGAGCCGAAGCTCAGCATGTCTATCCATGTACTATAAATAATTTATGTGAAGGTATATTTGAGCGCATGCATTTCAATTCATTTATAAATTAGGTAGGAAAAATATAGTAAAACAATTATTCATTTATTATCCGAGTGGCTCCTTACGATCGTCGGTTTCCTAAATATGCACACACCTAGACCGATGGGGAAGTCGAGTTGATAATGGCCAAATATATATGATATGATCATAATATGATATGATTGATATTGGGCGGGTCACATAATTAGGTGACAAATAAAATTTAAAATGGTTCTCTTTTCATTATACAAACCGTTTTGATATTGTTATATATAAACATGTGGATTTTCGTAAAGTACAAACAATAAACGTACCTTAAGACTTGGTGTTTCCTTTGATTCTTGTTGAAATGACGACTCGGATGACCGTCATCCATGGCCTTAACAATCATTTTAAAATAAAATATTTCATTAATAAAGTCGAAGCTTCAAGTAATTTGATTTTAACTATTATTATTATTATTATTATTATTATTATTATTATTATTATTATTATTATTATTATTATTATTATTATTACTACTACTACTACTACTACTACTACTACTACTACTACTACTACTACTACTACTACGATATCTTGTGTACTGGATGAATTTCATTTAGGTAAGACTTTTTTTTAGCTTGTGAATGTCATGGAGTGTTGATTTCAATTGATTGTAAATTATTTAAAAACAACGTTCTCAACTTGAATTGGTCTCCTTTATCGGTATTACTTCCCAAAATCCAATTATCTTTCTCCTTAAGTTGACTCCAAATACTTCAATTAATCCATCTCTTTTATTTTATGCATCTTTCTCACTTCGCTTACTTAAGCCACCAAAATTACTTAAATCTTACCAATAACTTGAATTACTCAAATCCCTTAAATCACCTAATTTATTTAAGTCACTAGAATCACTTAATTTCTTTAAATCACTCAATTCACCTATTTTCCTTAAATCACTAAAATCCTTGATTTTCCTTAAATCATAAAATCACTTATTTTTCCTCAAATTACTAAATTCACTTATTTTCCTTAAATCATTAAAATCACTTAAGTTATTTAAATCACTTGATTTACTCCAAGTAATCTCCAACTTTTGCACTTATAATTTATAAATTCCTCAAAATATTATTTCATTTCAACATCACTCAAATTTTGACATGCATGTCCATTTTCTTCATTTTGTAATTTTGAAATTTCCATTAAATTTTTTTAATTACAAGTTAATCTACAAAATTAATCCTTGCATGCAACATTTATACAATTAATTTCAGATGTAACGAGGTAATTAGGAAAGGGTTTCGGACTGAACGGGACAGCGGCAACAAGGCGGTGGTGGCGGTTCAAGGCGGAATCAGGTGGAGAATTAGGTTGGGTGTTGCCGGTGTTTCTCCTCCGAGGCTGGCTACTAGGCGGTGCGGCTGTAATACCCGGAATTTTAAAGAAAGCAATTGAGAAGTATAGAATTATTGAGTATTTTTCCCCGCAACTAGGGGGTTGAGTGGCTGATTTAATTTACAACCAAACTTATTACTTTAAAATTTCCTTCGGAAGCTGCTGTCAAATAAACTAAAGTAAGGAAATTGCCTTCCTTTTTCATCGAGCTAAATTGTTGTTGATTAGGAATTTTCGTGGCCGGCGTATTAAAATAAGTTAGGACGCAGCAGCGTAAGAGGACGGAAGGGAGGAGATATGGACTTGTCGTATATGGGCCGATGATTACTTTAGCTGAATTATGAAGAGATGAAAAAGATAAATTGGGGTCCAATTAGGATCATTAACCGCCAATTAAGCGGTGGAGAGAGACAGGAAAAGAAGAAGGGATCGGGGAAAACGGAGGAAAAGAAGCAGAGCTAGAGGAGGAAGAAAGGGGGAGCACCAAACGGGAGAAAGAGAGAGGGGGCGTGCGGGAGCCGGAGCAGAGGCCGGTGGCCCACCTGAACGGCCAGCGGCCGGTGGGGAACGAAGAGCGAGGGCTTGGTGAAAGCGAGAAGGAGGAGAAACAAAGCGAAGCAGAGTGGGGAAGAGAGAGGACCGAGCAAGAGGAACCGAGAGGGAAAGAAGGCGAGCGGTGCAAGGTCCGAGGAGATCGAGGGTGGCCGGCGACCACCGCAGGCCCGGAAAGCGACGGCCGGCGACGGCGCCAGGCGTAGAGGAGGGCGACGGAAACCGAGGCTAGCAGCAGGGAAAGAGGAACGAAAGAAGGAACTAACCCGGGAGCTCGAACCTCAAGCAAATCACAAACCTTCAATCCCTGAATCGAGGGGTAGTCTTATACTCTAAACTATTAGTATATTCGAAATCTAAATGAGTTTATCGTGATTATTGAATGTGATTGTGAAATATTGAATATGCATGTTATTGAGTGAGTGTAGTGGTTGCTGAAAGTTGAATTAAGAGTTGTGAAGGGAGTTGGTAATTGTCTAGGCCTGAATTGGAAATCGGGAAATTCAGACGGAGTTGAGTTGCTTGGGTATAATGAGTAGTATCGGGAGTTTGGTCAGTTGGGGATAAGTACGTATGGGTTAGGCATAAGTTATGAATTGATATTCAGATTGAGTCCAGGAGATCTACTGAATTTCCGGTGCTAAGGAACGAGTACTAATATCGGGAAATAACGAGGGAGGTGTAAAGAGGAATATGAGATTGTATTGAGTGGTGTAAAATTGGGACATGGGAGTGAGAAGTGGGGAGTATTGGAATAATTGAGTTCAAAAGATAATTAAACCCTTGAGGTTGAACTAAATGCGAAGAGTAGCGGAGCTAGCGAAAGTGGAACGATGAAAAAAGGGGTTAAGAAGTGTTCTTGAGTTGGTCAAGAAAAAGATGATTAATGAGTTAGAAACCTAAGATGAGAGCAAATTACACTTGGAGAAGAAAGGAATTAGAAGAGTTTAGCAGTGAAGTAAGAATGAGAGCTATCTAACTAAGCATGAGTAAGAAGAAGTAGATTAGTGATATGGAAGCGTAATAGAAAAGTATGGAAACAAAGATAGTAAACGAGTAAGAGTTAAGTAATGAGTTAGAGACATACAACGGGAATTTGAGGCAGGGAATAGTAAGGTTAAGTTGAGGAATTGGAGTAAAGACAGGGAGTTGAGGAAAGTTGAGACGTGAGTGAACAAAGTGGATTCACAGGGTAGAGACATAAAATGAGGAATGGAGGTGAAGAGAATGAAGTGTGACGAATTGAACGTAACTTAAGTGATATGTACTTGTGGTTATTGTGGCTCGGAAAGTGGAGATAATCGTATTCAATTGATAAATTGAGAAAGGCATAGTTGGAAAAGAGTTGGGAATGATTGCTTGCATTGAATGGTGATTATTCGTGCTATGTGCTTGCTTTACGTGATGCTCAAAGTAGTTTCGAAAGGAGTCTTGTATTTTACGTGAAATGATTCTTGAATGCAACTTCTTGTGAACTGCCTTTCGAATGTGAATGTGTTTTAAAGAAGCAAAGCATATTTGAGAAAGTGAATTTATAAGGGTGACACGTGGTGTCATACGCTCCTTGATACTAAATCGATGGAGAAAGCTGGAAAGTGAATGTGATGAATGAGAATGTGCAAATAGTTTTGAATCGACAGGCTACGGATCATTTAGCATACCGAAGGGTTCGAACCGGGGACGCCCAGCTAGAAACTTTGAGGGAAGGGTTCTAATAGGGGTCCTGCAGAGGCGGGATGCCCGCCCGAGACTTCCTAGAAGATAGGTCCCGAGAGCCTTTTTGTCGGGGTCGCACCCCGAGATGAAAGAAGTGTTAGTTCGAATCCTCGAAGGCCCGGAAAAGTTGATTCAACCCGAAAAGAATTATTTATGAATGTGAAACTGTGTTTTAAGTGATTGAAGAGTCTTGATTTTTTCATTGCAAGAGATTTCAGTGAAAAGTATATAGATTTTTATTACACTATTATGCTTTCGCAGATTTCATTATTATAAGTACTATGTGCAAAGAATTTCCATTTTAAGGGTATAAGACGCCGGTGAGCCCGTGGATTATTGCTCACCCCACAAATTGCCCCGTCCCCACCCGAGTGTTGCAGGTACACTTTCGAAGCATAATCTACACTTAGCACGCTTCGGACTCCCGCCGATTGTTGGTGGTTGAAGCGACCCAAGTGGCTGTCATGTTTTGTTTGTTTCTAAATGATTGTACTTGTAATTTAGTGCATATAGTTGTACCAAATGCATAGTAACCAGTTAGATTGTTTTAAGTTTTACCGCATGATTGGTTGAACTCCGGCGTGTGGCCGTTGAGTTGTATACTCCGAGCGTGTGGCTCGTCGAGTTTTATTATACTTTTTATGCAGGATTTTAAGGCTTTAAGCCTATGGGTTAGTCCATGTTACAAACGGAACTCTGCCGAAATTTTTAGAGAATCTCATATTCTTTTGGGAAAAACCACCGGTATTACTTTTAAGTTGAGTTTAGACAGCCAAACCATCACTAGAAAGAGCCTTGGGAGTTCCTTTAAGGAACTCGGCGATGTAATACTCCCAGGGGGTGTTTTGGGGTGTTACGATGGCGAGTGACCGACGAGTAGTTGCAGCAGATGGGGTTGTGAATGGGTGGAGTTTTTGGGAAGAGGAAGAAGTAATGGTGTGGGTTTGAGAGGAAATTCCAATTTAAAGACCCCCTTTTTGTTTTTTCTCTCTCCTCAAGTTTAGCTGAAAATTTTAGCTTTCATCATTCCTTTATTTATCTTATTTGGGCCTTTAACTCTCTCTTCCAAGCCCATTCGAACTATCTAAAAAAATCCACGGTTTGTAAAAATTAATTTTGTGAATTCTTCCATTTTGGATAATTATACATATATTTTGCATATAAATTAACTCGTAATGATTTCAACGATATTTTTCTTATTTAAATTCCTCGAATTATCGTTGAATATAATTTTTTATTTTGAGCCATGCATCGTTATCATCATCCGAGCCATGAAAACACATAACATAATAGTTTGTACATGTACATATCATATATATGTATATAAAATAAAATTTAAATTGAAGTGCGCACGCTCATTGAAAAATTATTAATTTTTTATTAACATATTAGATCGGGGTTGGAGTGTTACAGCGGGGAGAAATTAAAAGCAATACAATTTATTCTCCACAATACGGAAAGCGATAAAAGTATAAAATAGAATAGATAATCGTTTTGAAGGCTGAACTGGTGCCCTTAGGTTGTCCCACCTGCTAATCTAGATCGGTTGATGCGACAGTGGTGATTCGAGAAGGCTTTTTGTGACTTTTGAATATAGGTAGGAAAAGTGATGATAGGGTAATCTGGTTCGGACGTGGTGAGAATGAAGGATAGAGTGGGAATAAGATGAAAATGGGCCAAGAGATCAAAATACTGAAAAAAGTATTCAGTAGCTCTTAGACGAATTTCAGCAGCGTAACGTTAGGAATAAGTCTTCCGGTTAGCTTTCTTCAACATAACACATAAAGAGAAAGTTGTCGTTGAAATGAGAGCTAAGGCTCTCTATTTATAGGGAGAGAGAACTAGGTCACAATGACCTAGGGTTACTCTCGGCCAGCCACTCGAAGTAGCTAAGAAAACCTGGCCAAAAATCACAAGATTGAACTGGATAGAATAAGATAAAACCGAATAGAGCCCCGGTCGGGAGCATCGGTCACCTAGCATTGCTTACGCTTTCGTGCCCTTTCCGTGCCATAAAGGGAGTCTTCATGTCAAAACATGGCATTTCAAGGCGAACTATTTGAGGTTGGGGGCCGGCCATACGACGTCATCTTGGGGATTTTGAGCTACTAAACTCGGGCGGACTATCTTGGAGCAAAACGCAGCACTTTGGTGCTTGTGATCATGAAATGCAATGCTTAACGTCGTCTTGAGGTCTTCAGCACCTTGTCTGGTTGGACAAAAAATGAAACGCAAAATTATGAGCCTGGAATTTCTCGTACGCAGCACCGGACTTCGATTGTTTCTAGAGGTTTGGCCCGGGCTTCGATCGTCCGAAAGAAAAAAGGAATTTTTGGACCGACCCAAGGCAAAAGGCTATTTATTTGGTGTTTGCGGTTCTTTGTAGTTTACTGGCTTCCATTACACCAATCAAATTCAGTCTGTGATCCAAATCCTCAAACAAGACTCGAGATTTCATCATCGAGCAACAATATAAAATATAGAATTAAAGGAGATAAGGGACGACACATTTTAGGTGTTTACATGTCCTATAAAATACTTTTCTAAAATCCAAACACCTTCTTTAATATCTATTCTTGAATTATTTTTGACATCGGTTTCTATTATATTTTTATACCAGGTGATACATTTCTATACTAATTATAGACTATTCCCTGAAACGAATTAATCAATATTTTGTATATTTTGTTTATATCTCTTCCTTCTTCTACATATTCGGAGTTGTTATTAAGGCATATATCATTGCAAATTTCCAAACGTCCGATGTTTCTTTTTATTTGTTGGGGACAATGATTTTGGGTGGGGTTTCGTCCGTCGAGACAACTTATGGGAGGTACTTCTTTCGGGTGCTCAGCAAGGCTTGGGGTTCCAAGGAGCGGAAATGGAGGAAGTATTCAGGCTTGTCGATTTGCTATCCAGAAGGTTCGTGATCTTGGCTACAGGAGGCTAATTGTGGAAAGCGATTGTTTACCTTTGATTAATAAGCTCTCATCTAGAGCTCGTTTAACGTCTTTCTTAGGTTTCATTCTTGCAGAGATTTTAGACATTGTTTCTGATTTTGAGTTTCTTACTTGGTCTCATGTTAAAAGGGGAGTAATGTAGTTACTCATGCAGTTGTCATGTTAAGTCCATTAGCTCTCTAGAGAGAGTGTGGCTTGAAGATGACCCGGACTCGGTTTATAGTCCGGCTAGCAACTATATGTATACGTTTGTTGACAAAACATTAATATAATAATCCTTCTTTGTTCAAAAACATAAAGAAGTTCTTATCAATCTTGTTAAAAATAAGAAACTACTCTAAATTTGATTGTAAATTTGGTTTTGGCAAATAAAAATGGAAGAAAATAGTATCAAATATATAGGCATTTGTACACCTCAAGGGTTCTGCGAATGGATAACAATGTCATTTGGATTAAAAAATACACCAAGAATTTTTCAAATAAGAATGGATGATTCATTTAAACATCTTAATAACTTTTTAGTTGTTTATGTTGATGATATTCTAACAAGTTCTAATACCATTGAAGATCATAGAAAACATTTAAAAATTTTTGTGGAAAATGGAATTAAAAAGGAATATATCTTAGTGAGAAAAATGGCATAATAAAGCAAGAAGAAATTGAAATTTTTAGGATTTAAATTAGGAAAGAACAAAATTTCTCTCTACCCTCATATTTCAATAAAAATAAAAGATATCATGATGAACTAAGAACTTAGTGACAAATTCAAGAATTTTTAGAATTACTTAATTGTGCAAGTAATTATATTGCAAATCTACCCAAGAAAAAGAAAGATTTACAAAGTCTTTTAAGAAAACTAATACTATGGTTTGGACTAATTTTCATACACAAATACTTAAACCTTAAAAGTCTTCAAAATAAATGTGAAAATTTTCCAAACTTAAGACTTCCAAAACCACAAGACAATCTTATACTACAAACTAACGCATCTCGAATATACATAGGCGGCGAGTCCTTAAAATTGATTTAAACGAAATATGTGAATATCATAGAGGAACATTTTCACAACAAGAAGAAAATTACAATACAATGGAGAAAGAATTATTAGCTATTATTAGAGGAATTAAAAAATAGAGATTATTTCTTTTACCAAAACCGTTTAAAGTATTAAGTAACAATAAGGTTGCAACAACTTTTGTTAAACAAACATTAGATAATAGACCTCTCATTAGAAAACTTCATAAATATTTCAATTTAACACTATTTATGAGCATGTTGCAGGAAATAATAATTTTTATCAGATTATTTAACAAGAGAAACACAATATCTTGAGGACCATGGACCAGCAAAGGCATCAAATTAAAGCACCGAGAGATGCAACTTTAGATTTTGATAAATATCTTGAAGTCTGTAATAGAAGGACTTGAACAAATATGGATTGGAGTATAAGAAACTATTGATGCAATGAGATATGACCTTAATAAAGCTAAATTTGTCGTAGCTATAATGCCAAAAACAATCGAAGAACTCGGAGGAAGTACCTCTACAAGCAACCTTCGAGTTCTACTCCATCTCTTAGTCAAAGAATTAAAAAGGAAAATACATCATACTCCTTTCTTCCTGAGGAAAAGAAAGAAATGCAAGAATTAAAAGCTAAGCTATTAGCTAAAAGACCTATTATTCAAAATATAGGCGAAACTTCAATTCATGAATTAGCCTCATTTTATGATCCTTTTACATAGAACACCGAAAAGTTACTTGAATTAACCTATGAAAAAGTTTTCAACTCATCTCAAATCTTTTATACCAGTGGAGAATCACTTTTTTCCATATTAACTATTTGCTCAGGAGCAGATCTAGAGCTTATATTCTAGTTTTATAAGTTCCGTTCCCTTGATTTAGTCCATTTCAAACCAAATCTTCAAGAACTATTTAAATTCTCCCTCTCCATTATCCAAACTATAAAGAATTTCAAACAAGGACCTATTTTTGTAAAATTCTACAGTATTCCTCTAAAGAAAGATGAAGAAACTAAAACAATATTTTTAATTATCAGCGTAATCTAAGTCGGACATATTTCCGACACATTTGAGCTAAGAATTACTAAAGAAAAAACTTTATATTCAACAATTCTTGAATCAATATAGAAGAACAAGTGGAGCTATAGCAGTAAAGTGTCAAAGTGATCAACTTTTTAGATATGGTCTTCACACTCTATATCATGAAGAAGATTTAATTATAATGACCAAAGAAGACACAAAAACATATGAGTTCGATGAAGAATTATTCCAATTCACCTACAAACCGATGCCTTATTATTTTCAATAAACAACAGTTGTCAAAAATTTTTTGCAGAATTATACAAGAAAGAAAAAGAAAAAACAACTTTAAGAACGACTCAAATTCTACCAGCATAAATGTATTTTACAATTGACACGTTCCTTATCTTCCAAATGAATTATTTTATCAACAAACTGTAGAAGAAACCAACAAAAGTCGTGAAAGGGAACAAAATATCGGCAATGAATAGTAAAGAATTAAATAATATCTTATTATTTCTAGTATTTCTAGAGATGAATCAACAAGACCATTGAAATGATTGAAAGCGAAAAAGTAATATAAAAATGTAAAGATTGTGTAGTTGAAGGGCAGGAGCAATTTGGGCGAAGAAAAGATCACCCATATTGTTAACGACAAAATGTTATGCAAGAATCCCTTTTGGGAAAGAAAGAAATAAAATTTAGCTTTTAAGAAAATTTTATGTTATACTTTTAATTTTGAGAGTTTAGAGGAAAAGAGACTAAAGAGATGAAGTAAGTTCGAGTAAGGCCTATTGAGGAAGGTGTGGCGACAAGTTAAAAGATTGATTAAAATCTTTACCTCTTAAAGGATAAGGTATAATATTTAAATTTTTCTTTGAATTGCTAGAAGGAAACGGTATAATATTTAAATTTTTCTTTGAATTACAAAAATTATTTCTTCTCGAGTACCAACTTATTTTATCCGATCTCCTTTCGTTCAAATTTTACTCTCTCAACAAATAGTGTTAAAGATTTTTCACGAAAACTAAGGCAACAATATGATTAAATTGTATCAAAGTCACCATATTCAACTACCATATTCAATTATTTAATCACCATATTCAAAAAACTATATTCAACTACAATATTTAATTACAATATATACAGTTGGCCACTATATGTGATTGTCAACCGGTATATTAAATTGTTCTACCATACTCAACTTTTCATTCTTTCATATCAATAGTTAATGAATTGGAAAAGAAAACATATATTATTGCTTCGTTTTTAAACCTATAACTTTAAAATAATAAGAAAATATTTTTATTAAAAAATAAAGGAAAAAGAAAATAAAAACAACCAGATTTTCACTCGAATTGCCACCCTTAACAGTATGAGATTTATAACTTTGGGTGCAACCCACTCTGGATGTACAATAGATGACTCCGTCAAGCATATCCTCGTTGTAAACTTCCAAGCAAAAGGACATTTGTAAACACGAGACAAGATGTATAATATCAATTGTTCTTTAACGTAAAGATGAAAGAACAATCTATTAGCAAATGTATATATTACAACTACTTGCTAGGGTTCAAGAAGTAGTAGCTATGTTACGAAAACCGAACTGGACCGGTCGGTTGAATCGGTCGGATCGGGACCCAGTGAGTTAAATAGTTCGTTTGAGTTATCAACAATTAGACCGGCCAAACCCGGTGAAAACTGTTTGACCCGGACGATCCAAGGTTCGACCGGACTTTTCCATTTATGTTAAGAAAAAAAGAAGATTTCCATAAATCTCCGGCTGCAGATCTGCAACCCCTCTCTCTTCGGCTATCTGCATATCTGCTCAGGGCTCTTCTTCCCCCACTATGATGGAGGTCTAGTGTGGCTAAAGCATGGAGCAGCACCATGCACGAAACAAAGCTTCTGGAAGAGGGGAGAAAGAGAGAGAGAGTAGCTTGATACAAATAAAGGAGAGGAGGAAAGGAAGGGGAAAGGGATTGAGTGAGTAACAAAGCAAGCTTGAGGATGATGATGGTGAGTAACAACGAAAGCTTCTCTCTCTCCGGAGGCTACATGGTGAAGGGGATGGGGGTTGTTTAAAAAGTAGGTAGGGTTTTCAGTTTTTGTTTTCCAAGATGTGAAAAGGCACAAAATAATACAAGTTTGTCTCTCTCTTCACGTCAATACTCTTCGAAAAACTCCATTCTTGCTCAATTTTGTTTGCCAACGATTATAGATAAATTGAGAACCAAAATTGCTTAATAGAGATTGGGTTGATCTTGCCCGATTTCACTTGGCTTTGTTGTAGCCGCTGGAAATTTGATGCTCACTCCAATATCGTCAGGTGGTGGTTGTAGACATGGAATAGGGACGATTCGATACTTTGATTCAGGACCATCGATGACCATCATAGGCCTCGGCGGTGAACGGCGAACTCCAATCGGAGGAATTTGTCCACGGGAGAGGCCTTTGATGGACGCCAATGGACCTGGTGTGGTGGTTTCTGGTGAAGGTATTAGGGATTATGGGCAAATACAAACAGCAATAATGCTTGGCAATTAGGTGATGACATGGAAAAATATCATGCGTTGGATGAAAGATAAATGGCACATATTAAAAGTTCCTAATTCTTATTATAAGTGTTAGTTCTCACATGATATGTTCTCTCTCTCTCTCTCTCTCTCACATGATATATATATTACCAGGTTTGACCGATTTAATCCGATTCAACCATCAAATGGGTCAACCGGTTTAACTGGAGTTAAATGGTCCGACCGATTAAACTATTGACCCACTTTGCTAACCGGACCAATCACCGGGTTGGTTCTCTTAACATAGAGTAGTAGCTATGCAAAGAAAACAAGAACAACAATTTCTCAAATGATTGAAGCTCGTTGTCAAAGTTATATGGTATTAGCATGGACTTTGTGTAGCATTAGGAGATAGCATACTAGTTGGTCTCCAACTCTTGTACCCAGAAACCTTAGTCCTTTGTATGACTACCACTTCTTGTATATATATATACACGGCAATGGCACAGGAGTAGCCATCATCAAATTTTCTCCCTAGCTCTAAATTTTACATATGGCAACATAAATTTAACTTAATTCACAAGTGTTATCAGCCTGTTTGGAAACACAAATACACATTTTTGCCATCAATTTACAAGCAGCTACCCTGGTGACCAAACATGGAGCTGCTTTGAGCAGCAGTTTTGAGATTTTTGCCTTCTCAAAACAGTGAGAATAGAAGGAAACAACACCCATAATTTGAAAAAAAAATTGAAAAGGGAATCCTCTCACATTTAAACAGTTCAAAAATGACGGAACTTTGGGCGAACCATGATTACCCCAGGCCTGGCCTCATCAAAGCGATACCTACAAATATTAAAGTCACAAGTTTAATGGCTATGCAGAAGTTGCCAAGGAGTGACCATATGAAATAAGCCCCAAAATATACTAACCCGTTGTCAGCAAGGAAGGTCTTCACTGCTGCTGGAAGTGCTGCCCCTCCACGGCTGTGGTTACCTATGCCTGCCAAGATGAACTTCGATTCAGAAAAATGTAAAAGCTAAAACTATAGCTTGGGTTTGGAAGAAGTGGATAAATGATGACCAAGTTACACCCTACATGTTCGAAAAGGTTTGCAATTGCATACTACTAGAAGATTTATAAACTTCAAGGAAAAAAAAAGAACCTTTAAAGTTTCAGCAATGCAGTTTGTGCCAAAGCACATTACTGTCACAGCACTGTAATCCAAAATTGCAACACATAAAACCCAAATAGTAAGCCAAAAGTTTCAAATCAGTACAAACAGAAACATTTTTTAAAGTTCCTAAAAAGTTGTGGATCTATTGGAATTGGTCTCTCTACTGTTGGAGATGCATGTAGAGCTTAGGCTGCCGTCATATGAATCTCCTCATTCCCTGCCCCCAGGGGAAAGCGGGACCCACAGTAGGAGTTGTAAGGATGAGCATAAATCATATTCAAAATGAAGGTGTACATAGTCAAATTACCTGTAATGACTTCCAAACATTTTGGCTTTTGCCCAGAGAATGATTGTTGATGAGACCTTTGTGTGTTATTATAGCTACCGTAAGAAGTATGTGAGGGCACTGCTCTATTCCCAAGACGGTTAGGAAGTGCTGAGGGACTTGAACCCTTGGAAAATACTTGGGTCTCAACTGTGTGTAAATGTTCTCGCAATGCTTGAACTGCTTCCGCTGCATGAAGACCATGCAAGTCCAACTTCCAAAGGCCATTATTCTCATTCCTTGTGCTTAAAATCTCTCGGGCAGCCTTTTCATTTAGCATTTTTGCAGCTGTCCATTCCTCCCGAGCTTTCTGAGAGAATTGCTGAGCAGCAAAGTGGTCGCCCCTAGAAAGGAGTTAGTCGCCGACTTGGAATGTCGAGCAGCAGCCCTGTTAAACAGAAGTAGGATATCAATTATGTCTTAATGCACCCAAGAGATTACCCATTCTTCACATGTGAGGTTAAGACTAGTACTGATTCGAGCTGTAAACTTTTCAACAATAGCCTAACCTAAATAAACCTATTCTATGAGCTTCAATAAATCAATGCCATTACCTTTTAACTAACGCCTATGGTAAAGGAGAACTCCTCTTGTCTTAGGTGAAAAAATTGACTTATCATAGCTAAAAAAACCTCATTCCAAAGCTGACTCCTTTCCGACCAAAAGACTGTTAAGACTCTGGTTTAGGATCTACTTTGGAAAAGATTAGTTCTCTCGGTTACAGTAGGTCAAACATGCTTCATTATGGAGATTGTGCATATTGCCTCCCAAAGGAAAATTGCACCTTGGTGATTGTCTATAGTCATGTCAAATCCTATATGCTCTTCCTATTTAAGGTTATCATTGTTACCAACTCAGCAATATGTGAATACAACCATCAAAAGCAGTCGGAAGAACCCGAGGAAAGATATGGGGCATCCCTAACTTCCTAAGTTGATTTCTGATTAACAATGAGTCGACAACAAATAATGAAAAAGAATTAAGTTGGGAACGTCAGCATAAATGAGCTAATAAGGTTAGAAAAATCCATAGCTCTATACCTCATCATTTTTATTGCATCTTTACGGCAACTTAAGTAAAGATCATCCTCTTGCCATTCAGGCTCAATAGGTACAGACATCAACTGACCAATCATTGCATTAATATCCATACAATCATCTGAAAGCTTTTCAGCACTTAGATCAAACCCATTCCTCACATCTTGAATTTCATCCTCTACAGGTGGATCGAGAACAAAGCACATTTTGTAAGGTTCAGAAATCTTTTCTGAAGGAACCCCTCGCATTCCAGCTAATTTTCTCTCGTTTCTCACAAGTTCCGGGGAATCACACCGAGACTCAACAACTGCATTGTGCTTATTCTTTTCTGAATCCTCATCAGTAACCATGGCTCCCAAAAAGGATGATGCCTTGTCAAAGTCATTGTCCACATCAGCAATTATATCTTTAATCAAGCCATCATCTGCCCAGCTATAACATTCTTTGAGCTGTCTAAATACCTGATCAAATTTGTTATCCCTAGCAATCTCACTGCTCTGTGAACCAATTGAACTGCCAACACCAGATGGTTTGCTTTTCTTAATGCCAAGAACAGCAGGAAAATCTGCAGCAGGGACTATAACTGATGAGAATGTCTTCGTATAGGGATGATTGTTTCTCGACAGTGCTTTCGAGGGTTGAAGTGATGCTACAGTACTTGGCAGAGAAGGAAAGGGCTCGCCACTAGGCTGACCTCCAAAATGGCCTTTCTGTCTTTGCTGCGGATCAAATGAAGCCCAACCACTGGTATTCGCCCGTCTCCAAGACATCTTCGAATCACCCCTGCTCGTGATCATATCACTTTGCAGAAAGTAGTAGCCCCAATCCCAAAACTTATAGTCCTCCTCAAATTTGAAATACCCTTTTGATAACGGACGCACCTTTGCAAAGTCTAAGCTTTTTAGCAACCTAAAAATACCAAAGATTTAGACAAATTTCCTTCCCATAACAACATACTCAAGGAAAATTGAAACTGTGTATTACGCTGCTAAGTTGTCAGAAATCAGACTAAAGATTGAAGATTGATTATGAATTTTTTTCCCCTCTGATAGAAAGATTGCTCATGTATTTGAATCCCTGAATTTCAATTTTCAAGTGCTTCATCTTTCACTAAAGCCATCAACTTCCCAGCACTTCGGGCAGCTTTCAATTTCCCCAATTCACCATCCAGCAAAGTTTAAAAGTTTCTTTAAACAAAAACAACCATAAATTAGACAAATTACATACAAAAAAATGGGACTTTTCAAATTTGGAAGCTCATATTTTAAGCTTTTGAACTAATTCCACTTACTATTATCATAATATTTTCATACAAATTGGAGAACTTGGTGAAAATTAACAACATATAACCTCGTTGAAATCTGAAATAACATAAGAAGAGGTAAATACACGTACCCAAAGGCGCGTGGGAGAAAAAACGACCCAAATCGGAGAGGCACTAGATGGGAAATCTAAAGGGGAGGCAGTGCAACCAAGGTGTGAATCGAGAAGAGAGAGAACCGAAGAAATCCAAGGGCTGAGATGCGTTGATGACGGCAGAAATCGACGGCTGGGATGCAATCAAACAAGCTGATGAACATCTGGGGTTACTCCAACAATCCATATAATTCAACCCTCGAATTTCTCCGGCGGCAATGAGAGAGAAATCGAGGTCGGAGGTGGAAGAGAGGAGAGAGGGAGAAGAAAGAGAAAGAAGCCCCAAAACAGAGGAGAAAGAATTTATATGAGGGAAAGGGAGGAGGAAAGAAGACGGAAGGAGGAAGGTTGGCCACAAAAACTTTGGTTGAAGAATTTAGTTGTGTGGCGGGCCCCACTAATTTGCTTCAACCAATTGGGCTGAGCTGGATTGCACTGGATCTTAATTATGGGCTTAATTTGCTTCATGAAAAAGTATGTATGGTTTGGTTTTGCGGCTTTGGTCAGGGGTGGAACCTCCTAAATTTGAATTCAATTGGGCTGCGTTTGTTGTTCTTTTTACTTGTAATTTGACATATAAAATTAACTCGTATTTAATTTTCGACAATTAGTTAGTTAGTTTCGGTATATTAATTTCTAGGTTTCAAATCAAGTTAGATAAATTCTTATTATTATATATCACTAGTGCTCGTGCCTTGTATGGTTTTGTGTTAGCTTCAAAAGTGAAAGTATGTATGTGAAAATGGTGTAATTAGTGGCAAGTACCTCAAAGTTTCTATCATCAAGAGCCAAAATACAAAACAACCTAATATTAAACACATAGCGACCAATTTCATGAGATTCAAAAGTGACGTTAGGGATCCATTATGGTGTATGATTATCAAGGGTTTAATTTGATTGCCCATACAAATATTAGTTCTCAAGTAAATAACAAAAATAAATTATAATAAACAATTAAGTAAAACATTACGACCCTATTCAATTTAACTTTAACTTACAACCTTATAGTTCCTTACACCTTACATCTTCTTACAATTCCTTACAACTTTTTACAACTACATATTATTTTTCACATCGAAATTTATTATGAATTTATTTTTCTATCGTTAATGAAAATTTTTGTTGGTGAATATTTATGTATGTAAAGGTGTATATTAAGGATGGTCGTGGGATATGTATATGGCAAATATAGCTATACCTGCACCCTATTTTCTCCATTTTTATACTCATACTCCTATTTGGTATTTCGAATATATAGGATTTCTTTGAATAGATGTGCAAGGATTTTGATAATTGATACCAATTGGATACATTGATTTAATTTTATATTTTAAGAAATTCACAAACAAATTCCAACAAATAATTAATTTTAAAAATATTATGTCAATTGAAACTAGTTATCATGAATAATATTATACGAATTTTGTTAAAATTTAAGTTTATAGGTAAATAGTCAATTTGAATCGACGAAATCATTTGAGATATTTCACCCTCATTCCATTTAACAAAAGTTTTAAGAAATTGTAAGGAGGTGTCAAAAGATATAAGGAGCAGTAAGAAGTTGAAATGAGCTAGAAGGAATATAAAATGTTCTATATGATTCGATAAAAATGTTTAATGTATTCATATGTGTTTTTATAGTTATGTGCGACTTATTTATATTTTTATTTATGAATTCTATGTAATAGAATTATAAAATATATATATATATATATATATATATATATATATATATATATATATATATATATATATATATATATATATATATATATATATATATATATGTCATGTTTAATGATTTGTTTTTTTATGAAAGAAAAGAAATTACATTTGATATTTATGAAAAGAGTTTTTATAGATGCATAAATAATTTTCATGTAATAGGTAGTTGAAAATGACCTTAATTTTACAAGTTTAAATAAATGTTCTCAACTACTAATTTCAATAGTTGAGAACATTTAGTAGTTGATGATATTTATTTCAAACTTTTAAAATTAAGGTCATTTTCAACTATCTATTATTTGAAAGTCATTTATGCATCTATAAAAACTCTTTTCATAAGTATCAAACATAATTTCGTTTTTTAAATAAAAAGAAGAAAATAAATTATCAAACTGATACATATGCATTTGGCATTATAAATATATAAATTTTATAATTTACATTAAATTCATAAATATAAATATAAATATGTTATACATAAATATAAAAATATATTAAATATTTTTGTCAAGTTATGTAAAATATTTTATATTTCTTACACCTTCTTACAACTTTTTACATCTCTTTACAACTCATTACACCTTCTTATAACTTCTTACATCTCCTTACACCTCCTTACAATTGTTTACAATTGTTTACACCTCCTTACAACTTTCCTTCCATCTTTTTACAACCTTACAACTCCTTACACCAAAATGGAACAGAGCCTACATATATTACAAAAACTAGCCATCCATCTAGAAAGCATAATGTTGAGATAGTGAAAATTTGTCTAATTTGCATAACAAACAACAAAGAAGAGAAGCATTTAGGCCAGAGAAATAAAAATAATTATAATTGGGGCATATTAAATGATCATTAAACAAAGGACTTTTACATGAAACATTCACGAAAATAACCTAGAATTTATCATAAATAAAAAACGAAGGAAATTGAGGAATTTCGCCACTTATGGCAAGAATAGGGAATCGTCACCAGATGGGGCATCAAAATGAATGTGAAGATGCAAAAAGCCTACATTCTCAAAACTAAAATAGGGGAAGGAAGACATGGAAGTAGAACTTGAAGTTGAACAATTCGAAAGCAAGTTGTAAATGTCAACTCGAATTTATACAATCCAAAATCAAATTACACTAATTGAGAGTCCAACACTAAAAACGAAAGAAACAATTTGAAAATGGTAGAAAATCTCTAGTCCTACTCTACATTACTTCCTACTCGTGTTAAATCAACCTTTCTTTCTCCTTTTGATAACCGAAATTCAACCCTCCTTTTGATTCTCGAATTAAAAAACCACCATTCTAACTTGAAATTGATGAAGATATTGAAGGCATTAAGGCCATGATCCATTTAGCTTTAACTTACGACTCTTACAGCTCTTCCTTACAACTTCTTATAACTCCTTACAAATTCTTACAGTTTCTTACAACTTCTTAGAGTTTTTTACAACTTCTTATAACTTCTTATAACTCTTTACAACTACAAATATTTTTTCACATCTTATTGTGAATTTATTTTTCTACCATTAATGAAAATTTTTTGTTAGTGAATATTTATGTATGTAAAGGTGTCTACTAAGGATTGTCTTGGGATATTTACGTAGCGGATATAAATATACCCACATCTTATTTTCCTCATTCCTATACTCATACTCTCATTGGTATTTCGAGTATATTGAATTTATTTGTATAGATGTGTAAGGATTTTGATAATTAATACCCATTGGATACATTAATTTAATTTTATGTCTTAAAAAATTCACAAACAAATTCTAATAAATAATTAATTTCAAAAGTATCATGTTCATTTAAACTAGTTATCATGAATAATATTTATATACATTTTGTTAAAATTTAAGTTTATAGGTGAATAGTCAAGTTGAATGTGATAAAATTATTTGAGTTATTTCAGCCATGTTCCATTTAGCATAAGTTGTAAGGGGTTATAAGGAGGTGTAAAAAGATATAAGAACTTGTAAGAAGTTGAAAGGAGTTAGAAGGAATATAAAATGTTGTATATGATTTGATAAAAGTGTGTAAGGCTCGTTTAGTTGGAGGTAAAGTGGTAATGCAATTAAAATAATATAGTTCATTACATTGTTGCGTTTGGTTGGAAAAAAAATGTATGCTATCAATATTACCTTCCAATTACAATAACATAGAAAGTTGTAATTAGAATAACATGGGCTTACCCTAAATAATCCTAATTATACCATTCTATGTAATCGGTTTTGGGCACTTGTAATGAAAACCCGACCCCACACGGGCTGCCTAGTCTCTCTCCTCTTTTACCTTCTCTTCTAATGACATCAGCCATGGCTCTCTCTCTTCTCGTCTTTCTCTCTCCTCACGGCGCCATGGCTCAAGCTCTCTCTCTCCTCTTTCTTTCTCCTTGTTCACTCTCCGATAGTGTTGATTTCTCCGTACTCTAGCTCGGGTTTCTTTATGGTCTTTCCTCGTCCGGCTCTTTTCTTCACCGAGAAAACACCATCTCTCTCTCTCTCTCTCCCTCCCTCTCTCTCCTCTCTCTCCCTCTCTCTCTCTCTCTCCCCGTCCTTACTCTCCCTCTCTCTTCCTACCCAGCCATCACCACTAGCTCTGGTTCTACTCTACTTTGGTCGACTTAGTGAAGACTATCGCTGCAAGGTTCATCCCCTATCCGCAGCAAGGGTTTCGGCACAAATTTTCCAGATCCGGTTCGTCTCTCAGTCACTACTCACTCGGTAATTTTCACTCTCTTTTTTCTTTTCTAGATCTTGCTATTTCTAAGCATATAAGTTGATTCCATGGGTAATTGTAGGTTTTGTGATTTTAAGTGAATTGATTAGTTAACTATGAAATGAGATTCGAATCGCCTGTCCATAGTTGGACTTGGATCATTTATTTGCTAGCTATTTGAATTGTGAATTTGGAGATATGATGAGATGCTTAATTTGACTATAAATTTTATTGTAATTTTTCCTTTTGCTTCGCTAGGAATGTTCTTGATTTCTTATTTTAATTGCATTATAATGTGACAAATTCGAGTAAACAATGGGTATTTTTGGCTTTGATTTGTGTTTTTTATTGGTTTTTCTTATAGAAGCAAAATTTGATCCCATTTTGAAGATACACATGATAATCAATGTAATTTGATTAAGATTGTTTGAAATACTTACTTTGAGATTTATGGGATTTGGTGAAAACTAAGACGAGGACGTACATGCTTCGATTAGGTAAATAGGAAAAATGATTCTTGCTATAAGTTCAGTGCACTCGCTGAATAAGGTATTTGGGGAGAATGGATCGAGTGCATTGTCGCAATTTTCTGGAAATTAATATTGTTTTGGTCTCCTAAAATACCGATAGACCGATAATGCAATGATTTTCAACATGGGCAATACTTGTTTATGGTTTGGGCATATGTGAAATATCATCCGAATCTTATCTAGATGTACTCGCTCACTTATCCACAAGAATCCAAAGAAGAACAAAGTCTTAAACTTCCATCCTTGTACTACTCGCTTGTCAATCTAATTTCTCGTTAATCATCGATTATGGATCTATAAGTCTATCATAACATAAATTTTGGGTATTCGGTGGTTTAATTGGTAAAATCTCCAGTGAGACGAGATAGTACATATATTAGAACTCCAAGTTTCTTATATTTTCACTTTTTGCCTTTCTTTTGAACGAAAATAAACAGAGACAGGTGTAGATTATGGATGGTTATATAATGTTTTAGAGATCCTTTTCTCGATGCAATCTTTGCCTTATGAGGGGAAATTTAAGCTAGAGTACAGACAAATAGGTTCATCTCAATTTACTCGCTATCTCAGCCATAAGTCTATCTATTCTCGCATACCAAAGTAACATGAGCTAACCAAGGATTTGCCACCATCTCAACTTCGTCTTTCTAAGTCCATTGTAACGCCCTCAATCACCATTATTTAATAATCCCCTAATTAGATAATATTAGGTAGGATCGCGAGTGGAAGTCGAAGTTGACGACCGAAGGCGTATCTTGTCGTCCTAAGGATAGGACCAAGCTAAGTGAGTACAATAAAATACTATTTACATTTGTAAATGTAACATGTTGGTTGAGTCCCGATAACGATAAGTATTTGCACCTCAAGTAGTTAAGCTACATATTATGTTTAAACAAGACCCAAAACATAATTTAGTGGCATACTTGCATATACTTTAATACAATCTCACCTACTTGTTTAACATGAGATATTACGCAAAATCTAATGATTTCCCAATTGACTCCAAGCCAAGATTGAAGTGAAATCACCGTGAGCGTCTAGACACCTTCGTAACCATAAATACAACTTGTCCAGACTATGTTTTGCCTTTGTCGGACTTGGTCGACAATTGATTGTTCACCGATGCCTTCCCTAAAATAAAAACAATAAAATATTTCGAAAAATGAGTCGAAACTCGGCACGAACATTCCTGCACAGTTAAATTGTTTTGAAAATATTTTAATTGAGCGCGCGCATTTCAATTCATTTTAGTTCGAAATTAGGGGACAGTAATATAAGTAAAACTTGCTTGCCTAGGTTATTATCCGAAAGTGGAACCCCTTGTAATTGATGCGATCTTTGAATAAGGTGCACACCTCTCGGGCCGAATGAGAACTCGAGTTGAAGCCGCGCGGTGGATTGAAGGGCGTAAGCCCCGATAATTGATAATTAATAATTGATCGGTGACCACTTTATTAGGTGACAAAACTTGATTTGCAAATGATTCGTTATTAGTAATATATATATATATATATATATATATATAAGAGATATTGAGATTTCTTTGGAAACATGTGAGTTTTCGAAAGGTATAGGCAATGAACGTACTCGACTCGAAAATCTTTGTTTCTCTCCCTTATAGAAATTGAAATTACCTGCTAATCTTCAAAGGAAGTGACCTCAATCATTGTTTCAAATAGATTTCGTTGTTAATAACGTTTCTCTTGAATTTCAATAACCGAATTCGCACTAGTGTTTGCAATTTATTTCATTTTCTTTATTTATTACGTAATCGATGGAATTAAGATTTTTATTACTCAACTCTATTGTGTTACTTCCGTCTAAAAATATTATCCACAACACATAATTTGTGCAAGAGATTTATTTAAGCTAATTATTGACGTTTTACACAATTCAATCGAGCTACTCCGCTTAGATCGAAAGAATTTTATTTTGAACTTCTAATTATACATAGCTATTGTAATTTGTTTAGCATACAAAATATATGCCCTAATTACTATTGTTATTGTTGTTGTTATTATTATTATTATTATTATTATTATTATTATTATTATTATTATTATTTTTATTAACTATGCCTAATTCGATTAGCTTTGTCAAGCCTAACATCACTTCGAATCCTTGTCACTAACTCACTCTTCACTTCATCACCTCCCATAAATTAATTTCATTTGCTCAAATTCCACATATGCCACAATACACTACTTTAATTTAAGGACATATGCATCGTTTCCTCAACAAAGTTCACAATCACAATTTGGTGCACTAAATTGCTCAAATTGCTTCATGCCTCCAACACAACTTATTATCCAACTTTAATTCCTCTACACATTTCTCTTTCCTTTGCTCAAATATACCCAATTTTAAAATATAACGAAAACCATCAAATTCAATCAAAATCTATATCAAAACATCCCCAATTTAATTCACTAACTCATAATTTTACAAATTCACCAACTCACAATTTCACAAGAGCAATATATTTGTTCACTTTTACAACAATCATTCCACCAAAATCCCAAATCACAATTATTCACAATAACTTAAATTTTTCTAATTCAACCGTTACATCTCCACCACAAACGTCTTCCAAAATCATATAATTCAATTTACAACTATAATCATTAAGTAGATAATGAAGTGCGATAATTTAGGATTTAGGGCTTTACCTTCCAACCAAGAGTGTAAGCTAAAAAGGGGAAGAAGTGGTGGTGGTGCAGCACGGCTGGGCTCTGGCGGCTACTGGCAGCACCAGCGTCGATTTCCGGTGGCCGGGCTGCGGTTGGTTGGCCGGAGAGTGGGCGGCGAAGCAGGGGCGAGGCAGGGTAGTTGCCGCGAGAGAGAGAGAGAGAGCGCGAGAGTAGGAGAGGGCGCAGGCGGCGCTGGCTCCGACTTCTGGCCGGCGTTGGTGGCGCCTGGTGGCCGGTATTGAGGCGACGGTAGGGGGTGAAGCAGGGGAGGCGAGAGAGGAAGAGACAGGGAGGTTAAACGCAGGCATGGGAAAGAGAGGTGAAGAAATGAAATTCCAGTGAACCTGTATATGTTTATACCCATTTTTATTTATTTATCCTTTTTTTTTGTATAATCTATATACTATATAATAGCAATTTTTTCAAAAGTATGAGATGACTGCCTGAGAGTGAATTTAGGAGTTTCGTCCAATAAAAAATGATAATTTATTCTTGAAAAAAAATTTCACTTATATATTGACTCTCTTTTACTCCTTGCCAAAAAAAATAATAATAATAATAAAATAATAATAATAATAATAATAATAATAATAATAATAATAATAATAATAATCTATACAATATATAATAGTAGTATTTTTAAACCGATCAAATATTACGAAGGGGTGATTGTAGAAGTTTAGGGCAATGTTAATCATAAAAATTATTTGTCCATTAAATATGAGTTGTTGATGTAAATAATCTATATCTATATACTATACTATATAATAGCAATTTTTCAAAAGTATGACATGGCGGTCTGAGAGTGAATTTAGGAGTTTCGTCCAATAAAAAATATGATAATTTATTCTTAAAAAAATATTTTCACTTATGTATGGACTCTCTTTTACTCCTTGCCAAAATATAATAATAATAATAATAATAACAATAATAATAATAATAATAATAATAATAATAATAATAATAATAATAATCTATATATATCTATATACTATATAATAGCAATCTTTTTAAAAGTATAACATGGCGGCCCGAGAGTAAATTTAGGAGTTTCGTCCAATAAAAAAATGATAATTTATTCTTAAAAAAAAATTCACTTATATATGGACTCTCTTTTACTCCTTGCCAAAATAAAAATAATAATTAAAAAATAATAATAATAACATAATAATAATAATAATAATAATAATAATAATAATAATAAAATAATAATAATAATAATAATAATAATAATAATAATAATAATAATAATAATAATAATAATAATATATAATAGTAGTATTTTTAAATCGATCAAATATTATGAAGGAGGTGATTGTAGAAGTTTAGGGCAATGTTAACCATAAAAATTATTTGTCCATTAAATATGAGTCATTGATATAAATAATCTATATCAATATACTATACTATATAATAGCAATTTTTTCGAAAGTATGACATGGCGGCTCGAGAGTGAATTTAGGAGTTTCGTCCAATAAAAAAGATAATAATTTATTCTTAAAAAATATTTTCACTTATGTATGGACTCTCTTTTACTCCTAGCCAAAATAAAATAATAATAATAATAATAATAATAATATTAATAATAATAATAATAATCTATATATATCTATATCTATATATACTATATAATAGCAATCTTTTCAAAAGTATGACATGCCGGCCTGAGAGTGAATTTAGGAGTTTCGTCCAATAAAAAAAATGATAATTTATTCTTGAAAAAAAATAATTTTCACTTATATATGGACTCTTTTTTACTCCTTGTCAAAATAAAAATAAAAATAATAAAAATAAAAATAAAATAATAATAATAATAATAATAATAATAATAATAATAATAATAATAATAATAAAATAATCTATACAATATATAATAGTAGTATTTTTAAACCGGTCAAATATTACGAAGGGGGTGATTGTGGAAGTTTAGGGTAATGTTAACCATAAAAGTTATTTGTCCATTAAATATGAGTCGTTGATGTAAATAATTTATATACTATATAATAACAATCTTTTTAAAAGTATAAAATTAATTATATATTATAAAATTATCTAATCTTAATATAAAAATTAAATAATAATTAATCATCCTAATTAATTTATAAAACTATAAAACAGAAAATAAAAACAAAACTAAGTAGAAAATTAATAAATAATAAATATAATAAATTAAATCAAAAATATGACAAAAAATAAAAGTAACCTAAAATCCAAAAATATTTTTTTTATAGTTTTTCAGAAAAATTAAACAGAATTAAAAATAATAAAATAAAAATATAATCTTAAATAGAAAGTAAAACAAATAATAAACTGCACTAAATAAATGAGAAAATAAATAATTAAATTACCAAAATATTAAAATTATTTATTGGACCTGAATATATGCTAAACACCTAAAATCAAAATAAAAAAACTAAATTTATAAATTTATTAAATTAAAGACCTGCTTTAACCTATATTAGAAAAAATCTAAAAATTAGCAAATCAGTTATAAAAACTAAAAAAATTAATACTAAAGATTAAAAAGATTCTAACTAAACCCTATAGTAATATAAAAATAAAATTAAGTGAAGAAGACTAATTTTATGCTAACTTCTAACAAACTCGACTAAAAAATAACAAAAACGAAAAGAAAAGTAATCTGAAAATTAAAATATATTAAGACATAAAATAAAATAAATATATATAGTTATGTATTTATTTATTTAGGGTTAAATTGTATATTAGCTCTCATTTATTTTTATGTATATTGATATAATAATTTTGTCTAACATTATTAATTTTTCATTGTTGATGGTGTTTTTTGACTTGGTGTCATAAAATTGTAATAGTTCAAAATATATTTATTATAAGAATTTTTAAAATTAAAATCAACACGAACATGTTATAAAAATAATAGTTAAATATTTAACTATATGAGGAAGTAATTTAGTTATTACCTTCATCCTATGTACGTAATGATTTAATAAACCTTAATAAATTATAAATTAATATAATAAAAATATAACAATTACATATATACTTGATATTAATAATTAAAAATGCCTAAAAGATAGAAAATTATGATTCAAATATGTTGTGGAATAAAACGTAATGAATAAAAAGTTAGAAATTATATTGCTTTAGTTCGTAATTTGTGTACTTTAAGTTCGTAATTTGTGTTACATTTAAAGGATTTCAAACTTAATATGCCAACTTCTATTAATCCCACAGAATTTTGAATAAATTCATTTATCTCAAAATTTTTGCACAACATACGAGATCATTTTTTTTTGTTACAAATACAGTTTATTTTAATTTCTTCTTAACATATCTATCTCGTGACTTATTATTGACAAACATATTTAAATCATATCTTTTACTATTGTAAGTTTTCTAAATTATTAAAAGATCAGTATTTGCTATCAAACCTCCCCGCCATCTTGAAATAGAACTCATGTTACTCTTATTATGTTAATTAATTGAGAGTAAGAGTTGTGTCTCGAGGAAAGCAATTGGTTGTTAAACGAGTAAAAATATATTTATAAAATCTCGATTGTATCAATATTTTTGCCCCCATTGATTCACTACTAAGATCGCGATCAATTTTCAATATAAGTACAAAACACGGATGATTTTATTACCATACGCCACGAATTGACCTATCATGCCCTTTACTATGATACAAATTATCTATTATTGTTAAATACATTTGGGGCACTTCTATCATTATAATATTTTTCACTATTAATCTTAATATAAGTAGTTATTATATGTTTAATTATCTTTGTGTGCGAGAGGTAGGTAAAAATGGATAAATCATTGTATTCACCTTATAATTTTTTAAAAAATGAGATCTCGTTATGGATATATGTATACTTTTTAAGAGTTCGTGTAATATTTAAGTCAATGATGTTTTAGTGTGTTGGTTGCATATAGATATTTATCTAGACGTATATTAAGTTAAATTAGTATTGACTTTGTGAAGAGTTACGAGTTATAAGTTTGATATTCTTTTATTGATTTGATGTAGTTTGTATTGTAATATTAATTTGTGACATAATGATATTTATTGTCATCTCAATATCTACCAATCATATATTGTTGCTTTTCTTACTAATATTTACCTTTTGATACCCAAACATATTGTTACACTTGTTTTTATAACTCGTATGAGTTAAGATTATTTAAATTGTTTTATTCTTAGAGTGGTCCGACTTCTTAATATTTTAAATCACGTGTGTAATCTTAAAACTTTGATGATACTTTTTAATATTTTTTTTTATTTTTTATTTTTTATTATTTATTTATTCTTTTGAAATTTAGAATGATTGGAAGATAAATGTGTGTTGGGCTCTAATAATTTTTATGTGTTGGGTTCCGATAACTTTAATGAGTCACGAAAACGTTTTCGTTATGAGGGAATAACACGTATAAGAATGTTGTTGAAAATGAAATCATTCAATAAAATCAAATGATTGAGAAAAAGAAACTCACAAGTACAACATCGTTGTGTAATTCAATAATTTTTAAGTTATGCATTGCACAACATTGCTCCATGCATAGCACGGGTCCGGACTAGTTCTAGATAAATTCAATTCTGGATTTTTCTTTCAAAAAATCTGATTAGTTTTTTTAATTATTTTTTTATATTTGTTTTATTGTTAACTTTTTAATTTTATTTTAATAATGATGTTTACAAATTATAAATGTAATGGTTCGCTTGAAATATAATATTAACGACCTTATAATCATATACCATCACATTTATAATCAATATACATTTATATAAATTTTTAAATTTTCTCTTTTAGACATATACATAAGTTGTAATCATTATTATAAAATTTTCATTAGGGCCGCTTCGTCGCCTTAGTCGTATAACACATATATAAAAATAATTTAAATATAAAATATCGAATTGAAGTGCACGTGCTCAATTATATAAATCTTGTAATCAGTAAAATAAATAATGTGGTTTAGGGTCGGGTTGTTACATCCATGAAAATAAAAGGAGTTTTGTTTGTGACAGCTTAAAAGAAACTCAGTCAATTTGAAGCATTAAAGAAGAAGAATATGAAGGGAGGATATATATAATACAATTCCTATACTCCATTATTGTCTCCGGTTCCGACAAGTACAATGACTAACTATATATAAAGTAAGATTGTTTTGTCCACTCGTAGAAGGGATGGGTAAATTCTTACATCATACCTAAAATATATATGCAGCTAATTGAAGAAGCTAGTTATTCCTAAGTGGAGATAATTGCTTGATATTAATTTCCTCTACTTAATTTGCAGCTATGGCTTGTTTGAACTTAGCCACAAGGAAAACAAAGAAGAGAAAGCAATTTGCAAGCTTGGTCTTATTTTGGTTGGAAGTTTTGAATGTCATTGACTTGTTTTTTCAAATTATTTGTCATATCTTGAAGTACCACAAAGAAAAGTACTCTTTAAAGAAGTCATATTCTTTCTCGGAGCATACAAATTGGATTGGAGAATTGACTATGTAAATGGCTTTATTCGTGAAAGTGATACGAAATGCATCGACCATCTTAGAATGGATAAGGATACTTTCTTTAAGTTGTGTAGTATGCTAAGAACAATAGGGAAGTTGGATGATAGTCAACATGTCCTGTTGGAAGAGCAAGTGGCTTTCTTTCTAAATATTCTTACTCATCATACAAAAAATCAGATTGTTCATAATGCGTTTAAGAGGTCAAGGTGGACTATCGGTGAGTATTTTAACAACGTGCTGAAGGGTGTTATAAGATTGCAAAGTGTATTACTAAAAAACCGGAGCCTATTGAAGAGAACTCTAGAGATGAAAGATGGAAATGGTTCAAGGTATAAATTGTACCTAGTAATGCTTTTAACAATTATTTTCTTATGAGATTTTTTTCTTGAGTGTTAACTTAACTTAGTGATATTGTCTTAGATCTTAGAATTGCATTGGTGCTTTAGATGAAACATATATAAAGATGAGGGTGTCGGAAATGGACAAGGCTAGACATCGAAATCGTAAGGGTGAAATATCCATGAACTTGTTAGCTGCTTTTTCACAAGAGATGCAATTTATATATGTTCTATCGGGTTGGGAGGGATCCGCAGCCGATAGTAGAGTTCTTCGGGATGCGATTAGTCAAAGAGATGGGTTAAAAGTCACACATGGTAAGAAAGTAATTCCTTAAAATAATCTTTTTTCCAAAAATAGTTTGGGAGCTATTATTTTAACTTTTCTTTATATATTATAGGACAATATTTCCTTGTGGATACAGATTTTATGAACTCGAAGGCTTCCTTACCCTTTATAAAGGACAAAGATACCACCTAAGTGAATAGAGATATGGTTTTCGACCAACAACTCCAGAAGAGTTATTTAATATGAAGCATTCATCCGCTAGGAATGTAATAGAGAGATGTTTTGGTGTATCGAAGATGCGCTGGGCTATTCTTAGGAGTCCCCCATTTTATCCCGTCTCGCACGGTGAATAGAATTGTCATGGCTTGTTGTCTTCTTCATAATCTTATTAGAAGAGAGATGAGTGTAGATCCTATGGAAGAATATTATGATATGAGGGCAACAAGATGACAAAGGAGAGATGAAGACCATATGGATGTTATTGAATCTTTAGATGAATGGAAGGAGAAGCGCGATCAATTCGCCAAAGAGATGTTTGATAGATGGGGAGCAAGCGAAGAAGACAGAGATAATCTACTCGTTTTTCTTGCTTTAATTGTTGTTTAGTGGAGTACTTGTAATTTAGAAGTATGCTCCTTGGCTTTGTTGTTGACAACTTTATTTCAGTTTCTATTATGGTTAAAGTTTCAGTTTCTATTATGGTTAAAGTTTCGGTTTCTATTATGGTTAAAGTTTCAGTTTCGTTTCGCATCCGGTCCCGTTGTTTTTTTCCCGCTTCTAGTTCTAATTTTTTTTTTTTTTTGCTTCTGGTGCTACCTATTTGCTTCTACATCTACTTTTGTTTATTTGTGAGCTTCAGGATGCAACCATCAATGGCTTCACCAAGAGATCGTGGGTCGGGAAAAAATAAAAGAAAGTGGACAGAAGAAGAAGACGATGCACTTATTGAGGTTCTTAAGGATCTTTTCGGTGGTGGAACATCATTCAAAGCCGACAATGGCTTCAAACTAGGGTTTTTAAATACGAGTGGCGAGAGAAACTTAGGGCCAAACTACCAGAGTCAAATATGAAGCTCAACCACATGTGCATTCACGGCTTCGACACTTTAAAGACATATATACAATCGTGCATGATATGGTAGTAGAAAGTTGTATAAGTGGATTTGGATGGGACACATAAACAAAATCAGTGGTGGTCGAGAGAGAAGTTTAGAAAGTTTATTTAAAGGTAAATTGTTTCAACTTAATTACTATCTTATATATTTGTCATGGAGAAGTAATGCCTTGCTTTATGGGAAAAAGGAATGAAATTGTCATGTGTTTTTCCTCCCGGTTTAATCTTTGTTTTGTTTCTAATGTAGCATCACCGTAAAGTCGCTGATGGGAAAGGTGAACCGTGCCCGTACTATGAGGATTTGTGCATAACCTTTAGTAAGGATCGTGCTTCGGAAAAAGATGCGCAAGGGCCCTGAAGAAATGGAAAAGGAAGTTAATGAAGAGGAAGAAAATGAGGAGTCAAATAAGAAAGATGAACTTGAATCATCATCAACTCAAGAGCCTTACGGTGTTGAAGCAAGTTCTGGGAAGTCTAGGAACTTAGGAAAACGGGCTAGAGCTTCGATAACTTGGTTAGAGGATTGTCGAAGTTGCTTCTATTCTTAGGAGAGAGATAAGGGCTGCAAGTCGTGAAATCGATCGAGCGGGTGGCTTTGATGTCGAGTTAAGTGAGAAGCACTCCAAATTGAATGAAGAGTTGGTCAAGTTGGAGTTGATGACAATGGAGAGGCATCGAGCAGCAAGAAAAATTGCATCCGAGCTTGAGACTATAGATCTGTTTTTCGGTATTCCCGATGCTTGAAAAGAAAGAGTGGGTGCAAGCTCTTCTCCGAGGAGACATTTAGATTTGGTATATCAATTAGTTTAATTTTAAATAAAGTTATTTTTGTTGATCTTGTTGCCTTCCTCTATTAATGGTTTTTGTGTTTGTTTTTTCTTATTTTTATGTATTTATCTCAAGGTGAATCAACTTATCTTCCTGTTGATGAAGAAAGTAGACATAGTTGCTACTTACTATTGTTGATATGGGGGCTCTTATGAAGAAAGTAGAAAAAAGTAGTGTTTTCTACTTACTAAATTGAACTTATAAACTTCTTTATTTTGCTGTTTGCTATAATGACAAAATATTAGAGAATTGTGTAGTTGAAAGTCTAAGAAATTTTAAAGTTTGACTTATTTGAATGAGGATATGTATTTTTAATATTTATTGGTTTGTTACGATGACAAAAAATATGTTTTGTAAGTTTGCGAGTGTATAGTTAATGATTCATTACATATTATGTAGAATGATAGGTTATTTTTTGTTTATTAAAAAGGAAAAATAAATATAAAAAGAGATTAATTAATAATGATAAATTGATTTCTTTTATTAAGAAAAAAAGAGAGGAAAAAAAGAAAAAAATTATGAAATTATATTAGGTTGCCTTGTATTCAAAATTAATTTTAGTGAATGTAGTGGATGTAAAATTGATTCCATTACATATTACAAATAAAATAAACTAAACATAACAATGGAATGGTAATTACATTACCTTATATAATTAATCAATAACTAACCAAACATGGTAATGCAGTCAATATGTATTCATATGTGTATTTTTATAGTTATGTTCAACATATTTGTATTTTTATTTATGAATTTTATGTAATAGAATTATAAAATTATTATATTTGTGATGCCAAATGCATATATGTCATGTTTAATGATTTTTTTTCTAAAAAAGAAATTATATTTGATATTTATGAAAAAACTTTATATAGATGCGTAAATAATTTTCATGTAATAGGTAGTTGAAAATGATTTTAATTTTATAAATTTTGAAATAAATGACGTCAACTACTAATTTTAGTAGTTGAGAATATTTAGTAGTTGATGACATTTATTTCAAACTTGTAAAATTAAGGTCATTTTTAACTATTTATTATATGAAAGTCATTTATGTATCTATAAAAACTCTTTTCATAAATATCGAACATAATTTCGTTTTTTTCCTAAAAATAAGACAAAAATAAAAACAACTCATCAAACCGATACATATGCATTTGACGTTATAAATATATAAATTTTATAATTTATATTACATTCATAAATAAAAATACAAATATGTTATACATAAATACAAAAATATATTAAACATTTTTTATTAAGTAATGTAAAACATTTTATATTTCGTACAACTTTTTACGAGTTCCTTACAATTGCTTACAACTTATTACAACTCACAACTTCTTACAACTCCTTACAACGCTTTACATGTACTTACAACTTCTTACAACGTTGCTTACACCAACTTACAATCTTATAGGTAAATGGAACATAGGCTAACTCCCTCATTGATGAGAGATAGGGAAACAGTTGATGACGACTATGGACAAATTGAAGAAAATGATGACAGTAACGAAGAGCATGGAAAAAGAGGGTATTGTTTATCAGTAAAAAAAAAGAAGAATGCAAATAAACAGAGATTGTGACCGACTGGATAATGAAGAATGCGAAAAAATAGGGAATGTGATGGACTGGAGAATTGTAGGTCTGGTAATTATGGCAAAGGAGGAACTAAACAAAGAAAAAGGAATTAAAGAGGGGAAGGAGGGAGAGAGGGTCCCGTGGCTCGAGAGAGGGAGTATTCAAGAGAATTGAGTTGTTCTTGGGCTAAAAATGTCATGCCTTGGCTAGTATATTTTTTGTACTTTCTTTTCCAAGCATTATTTTAGTTACTTTGGGCTAAAAACTTTATATATATAATTAGATAGATAGATAGATAGATTAATAACATTTTCAAATCAAGTAAAAGGAGTCAATTTGTGAAGAGAACAACAAAAAAGTATAGACAATTTCCTCTGTATGATCATTGTAAAGATCAAGAAAAGTAAAACTCTTGGCCGTTAAATTTATTGTCAAGTAATCTATGACTATCCATTACGAGTACAATTGAGTAGAGTCCAGCACAATCATTCCTAAGTAGGGATGATAATGGGTCGGGTTCGGGTTGGGTCCAGTTGAATCCGGACCTATTTAACTTTTCGTACACTGAACCCGGACTCGACCCGGACCCGGCGGATCTGTAAAATCTGGACCCGGATCTAGCGGGTTCACGGGTCTATGGGTTTTAAACGGGTGCTGGTATATTTTTGTCATAAATGAGTTTAAAAATTAGTATTTTGTACCCTATTTAATATTATTGTAAATTTCCCAAGCAATTTTGCTACATATAACCTATTTAGTATCATACTAATCTATCTATCAACCAACCTATTATACAAACCAAATACTTAGTTCATACAAACCAAATACACCAATATATTAAACACAAAATCCATCAAAGTTTAACACCATAAATTCCAAAGTCTATCAAAGCTTAACAACAAAAAGAACATCAAAGTTTAACACAAATTTTTATTTAAAAATAAAATTAGTGTTTGGATCTTAAATGGGTCTCGGGTCGGATCCGGGTCTTAATTTTTGAGAACCGGACCCGGACTGGACTCGAGACAGATTAGACCCGGACCCGACCCCGACCTATCGGGTTCAAATTTATTGGACTCAAACTCGATTAAATAGATCGGATCCGATGGATCCGGGTCGGGTCGAAGACCCACTGCCATCCCTATTCCTAGGTGGCTTCAGCATATCTTTGCCATTGTTTTTTTAAGGTCATAATTATTTCATTTTATTCTAAAAATATAGCTCATTGGGTGAACAAGTATGCAAATTTTGCTCGCAAACTATGAAATACTTCATCAAAAACAACTTGTGAAATCCAGTAAATTTTTCGATTTTTTATTGCCTTATTTTTATAACCATTTAATTTTTTAATTATGTGTGTCCTTATTAGTATAATTGTTAATCTATATTTAGTTTCTTAAGTAGTTATCATTGTTAAATATATTTGGATCACTTCTATCATTATAATATTTTTCACTATTAATCTCAATATAAGTAGTTATTATATGTTTAATTATGTTTGTGTGTAGAGGTAGGTAAGAATGGATAAATCATTGTATTCACCTTATAATTTTAAAAAATGAGATCCCATTATGGGTATATATATAATTTTTAAGAGTGAGTGTAATATTTAAGTCAATGATGTTTTAGTAAGTTGGTTGCATATAAATATTTATTTAGGCGTCTATTAAGTTAAATTAGAATTGACTTTGTAGAGAGTTATGAGTTATAAGTTTGATATTCTTTTATTGATTTGATGTACTTTGTGTTGTAATATTAATTTGTAACATAATGATATTTATTGTCATCTATAGTTCTTCTAACTCAATATCTACCAATCATATATTATTCATTTTTCTACTAATATTTACCTTTTGATACCCAAATATATTGTCACACTATTTATATAACTCGTATGAGTTAGGATTTTAAATTGTTTGATTCTTAAAGTGACCTGACTTTTTAATATTCCAAATGACGAGTGTAATCTTAAAACCTTGATGATATTTTTTTAACATTCTTTTTTATTTATTATTTTAAATTATTTATTTATTCTTTTGAAATTTAGAATGATTGGAAGATGATGTGTGATGAGCTCTAATGATTTTTATGTATTGGGTTTTAATAAATTTGATGAGTCATGAAAGCATTTTCGCTATGAAGGGATAACATGTACAAGAATGTTGTTGAAAGTGAAATCATCCAATAAAATCAAATAATCGAGAAAAAGAAACTCACAAATACAACATCGCTCCGTAATTCAATAATTTCTTAAGTTATGCATTGTACAACATTACTCCGTGTATAGCACGGGTCCGGACTAGTAATTGTTAATCTATATCTAATTTCTTAAGATTGTTTGAGACTTCTTCAAAATCAATTTATAATTTTTTTCATTAAGCTAACTGCCACATATCCTAATCCTAAGCCTACAAGTGGGAGAACAAAATCCCATGGTCGATTGGTTTAAAAAAATATTTCATAGTTTTAATTAGGGAAAGGTTCATGCATCATTCTACTTAAAATGGTCAATAATGAGGTACATTAAGCTGTACGGTACCAATTTACACCATCATATTCCTCTAAAATCTTTATGAAATTAGAGAAAATAAAATAAATGTTTTAAAAAATCTCAGTGAGATACTGTGTCATTAATTTAATTTAATTTAATTAGCATGATATATATATATATATATATATAAAAGACTCACCCAAATTAATCTTATGGATTATGATCCAAATTGTGGGAATATATTCCTTTGTTTGGCTCTCTATTATTATTGTTCCCCACTACTTTTGGTGTTCATCACATATAATTAGGTCAAGTACATGTACCCTTTTCATCTTTTTGGATTAGGGTTAATTTTATTTATTGGATTTGGATTTAAGAGCTAAGAGAGCACAACTATTAAGCATGCATATTGTTAAGATATTTAGTACGTTTTAAATAATGATTAAAAGTCTTAGATGATTTTATACTCTAACAATATGTATCAGCACAATCTTGTATTAATTATTATTTTCGTTGTAATGATAATGAATACTTCTACAAAGATGTTATGTTTGAATTATACTCTGGCTCATTTAAGTTTTTTTTTCTTTTTCTTTAGGCTTTATTTAATTTGAAAAAAATAGGTTGGAAAGAAAATTTAAATGGAAAAAATGATAAGGAAAAAAGTTAAGGGGAAATTAATTTTTTCGTGTGTTTGGTTCAAGGAAAAATAGAGGGAAAAAAATTATAATCCTTTTCTAACATTTTACCCTTCCACCACATTATCATGGAGAGAAAGAGAGAAAATTCTTAATGACCTTTTTTAATAGAAGTCTCTCTCTTTTCTCCATTTCTCTCTCTTTGTGAATTTTTCTTCCATTTTCCTCTCAATTTTGGAAGGAAAATATGATTGACCAAATTGACAAAATTTTCCATGAGTTTTTCCATCAAACTTTTTTCTCTCATTTTTCTTTAATTCAAACATGAGAAAGAAATTCATTGTGTGTGTGTAGATTAAGTCTCAAGTTCAATTTTACCTTCCCCTTATATTGTATATTATCCTTTGTGATCTGTATGTGTGTGTGTGTGATATATATATATATATATATATATATATATATATATATATATATATATATATATATATATATATATATATATATATATAAAGAAAAACTCTATGGACCTTCTTTGGCAATCAGTTGTTAACTGTTTATATTAATTGTTTGACTTATCTGTTTGTATTAGATGTTTGAGAAAAAGTGTTTGATAAAATTAGTTGTTTCTAACAAAGTTGTTCGGTGAAATTTTATTTATACCCATAACTTATTTCATTAACTGTTTTATACATTATAATTATTTTTATTCCATATTCATATTTCTTCTCAACATTAATTAAGCATTATGTAATATATAAAATTACATTTATACCTTATACGCAATTTTAATTATGTAAATCTTTTTAAAGTTTATTTTTAATAATATATTTGTCATTTATGTGATAAAACTATTTATTTATTATGATAGATTAAATCATTAGTTAAAATATAAAAAATTTTAAAATAAAAAAATTAACTGAAATATTTATAATCATCCTCTACTATTGTTCCAAAAGTAAAAAAAATATAAATTAAAAAAATCTTACATATAAACGAATTTCAATTACAATTAACATAATTTCACCAAAATGTGAAAAGTAATATATAATAACCTCAAGTATTAATTATAATAAATTTTTTCAAAAATTATTTCAAAAAACTCTTTATCACACAATTCAGTTTCACATGCCACAATCATATTTTCAACTTCAAAAAGACAAAAATAAACAAATAAATAACAAGTGGGTAGTATAACAAAACATTAAACAGGGGGCATGGATAAATCATAAACGTGGCAAACTGCCAAACTAGCTAGCATAAGCCCCATACATACCTCATTATCAATCTCATGCCATGTGGAGGCCCAACCGTTGAACAAATTAATAAAACAAAAATATCCCATGACCCTATGTCATCACATTTTTCTTCATTAATTAATTAACTTACCTATATATATAACACCTAATCCTTGAATAAAAAAATTTGTGAACCAAATCCTTAAATAAACAAATTTTATAAATTAATCTCTTTTTATTGGCATTATAAGTTGGTTTAACTAACTTCAAATGCAACCACCTTGTGCTTCTTTATAAATAATACACTAGTTAATTATAACACTATTTTACCTAATTTATAACACTGCATGTTAAAAAATAACTTGTACTCAAAAGGTCAAATGGGACGGTGACTGTGTTTAGTCCACTCATAATTTCGTCAATTTATCAAATTCGAATGATTCTTTTTTTCAAAAAAGGTGATTTGACATTAGGATAACTATTTATCATTTTATTTAAATTATTGTAACAAAATACAACCGTCAACGTATCTCCTACTCGTGGTATGTGATTAATAACCTAATTATCTTTTACATACACACGCAAGCTCTCTTTAAGGTTAAATGATGATTAGTCATGATAGATTAGTAAAGTAATGCACGGATCACAAGAGATAGTAATCTTGCAAAATACAGTAAGTAAAAATAGGCCTAAATATATGTGCCTAATTAAAAGGGTGGCGGATACATGCATGAACAAGAGACCAAATCTAGGTCATGATCTTTTATGCGTGGGACGATTTTGGTTGAGCCACAATATCCAAGACAGCTCATTAAACTCATTTATCAGTCACCATCCCCCAATCATTTTTGGGGTAGTTATTAAAATGGGATCCACAAAAGGCTCCATCTTTTGTTGTCATTGGTCCACGTACAACCCTTCCTAAGGGCACATTAGGCTCCCCTAGAATAAGGGACTCTATATATATATATATATATATATATATATATATATATATATATATATATATATATATATATTGGTCACATACGCCATCTTGTTACAAATAGTTTTTCAGGAGTTTGTTTTTCCTACAAAAAGAGCATTTCAGTTTGAGGAGGTTAGAGGGGCAAGGCAAGGATGAGGGCACCATCATTCATTAGAAGTCTCTCGTCGCGGTTTTCGATGGCGAGGAGATCTGCTTCTTCAATGGTTGTACCATTGGTTGAAGAAAGTCGGTTCTCTCAACAAGTTACCCTGATGTTGGATGACCTTCGATCGTCCGAGCACGATGTTGGTAGTGCTGGTTGGCTAAGTGATGTTCTTGGTGCTACTATGGCCACTCAAAAGCTAGCACATGAGTTTCTTGACGTCAGGAATATACATTTGTCTGATACTGATAAGGAAATGATCGAAGAGTATCTAGAAGACAACATTGAGTTGCTTGATGCTTGTAATAACTTAATTTTAAAGACGGGCATCATTCAAAACTATGTGAATTCAGTCAAAGCATCTACGAGATTGCTTCAAGGGAGGTCAGATCTGAATGTCTCAACTTCAACACTTGCTCAAAAAGTGTTGAGCAGGTGCGCTACATTGGAGAAACAATGTGCAGAATTAGACAAATGTGATCCCAAATTATGTGGAATGATTGGAAGAAAGCTACAAGTTAGTAACGTGAGTCGTTGTGGGCAAGATTTCGAAATGCAGGAAGTATTAAAAGTCTCTAGAGAAGCCGCATTTGTGGCATGCCACTATCTCCAAAGAGCCTTGTCATTCAAATCCAAGCCAAGTCTTACGACAACAAGGTCTAAAATATCAACATCATGGAATGTCACGGATGAAGACATCAAATGCCAAAAGAAACTGATGTCTCGGATGATGAATGAATTGGAACTATTAGTCACAGCCCATTGCTTGTTGCATAATCAAGTTAAGTCATGTAAAGGAAACATTTGTACAGATTGTGGCTCATTGAGGAAAAATTGTGAAGCATTAGAGAAAGAGATTAAGGCATTGGAAGAAAGTGTTCAAGAGTTGTACAAACATTTGATCTCTATTAGGATGGCTTTATTGGGAATGTTGTCATATAATTGAAGTGTTTGTGTAGATAGTTATGACGTTAGTAAAAGCAAAGTAGGGACCTTAAGTTGTCGATCATTATAATTTTTTGTCAATGATCAATTGTAAGGTTGTAATATAATTGTACAAGTTTTTATATCAATGTATTTACATCTATTTGAAGGGCAGAGTAAACCGGCCTACAATAATTTAACAATTATCTTGTAACTTTATTTTATAATTTTTGAAAACATTAAGATACGTATGATATTACCCATAATTAAGTAAATTACAAGCAGATTACAAACTATACTACTTAGAAAATTCTGTTTTTTAAAATCTAACATAAATGCTAATTTAAGTCATGAAGTTTATCATAGTCATCCCAAATCCCAAAAATAACGTCGGATCACTATATGTTGGCAACTCATTTTCCAAACTTAATATAAATAAAATTTAATTGCCTATGTAAGAATGCGAGTGATAAGAATATTTAGGGTTGAAATAGGGTTACTTATTTTTATTTCTCATTTAAGAGTATTGTTTTTTAACTCATGTATCATTTCCAATCATATATACAGTCATATATCTTTAACGTTAGACTATCAAAGTGTTAATTTTTACTGAATTTAACCCTTGAAAAAAGTTTTGACTAGAATTTTTTTCCTCGTGTATTTTCTTTATATTTTATTACATACATTAGCCAATAATTTTGATAATTGCAGTAGTTTAATGTGTTTGTGTATGTGTGCATTATTATTGATGGATATTTGCGATCTTAAAATACAAGCTTTTTTTCAGTACAGGCTTACTAGAAAATTTGTTGGTCATTCATTGAATGGCCCATGATGGTCATATTTTCGTCATAGATGAATTTGTGCAAATTTATTGACAAAAGATGTGGTTTTTTTTTTTTTTTTTTTTTTTTTGGCAACGCATATGAGGCCTTGAGGTGAGGACTGAGGTCGAAGCAGGGTTAGCGCAAGTAAGATTTGAATTCAAAACTTTGACAAGAACTTTTTGTTTGGTTAAAAAAATATCACCTTACATAAATCATTAATAGAGTAACAAAAACTATATAATACTTCATCTCTCGTCATTTGAGACATGGATGAGTGCTTGTTGTACAACTCGTCTTATCGTATTGTATATTTTACATAAGACGGTTTCATCGAATGATAATTTCTTAAAAGGTCAAATATCTATGAATAAGTGTCTTATTTTTTATCTTTTTTGTTTGTTTAAAATAACACAAAGGATAGTACAATGTAAGGAGGGATGAAAGAGTTAAGTTTGGGACATAATATAACGAGGATCTTAATCTTAACCACTAGATATCTCTCATTGGTGTCAACTTCCTCGATTTCACAATATTTGTCACATTAACTAACTTTTTTGTTTAACAATATCTATCACTTTATAATTTCAATGACATATTAACAATTAGACTCGGCAATCGGGTCATTCGGTTCGGGTTTGGTTTGAGTTAAGTTCGGTTTCGGTCAACTTCAGGTCAATCTCGTACGGGTCAACTTCGGTTCGGTTCAATTTCGAGTCAATCTCGCTCGGGTTCGGTTCAGGTTAATTTCGAATCGGGTCAAATTCGGGTCGGTTTCGGTTTGAATTGGGTCAATGTCGGTTCGGGTAGGTTTCGAGTATGGTTTCACGTTAACCATATATAATACAATATTATCAAATCCACCACCATCCCTTGGTATGGAACCGCTTGAATAGGATTTGAGATCAATCAAAATTGCACCGAGTACGTACAACCACAAAAGTCCATCCCGAGAGACCCACCAAAAAAAAGTGGGTTGGGTCAAATTCGGATTCGGGTCGGTTCGGGTTTGGGTCACTTTTATTGGGGTTCGGGTCAAAATCGGGTTCGGGTCCGATTTGGTTTGGGTCCGATTCGGTTCGAGTTATTATAGGTTCAATTATATTTTAGGTCGGTTCGGTTTTGGTTCGGTTCATTTCGGTTTTCGGGTTAAGATTGGTTCAATTGTTTCGTATGTCGGTTCGGTTTGGGTTTCGTGTCGTTCGGGTTGACCCGTTCAGTTTGGGTCAATTTTGCCAGGACTATTAACAATTAATTTACTTATTTTGTCCATATAATTGTTTTTAATTATTGTTTATCGACTTTCTTTATGTTTTTACATTTTCAAAGTGTGGTTCTATCGGTCTTACTAGCTCTATCATTCCGCATGTGCCAATGTGATTTATTTAAGTAATGATTTGGGTGATTGATCAAGTTTGTCTTTGTGGTCTTCAGATATATTTTTGAAATTTTCTTTCTTTCGATTGTCAAAAGGTTTTATATGCTTATGGGCTATTGTTGACTTCGTGTTCTTTATAATACTTGTGGTTTCCTAACTTGAAGAGATTATGATTCTTTACTTGGACATCATTCCTATATTTTTGGATCTTACTTGAAGGCAAGCAAGGGTTAAGCATGGGGAATTTATTAAGTGCATGAAATACATATTTTCTTAGGCGTTTTGATGCTTTTCTTTGGAAAATTAGGTTAAATGGAGTGTGTTTATGATTCGTTTTTGACTTTATGCTTGTGTTTTGGTGTTTTGAGATGATTTGTGTAGATTTGATTACAAATACCAAGTATTCCCAAGATTAATTGGTGTTTTGAGCCCGAGAAGACCAACACGGACTAGCATTACGATCGGAATGACCGTTCCCCTGTTTGCCCGGAGATTTCACTTCTAACAGCCAACACGGGGAGCCATGTCCACCGACACGGCTCGTGTTGGAGGTTTACTTGTTTAGTCTTCTTACATCCAGAATGGGTGGTCCATATCCGCCGACACAACCCGTTTTGCTTCGATTCCTTCAAGATTTTGCATAGCTGCAACCAACATGGGTAGCGCATGTCGACCTTGGCTACAATTTCGCCATTTCGTTTTAGTTTTGATAGTTTATAGCCTTTTGATTGCCTCGTAGTTGCCATTAAATCCCGATTTCTACAACCTGTTTGGAGGCATCCTTCATCATCTTCTTCATCATTCCAACCATTGTTTATCCTCAATAGCTTCATCCACCATTAGAAAGAGAGACTTGAGAGATCTAAGAAGAGAAGTGCAAGGTTGAAGGAAGGCTTGAAGATTGAAAGATTGAGTTATTCATGTCGAGAGGTTCAAGCAAGCACTTTTGGAGACTAAGCATTTTTATTCCTCTCTTTTATCTCTTTTGTTTCTAATGCAAACCATGTTAGATTCGTTGTTATTTTTGATCATATGTGAATAGTACTTTTTAACCTAGGGATTGCCAAAACTAAATAATGTTATCTTTTTAGCAATTGAACTCTTGTGTTTGAATTTTGTTTGGATTGATTCTATCTACCTTAGAGTTTTCACGCTATTGTGAGATTATTGGCCATTTTCTTGCATGTATTCTAGTTGTTTGAATGAAGCACTGAAAGGAGGAGTTCAACATCGAAAAAACTAAGATAGACTTAATTTGTGATGTCTAGAGATAAAATTGTTAATTAGGAGATCAATTGATAATCCATGTTTATGACTTGATTGAATAAAAAACCCATAAGAATAGGTAATTGGTTTAAGTCAAGTAATTCACTCCATTTTGAAAGAAATTTATGATTACACTATCGATTATCGATCTTTGAATAATCCAAATGAATGAAAAGCATATGTCTAACTAATGAATAGAAACATTTTAAGTGAAGCAATTCCTAGGTATCTTAATTTTATATATTTCTTAAAGTGATTTAGTAGTTGTTAATTAATCAACCATCCAATTCGAATAGCTTAGTATATTGAGGTGGTTAATACTTAGTACATTGCATTGGTCATTGTGGGACGACACTTGATTCTTATAACGATAAATTCGTGCACTTGTGGAGTCGATCACCTTATCGATTTTTGAGCTCGACTTCCGGCCCGGTAGTTTTCACCGCTCGACTCAAGCAACTTTGCGGTAAAATAAATCTTTTTATTTTCTAAGTCTTTTGCTTATGAAATAATATTGCGAGACTTCTAAAATTGATTACAAAATAAATGATTTATAAAAACTTGCCAATGAAACCCTTCCTAAAAATCTCTTTCAAAAGTCGTATCGTTCGCTTGATAAGTACACTTCGCATGAAGTCGACATTCATGGGGAAACTCGATTCGCTTCAGTACGGGGACAAGTCGTGGCTCCTATAGTGGCGCCTCCATTGCGGACACTTATTAAGAGGGTGAGATTCAAAAGTTAAATTACCTTGTAAACCATAGAATCTTGGTGGTTTAGGTTGGACCTTCATTTGCATGCTTAAACGTATGTTATTGCTTTTGTTATTTAATCCTCTAACTTGAATCTTTAGTAGTTTAGCCAAGTTCATTAAATAATTGCATTATCCAAAGTTAAATTCATCTCAATTAATTGAGGCCATTTTTTGCATTTAACCAATTACATTCATCTCAATTAGGTGAGTCCATTTTTGCATTAGCTAAAATTAAATTCATTTAATTAGATGAGTCCATTTTTTTACATTAGCCAAATTAAATTCATCCCAATTTAGATGAATCCACTAGTCAAATAGAAGTTATAAGTGCATCATTTCCCTTGGATTCACTTAGTATTCATACTTGAGGATCATTCTTTTGCATTTTGGTCGGTTTGTATTTTTATGTGCATCGAAAAGTAAGAGCATATCTTTTTCTTTTCTTAAGGGTTAGTTGTTTTCTCGGGTTGAGCACTTAAGCCCCATCTCCCTAAAATTTTTCACGAGTCAATCCTAAGCACCTAGTCTTTTGGGACACAGGATAGGGAATCCCACCGAAATGCGGAATCCTAGCGTGTTCAAAGCCAATACGTACCACACTACACCAGTACATTAAACACCTTTGTTGGTAACACTGGTATGTCACCCACGGACAAAGCGCAACCCTCCTTGAAAAATGGCCGACGAACCAAAGCGAACCCCATCATGACCTTATTAAAAGAGTCTACTACAAAAATAGAAGCTAAGATTGAGGCCCAAGATAAAAAGATTGAGTCATATCTTAAACCCTTAATCTTATACTCCAAACCCTCAATAAGAATGCCAACCAAGCAACAAAAGATAGAGAGGAAGCTGACCTTGAATCTTAGCCTCAGTCCAAACCTCAATCTGATCCATGAATAGATCGAGTATTACTTAGCCTAGTGATTCAGTTTAATCCCTATAGGCAAATTGCACCCAAAATTCACTATACTTGACATCAAGTTCCATGGGACTAAAAACGCTCACCACCACATGAGGACCTTTACAGGGCAATGACTTTAAAGAATGTATTAGACGACACATACCATGTCATCTTCCCATGGACGTTTGACAAAAACGTCATGAAGTGGTACGATGTTGTTAACCATAGAAGGTCACAAAGTGGAAAGATCTTTGCAGGGAGTTCTTACACCAATACTCCTACAATACTGATTTACCAATCACTTTTCGAGACATGGAGCTGATCAAGCAAGAAGACAAGGATAGCTTCACCGATTTCTATACTCGCTGGAGGGAAAAGGCCACCCACATGACATATCGACCCTCTTAAAAAGTGATCAGAGTTAGACTTATCATAAAAAGCTTATCACAAAAAACCTAAAGCCTTCATCAACACTTAAAGTTCTTGCCTTTCATGGATTTAAAAACACTTTGAGATGCTAGCATGCTTATAGAAGAAAAACATACATCCACAAAAGCCATAACCAACTTAAAGACCATCCAAGTGAGCCCATCACTTATCCAGGATGCCAATAAAGTGGACACTTCCTGATTTCATATCCGTTTCTCTTTCTTATTTTCTCAAAAAAACCAAAGTCAGTATTCCTTTTTGAATTACGAAGGCCTATGTAGGAAGCCCATGAGATCCAGCCCTAATCTTAATCATGTTTCTAATTCGTATTTCAAATTTCCGAATTCAAATCCACCTTTCCATATTCAGAGGAGCAGAAATGAATCAAGAAACATGCCATTATGATCCGCCATCGAACCATCATTGCAACTCAAGCGGCTCATTTTTTGCTTTACTTCGGAGTGGGGGATATAAAGTGAAATTTTGTCTTTGTTTTTTTGAAAATTTTTGTATTATCTTAATAAAAGAATGCATTTGTTCTTACAATAGAGTTTTGCATTCATCTCCTTTTTATGAGTCAAAATCCTTAAAATACAAAAATTAATAATAAACCACATTACAAGATATTGTTAAATCATCATCATCCATCAAGAAAGTCATCGACATCGCCGCCTTCAAAGAAATTCAACCAAAAATGTCAAAGCTCGCAGGCTCTCTAACATGTGAGAAGAGCTAGACCTGAGCACCTAAGAAGAACGTGGGGGCTCATGATCGAAAGGATCATACGACCACAACAACACAAAAATACTCGGGAGAAGGTCATCGATCATCTACCTTGTAAACAAACAAGTCAGTTAGCAAACGGACTAAAAAGTCAAAATTAGAATAGGGCACATAACCTCATTGAACTTTAGATCTTTAAGTAAAACAAATATATATCCCTATTCCGACGAAAGTAGATAGACGTCGAGCTTCGGACTCAACAACGGTCAAGATTCGGATAGCCCCGTCAAACTTCAAATTTCAAACTTAACAACGATCAAGGTTTAGACACCTCGTTTTAGAGCTAACGAGTGGTCGAGTTCGGACACCCTTGTCGAGCTTCAGGCCTAACAGTGGTCAAGGTTCAAACAACCTTGTCGAGCTTCGAGCCCAACAACGGTCAAGGTTCGGACAACCTTGTCGAGTTTCATACCCAACAGTGGTAAAGGTTCGGACAACGAGTCAAGCTTCAGGACCAACAAGTGGTCAAGGTTAAGACACCAAGTGAAGACTTCAGGACCACTCTATGGCCAAGTCGAGACAACACCTCCGAAACATGATCCGGTTACGCACCATTTTCATGTAACACTTGAATCTATCTACATTCGATTATTAGCTAACAAACTGTTAGTTAAGAAATTTTAGCAAAGTTTCGGACTAAGAAACGGTCATGTTTAGGCCCCTCATCCGAGTTTCAGGACAAAAATCAAGCCAAGCTCGTAATACTCCACCGAACTTCGGATCCAAGAGTGTTCAAGTTCGAGCAACTAGCTGGACTTCGGACTTTACTACCCGAATCAAGTTTAAGATCCTCGCCAAGTTTCGGCACCAAGTACGTGGTCAAGTTTAGGCACGCCAATTCGAGCTTCACGACTTTAATTAGCCAAGTTCGAGGATCAGCCAACCGGACTTCAGTAATCCATTAACTAATTCCAAACACATTAATTTCACAAATGCAAGTAGCATTCGAAGCTATACCAACTAAATAGGTAAGTACCCTTTGGTGTCTACTTTGACCTTTGTCTTTTATACTCGATTAAAGGGGGCTAACTTTGGACACCTAAAAATGTCGTACCTTTTCTATTTATTTATTTTTGTTAGCCCAAGTAATGAAAACCTAACCTCATTTACATGCTCGAGTCAAGATCGGACTAAAGTAGAGTAATAAAACACATTTTAACCCACAAAAAGCCAATCGGTGTACAAAACAACCCAAAATACATCTCCCTAGGTCGACACACTTTTCAAGACCACAAAAAGGTCACTAGGAATCAATGTTGGTTCCTGGCCCACCCCTAAATGACACCATTTCGTCATTTAGTTCCCCGAATCTCCTCTATCCATATCCGGGATTTTCGGTTGGCTTATCTCTTTAGCTAACGAATTTTGAAACTAGGTTTAGGGTTTCCTACACTTCAAATTTTCCCCTTATTTCCTGCACCATTAGCAGCTAGAAAACTCTCCCAAGTTGTTGAAACTCTCTACCTCTCTCTTTTCTCTATTTCTTACTTACCCCATTCAAGTACCCATTTCTAAACCACTCATAAAAAATCCTTCTTTTGACTCTTGTTGCTTGCCGTCACCCTACTCGTCTCGCCAAAATCTGACCATGATTCAAGCCTAGCAGTACGTCTATGTAATGGCGCCGTTCCACCATCCCGAAGTTTGTTGTTTTGTTCTTTATTTTATTTCAGTTCTTTTATTGCTTTATGTATTGTGGATTCAAGATGTAATCACTTTACTTTCCTCCCCGTCCGCTATAATCTTTTATTTTTTATTTCTTTTATCGTGTTATTTATCATTTTATTTATTGCTTTATTTATTTCTTTTGTTTATCGCTTTCAAAGCATGTTTGAGTGCTTCAATTTAGTAATTTTCCTATTGGTTGCATGTTTAATTTAATGTGATTTAAGCTCATCTTTGCAATTTGTAGAGGTCATCTTTTTGACGGCAAAATGAAGAGCATCCCTCTTTATGTCATACCTTCGCTCCCGAACTCCGGATCATTGGTTTAAAACCGATGGAGTCCTTTTAAAAACATTTTATGATTTTGAGTTTTTGTACTAAATTTAGAAAAGTGCTTATTTTATTTTTGTTAGTTTTTATTCCTAAAACTGGCTGGCAACTCCCTCTATTTAGTTTTTTTTTCTAAAAATTGCCTCTCGAGATTTCCGGTAAAATTAGAAATAAAAATGGTAAATTTGTTCAGCCTTAGCCATCTAGCCGACACTCGTTTTCAATAGTCTCAACTGGATGACCGGCGCTGGACATTAGCTAGGGCAGGTCGGCGCCATCCCCAACCGATATTTGAGCTTAGCTTCCGGTCTAGGTAGTTTTCACTCGCCTGGTCTAGTAGCTTTGCGGTAAGATAAATCCTTTTTATTTTGTAATTCTTTTGCTTAAATAATATCCTGAGAATTCTAAAATTAATCTCGAAAATAAAATGCTTTATAAAAATCACCAATCAAAGCCTCACTACTACGAGAATTACTTTTAACCACGGTTAAAAATAACATTTAACTATGGTTAACCGACGTCGTGTATATGGCCGTCATTATATGTAATATCTTTTACTACTATTGAAAAACGTAGTAATAGGTCATATATGACGATGGTTCTTCCTTTAGAACTAGTGTCATATAGAGACCTATGATGACGGTTCTTACCTTAGAACCGTTGTCATAGGTTTACATAGAAATGCCTAAATTTGTTTTGGCAGGGCATATGACGACGGTTCTAATGTAAGAACCGTCGTTGTAGGTTAGAATTCTTTTTAATTTTGTTTTATTTTTCCATACCCTCTGTACAAAATACATCACAACCGACACAACAACAAGCAACAATCGTAATGTTCCAAGTATATATATACAAAAATTTCCCACTTACTACAACCACAACAAGTTCCATGTTGAACAAGTTCGACAACACAATTCCATAGTTCACAATAAGTTCCAGCAATGAATATATTACAATGATGTGAAATTATAATACAAAGAGTACTTTTTCAGTATTTATGTGAAAAGTTCATCTCTATTTAGCCAAAGTGACACTTTTGTAGTAGATTTAGTTATGTCATTGTCTTTATGAGTATGTTGCTTGCTTGGAGTTGTTGTAGAGACAGCCTGGACAACATATATATATCATATTTGCCGTCCACGCTACCTTTGCACGAACTCCAAGCAAGCAATATACTTATAAAGGCAAGTAGATAACTCATCAATCTACTAAAAAGCGTCACTTTGGGCAAATAGAGATGAACCTTTTGCCATAAATATTGAAGTAATTTATTCCACAAAATTCAAAGACCAAAAATGTAGTTTTTGGCATAAATACTAAAAAAGGAATACACAAAAAGGTCATCTCACGAGTAATCTTTATTTCCTTTGTCATTGTCCCAAAGTGATGCTCCTCTTATGTATTGCTTGCTTAGAGTTCGTGCACGGGTAGAGGTTGACAACCTCACTTTTTGGGGAGGTTCCTCTTATTCTCCTTAGGGAGGTTCCTCCCCTTCTCCTTCGGTAAGTTTCTTCGGACGGGAGAAGAACGAGAGAAAGGGCCCTCCATCGATCCACTGCTCTCTAGGGGGACCGGATGATGAGCCCATGCTTGAAGTGGCGCCTCGCTCGCCGCGTCACTTGTAGATGAGTGCGAATTACTTGCCTGGATTTCTACAAGATGGTCAAAGTGGCGCTCTACCGAGGTTTCAAGGAGGTCTCAATCGAAATGCAACACAACTTGTTTGAGAGCATGAGCTTTGTCAAAGTCTACAAAATCCAGCTCTATGACATCATCAATCAGAAGGTTGTACAATGTCTTCGCAACGAGGGACGAGTAGCAATTGGAAACAGTAGCTTGCTCGGCGCGGTCCTTATTGAAGCATGGGCACAATTTCTCGTAAGCAGCAAGAAGTGCTCTATAACTCATTTTCACTATGGTCGAAGGAGAGAGTTAAGTCAAATAATTATTCTATTGCCAACTCACTCAATAAAGCCTCTACCCCTCTTCCCATTCTAAAATTTTTTTGCTTCTAGTTGTTTATATATATATATATATATATATATATATATATATATATATATATATATATATATATATATATATATATATATGGTTTCCTTTTGCTTCCAATTTTGATGTATTATACCTTAACTATCCCAAGACATAACTAGGACCAGAGTTCCTATAACACTTGTCTTTAACAATGAGATTGGATTTACAAGGTAAGATATAGAGTCTATGTACAGCGTGAGTCGGTCCATGAAGAAAGGAAAGAGGGATAAAGGATTCATTGGAGAAAAAGGTGATAAACAATCACAAAACTAATAATAATTCCCTATTGTTTATCACCTTTTTCTCCAATGAATCCTTTACCCCTTTCCCTTTCTTCGTGGACCGACCCATGCTGTACATAGTCTCTATGTCTTACCTAGTGAACCCGACCTCATTCCTAAAGTCAACAAGGGTTATGGGAACTCCAGCTTTGGTTATGTCTTGGGTTGTTAAAGTTAACTAAATGGATGGCCTCAATATTTCGTTGATATTCATTATTATCTTATGCATTACGTAAACTTTTAAAAAATCATGTACTCTAGTTTACGATCATGTATAATACAACAAACTTGCACCCAAAAAGGAAACCAGAAATTTAGGTAATTGGATAAATTAGTCCACCCCCAATTTCAACTCATCAAAATAAATAAATTTGATAACAAATTTATCTTTATGACAAGTATTTGGGAAGATTCCTATATCCAAATACCTTTCCAATTTTTACATTTTCACATTTATATTTTCTCCCTTTTCATCCTTAAACCCTATATATATATATATATATATATATATAGACACACACACACACACACACACACACACACACACACACACACACAACTCTTTCCCTCTATTCGTTGTGTAAGTGAATTTTACGTATATATATATATATATATATATATATATATATTACGATCATGTATAATACAACAAACTTGCACCCAAAAAGGAAACCAGAAATTTAGGTAATTGGATAAATTAGTCCACCCCCAATTTCAACTCATCAAAATAAATAAATTTGATAACAAATTTATCTTTATGACAAGTATTTGGGAAGATTCCTATATCCAAATACCTTTCCAATTTTTACATTTTTACATTTATATTTTCTCCCTTTTCATCCTTAAACCCTATATATATATATATATATATATATATATATATATATAGACACACACACACATACATACATACACACACACACACACACACACACACACACACACACACAACTCTTTCCCTCTATTCGTTGTGTAAGTGAATTTTTACGTGTATATATGTATATGTATATAGTTTCCTTTGTGCTTCCAATTTTGATGTATTATATATTTATCATAGATTAGACATGATTTTTTTGAAATTTACGTTATTCATAAGACAATAATGAAATTATGAATGAAATGTTGAGGCCACCCATTTAATTTCCTTTAACAACGCAAGACATAATAGGAACGTGAATTCTCTTGTTGTGATTAACAATGAGGTTAGGTTTATAAGACAAAAATGGAGTGTACATGCAACATAGGTCGATTCACAAATAAGAGTAGAAGGATCAATGAGTCAAATGAAAACAAAAGGTCATAAATAATAGTCCTTCATGTTTATCACCTTTTGTTTCCATTTGACTCATTGACCTTCTACCATTCTTTGTGGATCGGCTTATGTTGCATGTACATTTCATGTTTTGTCTTGTAAAACCAACCTCATTGTTAATTAAAACAAGGGAAGTCTGGTTCCTATTATGCCTTTGGTCGTTAAAGCAAACTAAATGGATGACCTCAATATTCATTCATATTTCATTATTCTCTTATGAATTATGTAAACTTAAAAAATATTGGCCTCTAGTTTACGATCATGTATAATACAACAAACTTGCAACCAAAAAGGAAATCGAAAATTTAGATAATTGGATAAATTAGTCCACCCCCAACTTCAACTCATCAAAATAAATAAATTCGATAACAAATTTATCTTTATGACAAGTAATTGGGGAGATCCCTATATCCAAATACCTTTCCAATTTTTTTACATTTTTACATTTATATTTTCTCCTTGTTGATCCTTAAATATATAACCACAAAATTTTCTATTTCCTCAAACCCTAAACCATAAATATTTTTATTTCTCTAAACTCTAACCATATTTGGATACGAATTTCGATAATTGGATAAATGAGTTCACCCCAACATTACCTCATCAAAATAAACAAATTTGGATACAAATTTATCTTTATTAGAAGGTTTTTGGGAATGATCCTATATCCAAATTATCTTTCTATTTCTCTAAAACCCTAAACACATTTTGCTAAAATTACGTCAAATCCTAAACTCCTAAACCCATTTTTCAAAATATCAAACATTTCACGAATTTCTAACTTAATAAACTAAACAAATGGCACCCACATTCTCAATATTCAACGTTTCAACAGAGATTCAACATTTCAACAATCTCAAACATTACCCACATTCTCAACATTCACATAATTACCGCAAATACATTCAACATTTAATTATAATACATTTTATAAATAACTTAAAGCGAAAAATAAGAGAGGATAGAGATTCATACCTAAGAACCGAAACAAGGGTGAGGAGAGGCTTGACAACGAGAATTAGTTTGGGGAGATCTACACTTAAAGAGACGAGTGGAAACTATGCGGAAATGAAAAATTAAGAGAGAGGAAACTACAACGACGAGGATGTAGGGCTTACCAATTCAAGTCGATCGGCGAGGAAGTTACGAATTCCAAATCGAGGAGGTATATGGAGGAGAGAAACCGTAGAAAGCGATAAGACCGAGAGACTAGAGAGCAAATTGTTAGTGGGCGTGGAAATAGCAGGAATGTTCTTGGGCTTTTAAATTACATCCGAAAGACATATGACTACAGTTCTTTCATCGAACCATCGTCATATGTGACATTCAACGACGGTTCCGTTAAAGAACCGTCGTTAAATGTATTCAACAATACATATGACGATCTGTTCTCATAGTAGAACCGTCGTCATATGTGTTAAACAATGCCTCATATTTACATAAATGCCACTGGTCCATTTTCATGACGGTTTGTCCTATTAACTCGTCGTTAAATACCCGTCGTTAAAAGTGGTTCTTATAGTAGTTCCTTCCTTAAAAGCTCTTTCAAAAGTCGTATCATTTGCTTGATAAGCACACCATTTGTGGGGAAACTCGATTCAGTTCTTGTTGAGTCCAAAAATATGGTATTTTTAATACCTTTTTACATCTTATTTTGTTTGTAAGAATTATTAAATTAGGATTTTTACTTTAATTTGTTTTATTTTCGTAGGAGGTGTGGAAAAATCTGAAATATGATAAGAAGAGCATAAACTCTCTTCACCCTCTTGCCCTTGTATTGCACATGCCACTCACATGACCATTTTCCTCTCTCTCACATATCAATCCTTCGGTCTCCTTCGGCCAAACCTACACCTTCCTTCACTAAACTCACTTCTTCCTCGTAACGGAAACCGTAACCATCCTCAAGCTCTTCACGCAGCCTATTTTCCTCTCATTTCTTTCGGGCAAGCGAAGACTCTTTGCCACACCGGAACTCTACTATCACCTAAACTTCCCCTTTCTCTCTCCTCCTCGGTCTCAACTCGTTATACGAAGACCCTTCATTTCCTCAAACTCTATCCCTTGGTTTTCTCTTTCTATCGATACTACTACAAAAATGACTTTTAACAATGAGCCTTTAACAACGAGTTATAATTTAGGGTTTCAACCTCGTGTGCAATTGCTAAATTGTGTACTATACGATAGCATACTCTTTTCTTCACGTGCTCTTTTCTTGTGAGTATAATTGCTTATATATTGTGTAGATTTGAAGAAAAATTTTATACTATGTGCAAAATATGTTGTGATGACGAGGGAAGACTATTATGAAATTTAATTATCAAAGACATCCGGTAGATAAAATTACTTCGGCTTGTGGCCATTGAGTAATTAGTTGTTGTTTGTTTTTGTTGCTTAGAATGAAGGTCGTTATGCCGGAAAAATGTCTACTTATAAGGGGAAACTCGTTTGTTGTTTTTTTTTTCCAGGATTCTTGATATTTTACGTTTTCTCTCAAGGTCTAGAATTAGAATGATTCCTTGGCTTTTGGTTTTGCAACTTTTATTGTGATAACTATGTTATTCTAATAAAACTATTTTATTCTAATTAAGTTGTGTTATTCTAATTAAACCGTGGCAGTATAAAATGGATCCTTCCCAAGTTACAAAGAATTCAAGGGGGCGAATAATGATGAACAAGGAGAAGTTGACACTTAGTAGAGATGATCCAACTCTCCTTGCCCGTGTCCAATTCGACAGGCACCATAATCGAATAGGTGATCACGCAGCTCACTTATAAGCTATGTTAGTGCGGCAACTCGCACACATGTCAACATCTACTACGAAGTTGGGGCACGAGTCCTAAATTCGGTTAAGGAAAACCTTTGGAATGATATACGAGTAAATACACTACATCTCAACCGAGAATTGCAACTTATTGTAAATGGTTAATACTAACACATATCATTCTTGTGTTTCAAAAATGTTCATCTTGGACGTTAAAGAATCGAGATATCCTATTGGTGAAACACAAGACCCTAATGTCAGCGGTAGAGAAATGTAGAAACTTCAAGTCTCACATTACCGCTATTTAGGTCTACGAAACAAGGGAGATCAAGGAAGAAGGTAGACCACGAGAGGTTTACAACTTCATAGCCGAGGAGGACTGAAAGATTTTTTAAGCATATGTCTCCTCTCTAGAATTCAAGGTAATTTAACATTTGTTCTTTTTTTCTATACAAGTCTTATTTACTCGATATTTTTTAGAGTTAATTTCTTTAGAATTTCTTTATAATTTAAAATTTCTAGTCTTACTTACGGAAATTTTTGTTATCTTAATTACTTGCTCATGTATGAGGTGAAGCCAACCGGAAGAGGATTAAGAGCAATGTATATCCCTATAATATGTCCCGGGGAATAAGTGAAGGTGGAGAAGAAATTGTACAACCGGAAGCTTCAATAATTTCAAAGCGGATCCGATGAAGGTGCCATCACAGCATTCTTTGCAGCTCACTATTGAGAGCAACGAGTTGTGGGTTAAAGGAAGAAAGAAGAAAGAAGAAAGATGGAACCTTCACTACAACCAATATACAATTTATTGTGCAGTTACTCGTGAGTTTTTTTACTATTTCTTTATTTATTTTGAGAACTTATCAGTTTTAAATATATGAGTTGCTCAATGATAATTTATTTTCTTCTTACAGGAGTCTTTATCACGGACCTCGACTTCATAAATCCCCGACTCCACCGAGAGGAGGGACAAGTTAGCCTTGGCCCTAGATAGAGATGAGCATCCCGACCATGTTCGAGTCATCGGTGGGAGGATGGGGATACTTGAGCATTTCGGGGTTAGAAAGAAGCGATCGGTCTCTTCCATCCAAGCGGATATGGAGGCAATGATGTCTCAAATAGAGACCTAAGTGGTCACCCAAGTGCAGTCCCAAGTGGCTGCGTAGATGGAAGAGATAAAGGCCTAGATGAAGGAGCACCTCACGGCGTACTTCACCAACCCCTGGCACCTAACATGGATGCTTTACATCCATTCTCATCCTAGACAAGCACGAATGCGAGCTCACCCGTCTATCAATTCAAACTTATGGTTGAGGTAACTAAGATTGTGCCACCTAGTTAGAATGCATGTATTTATTTTGACTAATTATTGGTGTATACTTGTTGAATGAATGGTGTGTATAGTGTGGTTGTTGTGGAATTCCGGCATGTAGTTTTTGTTGTTTTGGATAAGGGTTGTTATCCCAGGAAAATGACTACTTTTAACGGGAAACCACTACTACAGAAATCACTTTTAACTACGGTTAACCGGAGCCCTGTATGTGGCCATCGTTGTAGGTGGACATCTTTTACTACGGTTCAAAATCGTAGTAAAGAAGGCCTATGACGACAGCTTCTATAGAAAAACCATAGTCATAGGTCAATATATGAAGACGGTTCTTCAAAAGAACCGTCGTCATATATGAACCTATAATGATGGTTCTTTATGTGAATTGATGTCATAGGTCCGACTTATTTAAAAAAACAGAGCTCCTTTAGATCCGAAATTTTGAGATCTAAAGGAGCTCTAAAATTTCGAGATCTAAAAATTAAAAATGAGGAAGAGAGCGGAGAACAACGAATGAAGAAAAGTAAGTCAACTCTAAAAAACTAAAGAAATAAACATCTGAAAAACTAAAGGAACACAGACCTAAAGGAGCGAAGGAATACCAAACAAAGAAACATCTATAATACGGATCTAAAAATTAAAAGCAGATACCATAGTCAATATTATTTACATTATAGTCTTTTATAACAGGGAGAGGGAAAACTACGAGTGCCTATCACCAAGAGATCGACTAAGCTTGAGACCCTTGTTTAATATTTGCTTTTGATTGAGAATAGCCCCAACGAGGTGATAACATTGACCAAGTAAGTTGTAAGCTCTACATTTCAACTCGAAACAAGAAGGGATCGATTTCAGCAGAGTTCGCTGCAAAACATAAGAAGACAATTGAGGTGGCTGTCAAACCTCGTGAAATTTAAAACAATGGCAGCAAAACAAGAGAGAGAGAGAGAGAGAGAGAGAGAGAGAGAGAGAGAGAGAGACAAAGCGTTCACATTCTTTAGCGACATTATCAAATGGCACACCCGTCAAGTTATAATAACTAAACTGATCGTAAGCGGGAAATCCAACTACGGATGAACTATTAAGAATTAATAAAGGAATTGTACCCCAAGCAAGAAGTCTAGATGCCTTGTTAAGGTGGGTTCTTGGTTTGGAAAATAAGGGTATTTCTCATCCTAGAAGAAGAAAAATGGAAACCATTAAAATTGTGAAAACAAAACATATAGAAAACAACAAAGAGAGAGATTTAGGGATAATTACCTCTTGGGGAGATGCCCAAACATGGAGGTGTGAATCAATGAATTTGGAAGAAGAAGGTGAATTCTCGGCAATATCACAATCGATGAACATTTTGGCTGCCGAATTCGGAACGAGGAAAGTCAAGTGATTGGACGGTGAGATCGAGCTGATTTTTCGGTGAGGAAATTGTCGGTGCAGGTGGAGTCAGCCATTGTCGGTGATGAAGGAGAGAGGAAAGAGAGGGGGGAGGGGTAGTCAGCCATTGTAGCGAATTTGGGGGAAGATGAAGAGTGAGGAAAGAGACAGAAGCGGGTGGATTTTAGATTTGAGAAATGAACTGTGGAAAGAGAAATAAGGGGGATGAGAGAAGGGAGGGGGAAGGTATACGAGAACTCTTTTAACTATGGTTCAATTATAGAATCGTGGTCAAAAGTGCCTCTACTATGGTTCAATTAAAGAACCATGGTCAAAAGTATCCCTATTATGACGATTCTTTTATTGAACCGTATTTTACGAGTTTACTATTTGACTTATGACTACGGTTCAATGAAAGAACTGTTGTCATAGGTATAATAAAAGACCGCTTATTTACAAAAATGCCACCGGTCCATTTTTCATGACGGTTTGTCCTTTTAACCATCGTAAATCGACCATAGTAACCAGTCATATATGTAGTAGTGAACTCGTTCGTTTTTTTCCTGGATTCTTAGATAGTTTAACTTGTCTTTTGAGAGTTATCCCGTGATTCTAATTGTTATGGTCCTCCCCGAATTAGGATGTCATAGACAGATCCGAGAGTGGGATGAAGGGTACTCCCATGTCCTCAATTTGCACTAGCAAATATTCATTAATACCCAATCATTATCCAAAGTAGTCCTATCTCCCTACCCATTCAAGAGTTATGTACGGATTGGTGTTCTCTTCTGCTATATTTTGTGAGGACTTTGTCGGAAGACACAACACTCAAAATCAAAATGTTAAATCACTTATTTGGGGTATTAGACGGGGACAATAATGACATGACCACACATGTGTTCGTGGACGACATAATGCAATTTTTTTAGGTGCAAGAGACCGGTGCAACCACTATTATGCTTGACATGATGCGAGTTTATATATATATATATATATATATATATATATATATATATATATATATATATATATATAAGTTCATATTTTAACTGTTAATTTCCATTTCTAACTATATGTACAATTAATATGTAATAGATGGCTCCACGAGATAGGAATCGAGTCTGTTTAGTTTCTCAATCTTCTTTCCATTCAAGCAATAGGACAAGAAACTAAGGACCGCTCCGATTATATCTCGAGACTCATGAAAAAGGTGCAAAAAATGTTAGTTGGCACCGTTCATTGAGGGATAAGTGTACAAATAACTCCAATGGAGTTTAAGTTGTGTTACATATTTATAATATGTTATTTGTTTTGGTGTAACCAACATTGGATGTTTGCTGCCATATATCCGAGGAGCAACGTCGCATACCGACTCGATCCTCCGGGTCATCTTATGAGGAAAGATATCAAGAACGTACTCGACTTGTGAGTTCATAACTTAATTATTTTGTGCTTTTTTTTAAGTATTCTTTTCAATTGTATGTTAATTTAAAATTTATTTTTCATCTAATTGAAAAATAGTGCTCTCACAACGTATTATTATTTGGGAGGCTCGAGAAGCACACGTGTGAAATCAAACCTAACTATTGTCCCCGTAAAGGTGAGGTTCTCTTGCTTAGTGTGAAATTAATTTTTGATTTGATATTACTTGCTACATAAGTACTAATTAATTCTGCATGTGTTGGAAGTTATGTATAGTGCCACAAACAAAAAGGGAACGTGGAGTGTGACTTATACATTCTCCAAGTATATGAAAGAGATTGTGACCCGACTGGATTTCAATGATCTTGAATCTAATCCTAAAGAGGTGCTTGCACTTGCAATTTTATTTGATTATTAAAATTTTAATTTTAATAATTGTTATGTTCTTTTTAGCTTAATTAATACTTGCACTTGGCGTAATTAATATTACTTTGACAACATTGGTAAAAAAATTCACTCGGAAAGAAGCCCTCCACTCCCTATATAGATGCTATGCAGGATGACTTAAATGTATAAATGTATAAAGACAGGGTTGAGCACAGTTTGTGTATAAATGTATAAAGACGGTTACATGGGTATATATTTACACTTTTTCTTTATTATTTGATTGGTAAAGTTTGTGATTTTTTAATTGTGTACCATACTATTTTGCGTGAGGTCTGTTGGTTGGGTTTGTGATTTTTTAATTGTGTACCATACTATTTTGCGTGAGGTTGTTGGTTGTATATATGTTTCGGAATAATTTTGGTTTGTATATATTCGAAAGAGTTTGTGTAAATGATTGTATGTTAATTGTATAATTGTACAGGGGTTAAGAAAATAAAAAATAATTAATTTAAAAAAATTCAGATCTTTTACTATGTTCTAACCAAAAATCATAGTAATAGGTTTGAATAATAACCTATTATACGGTTCTAAGGTAAGAACTATAGGAAAAAGTGGCCTCAAATTTTTGACCAACATATTACTACAATTCGAAGCAAGAACCGTAGTAATAGGTTCATCTTATAACTACAGACTCTTTCTCCAAAACCGTAGTAATAAATTGTCGCTTACTACGGTTCCCAAAATGAACCGTAGTAATAAGTCATCTTTTATTACGAGTTATAAACCGTAGTAAAAAGACGCCCATGTACTATTACGCTCACATACACAACATCCATTAACCGTAGTAAAATGTCTTTTTAACCGTAGTAAAAGATGGTTCCTGTAGTAGTGCCATAACGTAACTTGGAGCGAGAGTAGAAGGCAAAGGGTGAAAGCTATAAAGGAACACTGTGAGAGCAACAGGGTGGAGGGTGGACGGCAAGAATGGCGAGAGGCGACCAAGTAGGCTGCGAGTTAGGTTTGATTTTTCGGCTTTTAGTTCTTTAATTTTTAGTTGTAATTCCTCAAATTCTAGTTTTCGTTTCTCAAAATTTCAGTATTCGATTTTAGTTTTAATTCTTAAATTTCAATTTTAGGCCTTTGATTTTCGATTTTGGAATTTCTCCGAAGTTGGGTTTGATTTTGGATTGTTGATTTTCTTTGCTGAATTTGGGCATTCGATCATTCGATGTTGGACTTTAATTTGTGAAAGTACTTTGTTAGAATCCGAGTATTCGATTTGTTGGTATGAATTTCAAATTCTTGCACTTTGATTTTTGTTATTTTAGTTTCTAATTTAGTGATTATTGTTGCACTTTGTTTCATATTAATCTCCGAATTGGTTGATAATTTGGTGAGTAATGAGTTATGCTTGAAGTTAGTTTCCGATTTATGTTAGTTTAATTTAGGTTAGTAGTTAAGATTTGATTTTAGATTGTTTGATTTGATTTAGGTTAGTACTTCATGAGTTTAGTATCTATATGTGGTTTCGATTTTAGTAATTAAGTTTTTATTTAGCTTATTAGGTTAGTTTTTAGTCTTCGAGTCTAATTTAGCAATATGATTTCAATATAGTTCTGTCTCGTGGATTGACAAAAATCTCGTACTCGTAAATTTCACTTCAGTAAAATGGCGCCGTTGTTGGGAAAGCGATAATTGAAATTAGGTTACAAATCGAGTCACTAATTTTCTGTTTGAGTCCGAGTTTTTGTTTTCTCGTTTTTGGTTATTGATTTGAGTTGTGTTTTTACTAGACATAGTCGTTGTTATTTGAGTTTCGGTTTCGGTTTTTCTTGGTTGTGAACTTAGGTCTTAGTTTCGGTTTCTTGTTTATTGTTTTGGCTTGGTTTTAGTTGTTTTATTGCTCTCCAAAAACAAATGTTTCGTTGCTGATTTTTCTGTTAGTAGAGAGCAAATTAGTCGTGTTAGTGCATATGTTCATATTTTTGTTTTTTATTTTCTGTTTAGCACTAGTTTAGTTTAGTTTAGTTTTATTTTCTGTTCCGAGTTAGTTGTTGTTAGTTGTTGGTACTTGCTGTTGATGTCCGGAAAACGAGAAAAAAAATTTCGTTGTTGCTTGTTAAGTTTAGATCAAAAACATAAAAAAAAAAAATTGTGCACAAACTTCCCCTTGGGGATTGGTCGTGGCTCCTACAAGTGCCTGTAATGCACTTTGAGAAAAACCACTCCCCTTTTCGGTGTATTCTTTGGCCAAGCTCCATCTCGTATCAATTTTCTATAGTCGAAGATCAACATTGAACGAACCTTTAGTAAAAACGCCTCCTGTATCAGGTGTTCATCTTCGCGAGAATAGGTTCCCTCCTTTTCCCAACCTCTTTCCAAATTCAGCATATTATCCCCAATTCTCTTCACCAATTCCCTTAAATTCCTCCTCTTACCTTGGAAAGGATGACGTTTCTCTACTTCCATACCTCCCAAATGGTGTACATTATCCAACTCATCCTTTTTGTAAATCATTCCTTGCTTTCCTTTCAAAATTAATTTAACCAGTTCTAAAACCAATCCTCAAACGAAATGAAATAATTCAAATTTACCCTTAAACCTAAACTCCCAGCCTCACCAGATTTTCTTAACTATCTCGGAGTCTCCGAACATATGTGTTTCATTTTCCCTTGCATAGTTGTAGAAAACACTATTAAAAGAAGACCAAAGTCCTCTTTTCGTCATGTTGGACCCAATTAGCAAAGCTGTATTAAGCACCTTCCAAACCACCATTTTAATTTTAGGTCCCATCCTTAAAGCCTAGAACTTATTACAATTTCCAACACCGTATCGTGAGTGCCCTTCAACCTTCCTTCGATTCATCAAAAAGCGTAGCCAGCTTTAACCATGAATTCACCATTAGAGGTTCTTTCCCAAACAATTTGATTCCTCTATGCATCATCATCCAAAGGAATAGCAAGAATCCTATGAGCACTTTCCCAAGAAAACAAACTTCTAACCCTTCTCACATCCCAAGTTCTTCTAGAAGAATTAAACAAAAATCCCACTTATCCCGACATATCTTTCTATCCTTTTCACTCTTGAACTCAAATCTCCTCCAGGCACCCATTTATCTCTAATTAATCTAATGTCCTTTCCTCTCCCTACTGTCCACCCCAACCTTCTTGAAAAGACTAAACCGCCTTGCACAAACCTTTCCACCCCCAAGATCCCTTCAACCTCTCTGTCTCACTCTGTATCCCCGGGTTTGGTGTCTCCAACCCATGTTTTGCTTTATACTCTTTAGCCAACAATAGGTCCTTATTTCTATTATCCACGCTTACCTCATCAATAAAGCCTCGATTAAACACGAGACATCTCTAATACCTAGGCCTCCCATCACTTTGGGTAACAAAGAACTTCTCTCCTTTTCCGGTAAATTTTCTTCCTCTCTCGAAATCTCCCTCCTAAAAAAAATTGATCATAAGAGCATTCAAAAGATTAGAGATTTTTCGTGGTACTCGAAAGACGGACATAATATGATAGTTGATTGCTGCAAAAATAGCATTGATCAAAACTACTCTACCCGTCGATTAAAAAAGCCAATTTTCCAACTTTGTGTTCTACTTTGAATAGCCAAAATTAGGGGAAAAAAGTGATTTATCTTTGTTGAGGGTATAAAAGGAGTTGAACCTAGATACCTGTCAAACCATGAACCACCTCATATCTGAAAATCAACTTGAACCATTCAAGTTAGTCATTATTAACATTGTTAGACACTTAATTGAAGACTTAGTCTGTATTGACCATCCGACCGTAAGCTTCGTAAAAGGTCGACAAACAATTCTTGAGTGAAAATAAAGGAACAAGGGACGTTTCGGTGATGAAAAGTGCATCATCGGCAAAGAACAAGTGTGAAATCCGTGGAGCCCCTCTCGCAACTTGAATGCCCTTGATTTAACCTTGCATCCGACTATGGATTAATGATGAAGAAAGAACCTCCATATACAACGTAAAAGATAAGGAGAAAGAGGGTATCCTTATCTTAAGCCTGCAGTAGGAATAACACATCCGAGAGCTCTCTATTAACCAAGACCGAATAGCGGATAGTAGTGACACATTGCATAACTAGATGGATAAACTTATTGGGAAGACCCAAGTGTAATAAGAACACTATGCAAGAAATCCCATTTCACTTGATCACGAGGCTTAACTCATGTCCACCTTAATCGCAACCACCTTCTCATCCCCCTTAGGACTTTTGATATGTGAGATCAATTCATGCGTAAACAAACAACTATCCGTAATATTTCTTCCTGGAACAAAAAGCATCCTGGAAGGGCTCAATGATTGATGATAAAGAAGTTCTTAATATGTTGACCAAACACTTGGAGAGGATCTTATGAATGACGTTACAAAGACTAATGGGTCCGAAGTTCTTCATATGCTCCGGATTATCCTTTTTGGGATGAAAACAATGTTGGTGCAATTGATTATCCTCATGAAATTTCCAGTATTAAGAGAGTTAAGAACTACTTCGTAACTTCCTCTCCCACAATATGCCACATTTGTCAATAAAATATTGCTTGGAATTCCATCTAGTCCTTAAGATTTCTATGCCCTAATTGAAACACCGCATTTTTAACCTCATCCGGCGTAAAATCCTTATTTAAGGTCAACAAGAAGTGAGGGATCTATCACCACATTAAAATTCAACAGAGGTTGTTATAATATGTCGTGTCTACCACAAGTAGAAGAATCAGTTGAAAAAAGCCCTCTAAAATACTCTGTTGATATCTTCTTACTTCCTTATGTCTCTTTAATCATTACCTTTTTCTTTATTGAAGATACCTCTTATTTTGGTTAGTCCCTTACGAATTTGAAAGCTCCTAAAGAAAAAAGGGTACCTGCATCACCTTCTCTCATCCATTTCACCTTAGCCCTTTGTTTCCAATATTCTTCTACATCTTAGAGTGCTTGTTGAATGCCATCTTGTTCCTTTCGTAAATTAGAAATCAAAGAATTATTGAGCCCTACTTTCTCCAGTTCTTTAACAATGTTGTTGATGCTTTCCTGTTTATTTTTGACAAAAACTCCCTTATTCATCTTTGACTAAACTGCCCACTTCTTGTAATGTGCTTAAGATTGGGTAAGTTTGTAAACCACTTTCTTCATACTCCCATTTAACGATTTGTTCTCCCAAATTTCTTTAAGAAGATTTTGTACTTCCTGTTCTTTCAAGTACCAGCCTTCAATTTTGTAGAAAATTCTCATCTCCTTCAAATTTGACTCTCTCATGCAAAGCAATATGTGCATGATCGGAACCTTGAGTAGCGCGATTTTGAATCGAGGAACCATCAAAACTACAAACTGGTCCTTAGTGGCGGTGGCCTTTATCAAGTCTTTCAAAAATTGCCCCATGTCTGTCTATGTTATTAGTCCAAGTAAATCTAGGCCACGTGAACAGGATATCGATAAGCTCCATATTTATTTTCCACTCGTAAAAGGATTCCTATCCCTTGATGACATCACTCCCTCTAATTTTTCTCGTGTTTGATACAACCGATTGAAGTCACCCATCAAAATAAACTTCTCCCTTATTTTATATGATTCTCTAACAATGAACTCCCATACTTGTTACGGAACACACAACGAATGCAAATAGAGGTTTTAGCGACTACAACAACCCCTTTGATTTGCAAACAGGGCATATACGAGCAACAACATTGGAAGAAAAGCTATTAAAATAACTCCCAGCCTCACTGGGTTGACAAAGAGTTTCAAACAAGCAAAAAATATTTGGGCTATACTCACGGGCAATCCACTTAATTGTCGGAATTGCAGGGTTACCCGTGCTTTCTAGACCGCAACAATTGCAAAAGCACACCTTTATTCCTTCAAGAGAGGCTTATCGATGGGTGCCTCCCGAGCCTATTGTTGAACATCTTGAATTGCCTTTTTCCCCTTAGTGCTGAACATACTGTCATCAGGTTTTGGGTTGATGCTTTGCCCGGAGTATCTTTAACTTGCTGTTTTTTAATATCAAAGTCCCTCGAGTTGAAGTGAGTTCGAATTAACTTCCTCCCCGACAAAATTGCTCCCAACTAATGTTATCGATTTTCGACATAGACAAAGATTTCCTTTTGGCAATCCCATTATTGGCAGCTTTAACCATATCCTCCATCACACCGGCCACAGTATGTTTATCCCAACTATTACTACATCCCATCTTCTTTCTATGAACCTTCATTTTCTTTTCAATAATCACCGACGTCTCGGATTGAGTAACACCAATTAGATCATTATGAAAAACAACCGAACGACCTTGTATAGGTACAAACCTTGAAGCCTCCCATAGATAACTCTAGTGAGAAAAAGAATACTCTAGTGAGAGATGCTCCTGAATTTTCGGTACCCTAGACTCAAGAAGTATCCGGACCTTCACCGTAACCCTAGCCGCTCTCTCACTTCTGCCGTTTCTCCTTGCTCTCCTCTCTTGATTAGTCCTCAAATTAATCGTCTCTCCTCTCGCTTTCTCCGTTTCTCTTCAGCATAACAGTTTGGGCTCCAAAGCGTGGGATCCGGAAGTTCCGGTCACGGGCGAGTGCGATCTTGGTTGCTTCTACTCTTGGGATTTCTTGGTTGCGTGTGGGTCTCCGGAGATTGGATGGGTTTAAGGGCGATTATGATGTTAGTGAGGACTTAAGGTCCGATTCCGTCGCTATAAGAATGGTTCAGCGCAAGGTGTCGGGGCGTAACACCTTACCGCTTGGGTGCCGTGCCGACTCCTCGTGGGTTAGTAATTCTTACCGTTTACATCGATCCCAATCTTCAAGGTAAACTTTGGTTCGAATTCCCGAAATTCCGGTCCTTTTTCATTTTTCGAGTACGAATTTTTCTCCTCTCTTCCACTCGTTTTCAAATTTATTTGTTTACGGGTTCGGATTCTTCTCTTTGTGTAATTTGATGGCTTCAGTTTACTTAATCATTCTATGAGAAGTTTTTGGGATTTTTACTTGTTCATGAGTTGCGTGTTCACTATTTTGGTGTACTTGCCGTCACCTGTAGCAACCTGTCTTACTCGACCTTCGGTGTGGTCTCGGGGAGTTATAAATTGCAAACTTTGGGTATTAGGCTGCTTGTACCTCTGCTTATACTCTCTTTTGTTAAGTGTCCTTTGCTCATGTCCGATATTACACCACTTAACTCGATATCCCTCATGGCCTGCCACTTGATCCAAACGAAAATTCCTCTTCTAATTCTCCCGCCCAATTTCCAAACACAAGTGTGTTGGCTGAATGCCCAATCTTCTTAGTGGGTGATGACGAGTCATTCGGTTTTGCTTCCTCTTATGTATGAGGGTCTTCATGAAGTGTGCGCTCTTTGTGGTTGTGAGTCTCATTTACTTGAAGCTTGTCCTAAGGCTCTAGTGGAGTCTAGAATTGAGGTGGTGGTTAAAAAATTTGGTAGTGATGGCTTTTCCGTCCTTGGGGAGAGTGTTAGTCCTTCATCCGTGGGTCGATCAAATTCCCCTTCTTCTGTTCCTCCTTCGAAAATTGGATTAAAGTGTCTCCTAAAAAGAGGGGTAGGGCTCCTAGAGTGTCCAAAGATGGTCTCTCCACTCCAACTGTTGTGATACTAGTTAATGCTTTTATTTCCTCGCATACCTCCGAGATTCCCAATGTGGACACGGGCATGAATGAAGAGGATGGTGGTAATACACCTGCTCGCTCGAGTAATCGACACATATGCTCGCCAACCCGGTTCTTTCCCCTCTTGACGAGAGAATTCGGAGTATTGTCTGCTGGGCTGGATAGGGGCATCCTTCCTATCCCGGGGCCTTCATCTACTATCAACTCTCCTCCTCTCAGCCCTAACTTCTACTCGAACTTTCGGACCAATGATCCTCTCTTGGCTGAATAGCTTTCCCGGATTCTAGCGATGATTCCGTTATGGAGTTGGACTTTTGGTTGATGATGGCAATATGGCTCATGAAGAAGGAAGCAAAGAAATGGAAGAGATGGTCGATATCTCTTACTCTCCGGATACGAGAAAGAAAAGGAAAGTGTTTGAGGAGGAGGACGATTTCTTCTCCCCTTCGCAAACTTCTAGATGATATGTTTGTACTTGCTTTTTTGGGTTATGATCTTTACGGTGTTGAGCTTGTTTTAGGTATCATGATTGTCTATTTCTCCCTCCTCCCCATGTGTCTTGTGCTAGATTCGAGTTGTTTCCCTTTTCGGTTTTGGATTTCCCTTGGGTTTGAGGTTTGGTGGGTTTTGCAGGGATAGGGGTTTTTTTAACTCTAACCGTGTCTTCACGAGAGGAGGGGGTGTTGTTGTATTGTCTTTCATGTTGTTCTATTGCTTTACGGTTTATGGACTTTGTACTTTTCTTACGCTTCGCCTCATCTAGATTTATGATCCTCTCCTACTCTTATAATGATGGCTGGGGTGGTTTATTTTGTGGCTTGCAAATGAATGGTTTGACTACTAATATGGAGTTTTTTGTTCTTTTAGCTATACTTATCATGGAGAGACCGTGTGCATACATACAATCAACTATGAAAGGTCATATCCTTCTCGCTATGGTCCTAATACTTTGAATTATCCAATTTCCCTTGTATTGTGTATGTTAAGATTTGAATTTTATAGCTCGATGGTAAGATGGGCCAAATGACTATCTTTACATCTTCTACAATTTCCAGCCTTTACTTTAAGGTTTGGGTTTTCGGCATTATGTTTGGAAATGTGAATTCCGATGTCCTTCTCTCTAAATTGTCGAGCCACAAGTACTTATTTTTGCCTCGCACTTTTCTTGTTCGAGATTTATATGATTCTTTTCTTATCCGGCCTTGTTTTTGCTTATGGATGCTAATGGGGCCTTGTGATCTGTTGGTCTTGGCAATGCTCCGACCGTATTTTAGTCATGCTTATTGCTATGCCGACTATGTCCTTCTAAGATGGCTTGTGGATGCCTGAACTTATTTTTTCCTTTTTGTTGTCTCTCTTCGGGTCTTCTATTATTTGAACACATCCGATTGGATTGTATAGAGTGAATGGTCTTTTTCCTTCTCCTATTGGACCATGATGAACAGAAAATCTCTAGTGGATTTCATAGTGTTAGCTGGGGATGTACTTTCTATTTTGCTCGCTACTAGGGGTGCTTTTACTTTGGTGGCAGCAGTATCTTTGTGGACTTCCCCGATGAAGGCCAAAAGCCACAAAGGTTCTTGCCGCCAAGTAGAAAATTTGTCGATGAGGATAGACTTGATCTTTCCGAGACCTTTTTCTCTCCTTTTCTAGTTGGTGCTCTGTCTTTTCTCCTACACTTGGGGTGTATTGGTGATGACTCGCTGGGTACCTTAGTGCAGTTATTTTCCTTGCTTGCTCTCCTTGGAGTCTGCGTTGGTTTCACATTACTAAGTTCAGGTCAATTTTCAATGTTATTGTCAGGTTGTGGATTAGGTATAGTGGATCACGGAGAAGATGTACAAAGAAACACCTAAAAAGCATGTGGTTTTCTTGGAGAGGCGGGACCTATTTTTGGCGCTTTTTTTAATGTATGTTCTTCCTTCTATGTGATTGTTTATGCGAGAGAAGATTCAGCTTCACTCGAATCTTCCAAGGCTATATTTTCGACCACCCCGAAAAGGGCCTCGTTTCTTGCTCTACAAGCTGTGTATAATTTTTAGTTTTTATTTGATCCACTAGAACACGCAAACCGACACAACGAGCATGGTTTATCGGCGAGGCAGGTGTATATCATCATCTATAACTGGAATACTTGTTGTAGTGGTTCTCTCGGGTTTTTCATTTTATCATGGTTTGTTTATATCATTGGGTTGGTGATCTTCTATTGGAGCCTAAAATAGTTGTGGCTTTGTTGGTGTATAATCTGCGCCTTTTTCGTCCCTAGAGATTATAGGGGTTGTGTTTTTGGATTCATTTCCTTTTGATAATTATTGCATGTCCTCCCCTACCAACATTGTGTATTGTTGGGGGCCTTCATTGATTTTCCCATGAAAATTGTTGCATGGAATGTTCAAGGTGCTAAACGACGAGTAAGTTAAACAGAAATCCTTGTGATTAATCAAAAATTTCGCCCGGATGTCCTGTTTCTTATTGAGACAATGACTAATGCTCATAATTCGGTGAAAATATTACCTTCCCTTGGTCATTATAATTATGAATTCTCTCTCCCACATAATCATTGCGGTGGATTGTGGGTACTTTGGAATTCATCTAGTATTACTGACACGAGTATTGGCTAAAGATCATAGAACAATACATTTATATGTGTTTGACAAAAGTAATCAAAAGGAATGTGTTATTTCCGGAATATATGGGCCAGCTCAGGTCATTGATAAGGAGGACTTTTGGAATCACCTCAAGGAACTTGATTCTCTTGTGAATTTGCCATGGTGTATTCTAGGGGACTTCAATGAAATGGAGAATCTCAATGAAAAATGGGAGGGAAAAATTTATCCCTTTCTAATGTGTATCGGATGAGAGATTTTTTATCATCGATTCAAGGTGAATCCATTCCCTCTGTTAGCATGTTGTTTACTTGGAAGAAATTTATCAAAGGACAGCTTATCTACGAAAGACTAGATAGAGTGATAGCAAGAAGAGACCGGCTTAACAGCTTATCCCTCTTATTCGGTTCAAGCATGGACCCTTCTCTTGCTCGGACTATAGTTACTTATTTCCGAACACAAATCTAGAAATTATCTATAGGCGTTGTAGGAATTTTAGATACCAAAATCATTGGTCAGCCTATGACGAGGTAAAAAAATTATTAAAGATCAACGAAATTACGGCACTCGAGGTACCATTATGTTCAAGGTTGTAAGCAAAATGAAAAATATTAAGGTGCATCTTAAAAAATGGGCGGCTCGAGTTTGTAGTAATTACGGTCAATGAGTGGAAAGAAACTCCTCCCAATTACAAAAAGTGGAGGATAAATTAATCAATGATCCTCGTAGTTCCAGATTATTACATTGGCATTCCGAGCTTACTATACAGAGAGAGAGGTCGCTTATGTTCAACCAAAAGTATTGGGAAAGTTTTATAGGAAAGAAAGGCTTACGAAAGGAGATCGAAATTCTAAATTCTTCTATAGAAATTGTGCGAGTAAAAAACGAAGGAGATATATTGAAAGAATCAAAGATGATGCTTGTAGGTTGGATCATTGACAAAAGTAGTATCCAGCAGAAATTCATTTTGGATTTTACCAATAGATTTCGCTCTCAAAGAACTTCCTCTCGAGATTATCACCACCAATTTGATTCCCCTTATTTCGGACAACGATAATTTGAATTTGATATCTCCATTTTCTTCGAAGAAATTAAAATAGCAGCTTTTCAAATGAATCCTGCTAAAGCGCCAGTGACCGGATGGATTTGGAGCAGGGTTCTTCCAACTTCACCTGGGACAACATCGGTAATGATATTGTTAATTGCGTCTTGTAGTTTTTTAATAATGGTAAGCTTCTTAAAGAAGTTAATCATCGTTTATAGCCTTAATTCCTAAGAATTCAGATCCCACCTTGACTTCTCATTATAGACCAATAAGCTTGTGTAGTAGCTTGTACAAGATTATTGCTAAAGTTTTAGTTAACCGACTAAGACCCATCCTACGTAAGATTATTAGTCCTTTTCAAAGTGCATTTGTTCCAAGCAGAAACATGCATGATAATATTCTCTTGGCTCATGAAGTTATTAATAAATTTAGTAATGTTAAAGGCAAACAAGCATATATTGGCCTCAAATTAGACATGGAAAAAGCTTATGATAGAATTGAATGGGATTTCATATTTGCCTGCCTAAGAGATTTAGGTTTTCATAAAAAATGGATCACTGGGTAAGAGAGTGCATCACCACAGTCTCTTATTCCATCATGATTAATGATGAGTCTTGTGGGTTTTTCGACCATCAAGAGGCCTTAGACGAGGAGATCCCCTCTCTCCGTACTGTTCATTATCTCGTATGGATGTGCTAGCATATAGACTTCATCGAGCGGCATTGCAGCCAAAGTCCATGAATCGGTATTAAAATTTGCCCACAGGCCCCAAAGATACCTTGCCTACTTTTTGCGGATGATAGCCTCGCTTTTTGTAAGTCAAATCGGAGACATGTTTCCGACTTAATTCTATCCTAAGCGAATTCCGTGCACAATTAGGGCAACTTATTAATTTTTATAAGTCCGATCTTGTGTTCTCTAAAAATGCTACAATAGCCGATAGGAATACAATAGCTTCTATCTTTAATATCCCTCATAGGGATTCTTTGGGTAAGTATTTAGGTCTGTCCAGCTTTTAAAGGGCGATCAAATTTTATGACTTTTTTTGAACATCGTTTCAAAAGCGGATGGAAAACTTCAAAATTGGAAAACCAATTCTTTGACCAAAGCAGGTAGAGTAATTCTTATTCGATCAAATCTGGAATCTTTGCTCGCTCATACTATGCAATGCTTTAAGCTTCCAAAAGTTACAACAAATGCGTTCGACAAGATTAATCGCGAGTTTTTCTAGAAAAATCTCATGATAACAAGGGTTTACATTTTATATCCCGGGATAAAATCTGCAGGCCTAAAAGGTCAGGTGGGTTAGGATTAAGGAAAACAGAGGTAGTGAATAAAGCTTTTCTGTGCAAACTCATTTGGAAATATCTTTACGAACCCGATAATTTTTGGGCTAAAACCATGCATGCTAAATATCCACTCGAACACGATTTTTTTCTAGAAAAGCCAAGTCGTCGGATTCTCGGGCTTGGAAACGCTTACTTAAAGAAAGAGAGTTGTTCAAAAAAGGTTTAAGATGGAAGATTGGTAATGGTAGAATTACTAAATTTTGGTATGATATTTGGTGTGGACATTCTCCACTATTGGACTATTATGATAGTAATATACCAGGAATCCCCCTTTAAACGCTACGGTTAATACGTGTTTCACTGGATGATAAACATTGGAATTTCCAACTACTTCATTCCTTTCTCCCACCGGATATTTGTCAGATGATTAAGAGTATTCCAATACCTTGCCATGACTTCGAAGACACTCGTTTGTTGGGGACTCTCGGGAGTGGATCTTTAACAACTACGTCGGCCACTTGGAATGCCTATTATTTACCTCCCACGGAGGAGATGTTGTGGACCTCCTCCTGGATTTGGGGACTGGATGTCTTACCTAAAGTTAAATTGTTCATGTGGAAAGTACGACATAGGGCTATTGCAACAAAGGATAATTTAGCCAAAAGAGGCATCATCATAGATCCAAAATGCCCGTTATGTCACCAAGGCAATGAATCCATTGACCACTTATTTTCGCAATGTCCTGTTACTAAAGAGACTTGGAACAAAGCTTATCAGCAGAAATGGCTTGATTATAATGTCGATCAGGATAGGACTACAACACTAGACGATATTTTGCCTTTTTAAGGATGACACACAAACCAAACCTATTGGCTAGGGCAACCTATTTGATTTGGAGCATATGGAAGAGCGTAAACGATGTGGTTTTCAACAATAGGGGTTTTAACCCAGTGGCTACGATTTTATGTGCAAAAAGGAGCTAGGCCGAATGGAAAACTAGAGGGAAGTTGGACGATCATATCTCTTCTACCAACATATCCTTTACTCCTACTCTCGCTAAGCCTCCTACACTTATTAGATGGCATAAACCACTAGGAGGATTCATCAAAATCAACTTCGATGGGTCAAAATCTTCATTGACAAGTGGCATGAGGGTTCGTAATTAGAAACCGGGAAGGAAAATTTCTTCAAGCTGGAGCTTCTAATTTGGGGTCGCCTTTAGTCCCGGTGGCGGGGCAATGGCTATGAGGAATGGGGTGCGAGCAGCGATTCAAGCAGGATTCCAGTCTATTGTCCTTGAAGGGGATAACCAAGTGGTTATTAAAGCAATAAGAGGAGAAATTCATCCACCTTGGGAGATTCGGACACTAATTCATGATACTTTGTGTTATCTTCTGAGTCTGCCATCATGTCCTTATACAAAGCATGTTTACCGTGAGGGTAATAGAGTCGCGGATTGGGTGGCTAAATATGGGCTCAGCTTCTTCTTCTTCTTTTACCTTGGACTCTTTTCCCTCTTCTATATTTCTCTCCATTCTTATGGAGGACAACATAGGCGGAACCTTTGAGAGAAGGGCTGTCTAATAGTTGTATTCTTACCCTTTTCCAAAAAAAAAGGTACAAACCTTGTCGTTTCACTCTCCTCCGAATCCATTGTCATTGAGTAATAGGCGGCCAATTTTCTTCCTCTCGGGGATTTAGACTGGGAAAACCTATTTGCCATCACAGTTGTAGGGTTATTGATTCCTTTTGGCGATAAAGTGTCTACAACAAGATGTCCTTTGGGATATGACCGAGTTTATCGAAAGGGTTAGAGACTCCTTGGAGGAAGAAGGGGTGAAAATGAAAGGTATGTGAATGAGTTGAGAAATTGAAGAGAGGAGTTATTAGGATATTCTATTATGATATCATACGACGGTTAGGAGATATTGTTAGCATTATCCCTTTGCTTGTATTTGTCAAATATAGGTATGTATTTGCATTTGTTTATGACTTTATGACTCGGGAACATCTCGGTCTTGTATTCCACATCTTTGTATATATATATATATATATATATATATATATAAAATGAGATATCTTAGGGAGGGGCTACAGAGAATTCTTTCTCCCAAACCTAAATTTTTTATGGTATCAGAGCATTCAACCAACTGAATTTTTTAATTGCTTGATTAATCGGCAATGGGAGACAATAAACAAGGAATGAATGATATTACATCTCCATATTACCTAAGCACATCCGATCATCCAAGATACATTATCGATCCGGTTATACTTAACGAGACAATTATGACAATTGGTCTTGAATTTGCATGATGCACTTAAATCAAAAAATAAGCTTGGATTTGTTGATGGAAAAATCAAGAAACCAAGTAGATAAAGCCCCCAAAAGCAAATGCCTGGGAGAAAGCAAATTCCATGGTAATCGCATAGCTCTACAACGTCATTGATAAGAGTTTCCATGGTTTCATGGCATATGTAGATTCTGCTCATGAAATTTGGATTGACTTAGAAGAACGTTATTCTCAAGGGAATTCAATTCGGATCCACCAACTCAAACAAGAAATTACTCTCATTGAACAAGGAAATCTCTCGATCACTCGAATACTTCACCAAGCTTAAGTCTTTGTGGGATGAACTAGGGACTTACCAAGTGATGCCCGGATGCACTTGCTACACTTGCAAGTGTGGAACCGCCAAGGAAGTTACCAGAATATTTGAAGAAGAAAAAGCTCACAAATTTATCATAGGTCTCAATCCGACGAAGTACAATACCGTCCAATTGGCCATTCTCAATACTGAACCATTGCCAAGTCTCAACAAAGCATATGCGACTATGGTTCGAGAAGAAACAAAGCAACAGCTTTTGAATCCAACAAACACGGATGGGGTAGCTTTCAAAGCTTCACAAATAAATCGGCAAGCCGTGAATCATCCTAACTCGCTCTCACTGTTAGAAATTAGGGCACGAATGACATCGGTGTTCCAAATTAATTGGATACCCATCTAACTCGGGAAATCGGCGCTCAAATCGGACGAACTCGGAGGAAATTCCGGGAACACTAGGAACTGGAACTTTCCAGGCAAGGCAAGCGGTGAGTCATTACCAGGAACAGGAGGATCGGGCAGTCATGATGGAACCGCCGTGAACCCGGATCCGGGTTTCAGGGGTTGACTCTCGAAGAACACGACGCGAGGAAGGGTAACGAAGAAGCAAGTACTTATAGATAGGGCGGTGAGTTTGGCTTTGTTGCAATTCATAGGTAGACCATTTGTTTGCTCTTTTCAAGGAGAGAGAAAATTAGGAATATTTGGACAAATTGAGTGGTAAGTCTTTCCATACTTCCTCTGTGAAGTGGGTTTTAGATACTCGGAGCTTTCCACCACATGACCTCTAACGTATCTCTCGCAATATTTATTATTTGTCCACACCTATTATTATATCTCAACCGGATAGTCGTCAACCGTAAGTTGAAAAAGTTGGAAATGTCAAACTTGGGCCTAACATATGTTTGGAAGATCCGAAGGTTTGCTCAGTGGAGAGACTAAGTCACCCTAGAGAGGGGTGAATAGGGTGGTGGAAGATTTTTCTTAAAATCAAACTCTTTTGATTTTGATGCAAACAGATGCGATTCTCGAGTCTATATTGAGGTCGAAAAGTATGAACTCATAATACGGATAAGAGTAAAGAAACAGCATTAAGCTGAAGCTTTGAGTTTGTCCGAGTCTAGAATGTACTCGTAAAGTGAAGACACGTAAAGTATGTGGAAACCCTCCCGGGGCAAAACCCACGGACCGTGCTAATCTAAGCACGAAGTTAAATCCACTATTTTGAGTCCACAAAATACAGTAGACTGACCGAACCCCGAGTTGCTCACTTAGATAACTCTTTACAAGTTTTCCTAGACTCGTAAATTCCCTTATCTCGATCTAGTACTTCCTAGCTGAGATAACCATTACAGCTAGGGACAACCGAGCCGAGTTAACCCTTACAGCTCAGTCAAGGGACCTTACTTAGAGAGTAAGAAAGAGAGTGTTTGTAACTAAGTACAAGACCTTAACACTCGTAATATAATGAATTACAGAGTGGAAGTTATAAGTAGAAGATTGAGAAAGAATACAATGACTTTTGATCAAGTATGTGTATCAACAATAGGTTCGACAATCTTTAAGTCTTGAGAGTTGGCTTCCTTTATAGATGACCAAGCAGCGTAGCCGTTGTGTCCATTTTCTCGACTCGGAAGTTCCTTTATGACCGTTGTGAAGGATTTTCCGAGTCACTCGTAAAATATCCATTGATATGTGAACGTTAGGCAACGGCTCTTGACTTCCTTTGGAGTGCCTAAAACCACCTGGTGGTGTCTTCAAAAAGTAAGGTGGAAACCACCGTTGAGCTTAGTGTTGCAGATTTCCATTTCGGAAACAGACGACCACGACACGAGGTCCGAGGCTAGGTCAAAGTCGGAAAAAGCCTTGTCTCATCGGTTATTTGACGTTTTGAAGCTCAGGTTACTTTTGTATTTCAAATATAGGAAAGCCTCGTTTGAAACACCTACAAAAGTAAATCAATTTGGTTCTCAAAGTATAAAATACTTTGGTCCAAGATTAGACACGGATAATAATATAATTACGATAATTAAGTGGTCGATTATCCGGGTCGAAAAGGAATGGAATTTTCCGAGTCTAATATTCATGAAACTCAAAATTCCATCCGAGTCGATCTAAAAGAGAATCAAGTTGACTAAAGAATATCGGAGGAAATAAACTTGATCTAGACCGAGCATGAATTCAAACCGAAATACCAAAGTCGAGCGCGAAAAGATAGTGTTTGAATCATGCGATAAATCTGAGTGTCGATTGACTCGTAACCGAGTGAAACAAGGTGAGTGCAGATATGCTTTCCGAGTCACTCGGAATCATGTGTAAATGCATAAGATAAATTCTTTAACACTCACGTAAGATACTATATCACTCGTAAAAGTTTCTAAGATATAGGGAATGACTTGGAATCAAAACTTTATAAGTAAGAAAGTCTTATACCCGATTCCCTAGATAGAACTCGGAAAGGTGAGATGTAAAGTCTCGAGTCTTCAAGATGTATTATATATTCCAAGCATTTAAATGCAATCTTATCTCCACTCAACGACCGGCTATTGATGAGAATTGTGCCGTGTCTTATGGTCCTAATTTTTGTATTATTCAGGACTTCACCTCGAAGACGTTTATTAGAGCGAGGTGATCCAAGCAACGAGGCGTACTTCTTCAAGAATATGTGTGGTGGGTCGGCACATATGTTATTAAAGAAGGACGATTCCTTAATATGGCATCAACGTTTAGGCTATCCCTCATTTGGTAATTTAGCCTCGTTATCTTCTCTTTGAGAGTTTAAGTTAAATAAAGAACATTCAGTTTGTTGTGATGTGTGCCACAGGGCCAACAAACTCGAAACAGCTTTTCCTTTAAGTGATTCTCGAGCTAATGAACCTTTTGAGTTAATTCACTATGACTTGCGGGGTTGATATCACACACCGTCCTCCTCTAGTTGTCATTATTTTTTATGTGTTGTGGATGATTATAGTCGTGCTACATGGGTGTATTTGGTTAGAGATAAAAAGGAAGCATGTGAATGTATTGTACAATTCTATTTCATGGTGAAAACTCAATTTGGGACATTCGTTAAGAAATTGCGTAGTGATAATGGGACCGAGTTTACCAAAGGGGAGTTACAATAATATTTTCTTACTTGTGGCATGCTTTACGAAACCTCCTGTGTCGACACTTAAGACTTAGACCTTACATATATATCATTTTAAGTTCCATCAAGGGATCAGGTATAAGACTTAATCTCTCACAAGGTTTTGATTAACGAGTCATTCTATCTCGCTTTAACGACTTTTCCGAGTGATATAGCATCTTTTCGAGTGTTACGGAATCTATCGTATATATTCTCTTTTAACTCTAACTCGACTCGTAAAGCGTATTCTTGTTTATCAATTCACACAAAGTTTCGAGTCACTCGGACAACACTCGGATACATTACATGTTCAAACACTTGTTATAGTTTGCATAAACTCGCTTCGACTTCATGATCTAAGTTTGATTGGATTACTGTGTTAATTCATGTTTCTAAGTCAGCATGCTTGGTTTGAACATTCGGAGTCTAGATCAAGTCTCTCCACTCGATGTTATTTACCTGACTTGCTTTGCCTCTAGATCGACTCGGATGGAATTTGAGTATAATGGATATTAGACTCGAAAATTCCATTTCTTTATGACTCGGATAATTATGCACTTAATTATCTTAATTAGGATTATTATCTCGTGTCTAATCTTAGACCAAAGTATTTTATACTTTGAAAATCAAATTGATTTACTTTTGTAGGTTATTCAAACGAGGCCATCCTATTTTTGAATTACAAAAGTAACCAGCTTCAAACGTCAAATCACCTGGCAGACAAGGCTTTTTCCACCTCGACCAAGGCCCGGACACTATGTCGGGGTTGTTCTGTTTCCAAAACTAGAAACCCGCAACGTTAAGCTCAACGGTGGTTTCCACCCTACTTTTCGGACACTACCAGTGGATTGGAACTTCCAAAGAAGTCAAGAGACGTTGCCTAACGTTCACACCTCAACGGATATTTTCTAAGTGACTCGGAAAATCCATTGCAATCTGTCACAAAGGACTTCCAGTCGGAAGATAGTCACAACAGCTAATGCTGCTTGGTTATCTATAAATAAAAGCTAACTCTCAAGACTTGAAGATTGCTGAACCAACTGTCAATACACGTATTTAAGCAAAAGTCATTGTATTCATACTCAATCTTCTACTTACAACTCTAACTCTGTATTTAGCATCTTTCCGAGTTGTAAGATCTTGTAATTAGTTTACGAACACTCATTCTTACTTTCTGAGTAAGGTCCCTTGACTCGACCTGTAAGGGTTAACTCAGCTTAGTTGTCCCTAACTCGTAAAGGTTGCCTCGGTTAGGAAATACTAGATCATATAAGGGAATTTCGAGTTTAGGAAAATCTTATAAGGAATTGTCTAAGGGAACAATTCGGTTGAGTCTTTCTACTCGTATTTTATGGATTCAAAATAGTGGATTTGACTTGGTGCTTGGATTAGCACTTACCGTGATTTTTTCCCTAGGAGGGTTTCCACGTAACTTTTTGAGTTAGCACTTTTCCGAGTCCAATCTAGACTCGGACTCTCCACGAGTCATCTCTAGTTTTATTCTTCCATTACTTGTTTAAATTTCCTCATCACCCTATTCAACCCCCTCTAGGGTGACTTAGTCTCTCCAAGAGCAAACCTTCAATTGGTATCGAGCTTAGCCTTTCGTAAAGGATCTAACCATCCAAAGGTTTAAAGATCAAATGGCTTAGAACAATGGAGAGTTCGATGAAGGAAGATCTTCCAACAAACCACCAAAGTTCAAAGGATCTAACTTCGTGCACTAGAAGAAGCTTATGGAATATTTCTGTTGGATCATGATGAGGATGTCTAGCACATCATACAAGTAGGCAACTACATTCACATGAAGACGGAAGAAACAAGACTCGTGCCCAAGACAAAGGCTGAGTTCACTGTCGATGAAGTAGAAAAGTTCGAAAGAACTTCAAGGCGACGAACATTCCGATGTGCGCTATCGGCTCGGAAGAGTATAAACGAGTGTCCGCTCGTGACACGGCCAAAGAAGTGTGGGACACATTGGTCAACACTTATGAAGGCACAAGCTAGGTCGACAAGCGAAGATAAGCCAATATCTTCACAAGTATGAGCTGTTCAAGATGGAGCCGGAAGAAGACATCACTCATATGTTCATCCGCTTCACCGAGATCACCAATAATCTCAAATCTCCGGGTAGAAAGGTTTTCCACAAAGAAATGTGCGGAAAGATACTCGAAGCCTGCCCAAGAGAAGATGGGGTCCCAAGGTGACGGCCATTGAAGAGGCTCGGAACCTGTCCCAACTCAAACCAGATGAACTCATTGGGAAGCTACTCACCGACGAGATCCATCTCGGAAGAGGAGGACGCAGAGGTCAGCACCAAAAAGAACATTGCGCTTAAAGCCTCGAAACCGAGAGAATCAAATCCGAGTTCATTAGACTCGGAAGAGGATCCCATGGCACTCATCGCTAGAGATTTCAAGAGAATGATGAAGCATAAGAGATGGGATAAGAAGCCAAGAGAAGAGTTCTATAACAAAGACAAAAAGGATAGAAAAGGTAAGCACTCTTCCCCTTCAAAGTTATCTTTAACTAAGAACTCCGGTTGTTTTGAATGTGACAACGAAGGAACACATAGTCAAGGACTCGTCCCAAGAGAAAGAGGGATAGAAAGAAGAAAAAGGCTATGATGGCCATATAGAGTGATGAAGACTCATCATAAGATGATGAGGACTCGGATGACTCAAAATATCCGATGGCACTCTCGACTCGAAGTTAAAACAGAGTCGGACTCGGATCCCTCGGACAGTGAGGAAACAAATCCTCGGGAGGTAATTGAATACTTCCTCAAATTCTCCAAAGTTGATTTAGCCACATATATTTTTACTTTGGAAGAAAAGTCTAATTCTGATTCTTCTCGGTTTAAAGAACAACTTGAGTCCGTTACTTTTAAGAGCATCTCTTTGAAAAACGAATTGGAAAAATTGTGACTTACTCTAAGAGAACTCAAGACTAGTACTCAATCTAATGAGACCGAGTCCGAGTCACTCAAAAGAGAGAATGAGCAATTGAAGCAAAAGCTCAACGAGTCTCAAGAACTTGTTTTAAAATTTACTCAAGGTTAGAAAAACCTTGATATGCTCTTAGGATCTCAATGTGTCTCCTTCGAAAAGAAGGACTTGGTTTTAACAAAGAGGAGGAATCCAATTCCTACTTAGAACTTTTCAAAAGGATTCCGAACCGTGAAGTTCGGAATGCCGAGCACGATTCCATTCATAAGAATGAAAGAAGGATTGAGCCCGGACCAACTTACAGGAGAAAACCTTCTCCACTCGGTTTATAAAAGAAAAACTTTTCAAAAGAGACACGGACTCGGTTCTCTAAAAGAAAGACTCAAAATCAGACCAAACCCAAAGTTATTCAAATCTAGGTTCCCAAAAGTCTACTTCCTTAGAAAAGAACCACAACTGGGTTCGTTATAGGAAGTGAGAAAGGTTAGTTTGTTTCGACTTGCAGGTAGCTCGAGAAAAGAATAAAAGGGCATTGGTACCTAGACAGGTGGATGCTCATGCCACATGTCGGGATATTCAAGACTCTTTTCCGAGTTAGAAGAATACAAGGGAGGAAAAGTCACGTTTGGAGATGACAGACAAAGGCAAGATAATTGGGGTAGGTAAGATTGGAAAAGGAAGCAATCTGTTCAGCCCAAGTATACCTTGTCAAAGGATTAAAGTACAATCTTCTCAAGCATCTCTCAATCGTGTGACAAAGGTTAAGAGGTAAGATTCACTCGGATCAACTGCTATATCTCTGATGATGCTACCAAGGAAATTAAACTCTCGGGTAAGAGATCGGGTAACACTTATACTATTCCTCTTTTTGACCCGAGTCGAATTTATCATGCTTAAAAGCATCTCTTCATGATGACTAATGGACTTGGCATCGTAGACTAGGTCATATAGCATGCATACCATTAAGAAACTTGTGTTTCATGGTTTAGTCGGAGGATTGCCTGATTGTGCATTTAAGAAAGATAAAATTTGTGAAGCATGCACAAAAGGGAAACAAGTCGGATCATTTTTCAAATCTCTGAAAACTGTTTCCACATCCAAGGTGCTTGAATTGTTGCATATGGATTTATGTGGTGAAATCCTGTCAAGAGTCTCGGAGGTAAATCATATGTGCTTGTTATTGTTGATGACTACTCACGATTCACCTGGGTGTGTTTTCTTAAGCACAAAAATGAAGCATTCAAAGAGTTCAAGCAAGCTCTGCAGAAAAATCCAAATAGAGTCTCGGACTCGGATCCAGAGAATTCCAACCGACCATGGGAGAGAGTTTGACTACTCGTAGTTTCCAGAGTTTTATGATAAGAATGGCATCTCCCACAACTTCTCAGCACCAAGAACTCCTCAACAAAATAGAGTGGTGGAGAGAAAGAACAGAACTCTCGAAGAAATAGCAAGGACAATGATGATTGAACATATTTACCCTACTATTTCGGGATGAGGCGATCAACACAGCCAACTACACATTGAACGGATGCCTTATCGGACCCATACTGAAGAAAACTCCATGCGAACTCTACAAAGGGAAGAAACCCAAGATTTCATACTTGCGACCCTTTGGATGTAAGTGCTTTGTTCATAATAATGGTAAGGATCACTCGACCAAGTTTGATGCTAGGTCGGATGAAGGTATTTTTCTTGGTTATTCATCTCATAGCAAAGCATATCGTATTTTCAATAAAAGAACTAACAAAGTGGAAGAAAGCATCAACGTTGTGTTTGATGAGATTGAACAGGAAAACCGAGTCAATATTCTTAAATCGAAGCTCAGCAGAAATGATGATCTTGATGAAAATGAGCTCATCAAGAATCAAATCCATGTCACTCGGAATGAAGTTACTCGGACTCAGAATGAGATGACTCAAGAGCCAGCTCGGAATGTTGAAGATCAATCCGATGAACAAGCTCACTCGGAACGGACTACCGAGGATGAACCAATTCAACCTACAGATCCGGTGAACCAAAGAACAGGTAGAGCTTTCCAAGTATGCGTCTAGTCACCCACTAGAAAACATCATATCCGACATCAACAATGGGGTAAGAACTTGTTCCTCTCTTCAAAATCTATGTGCATTCACTGCATTCATATCATTAATCGAACCCAGAAATGCACTAGAGGCCCTAAATGAACCAAAATGGGTAGAGGCCATGCAAGAGGAACTCAATCAATTCGAAAGAAGCCAAGTCCGGACTCGACCACACGATGTTCTTACCACCCAGTCATAGGAACCAAATGGGTCTTCAAAAACAAACTGGATGAAGGTGGGTTGGTAGTCGAAATAAAGTTAGACTTGTGGCTCAAGGTTACAATCAAGAAGAAGGGATTGATAATGGGGAAACCTTTGCACCTGTAGCCGAATTAAAGCTATTAGAATCTTATTAGCATTTGCATCTAGCATGAATATCAAGTTATATCAAATGGATGTTAAATATGCTTTTCTCAATGGTTTCATTGAAGAGGAAGTCTATGTTGAGCAACGCCCGGATTTGAAAACTCGGAATTTCCAAATCATGTTTTCAAATTGCAAAAAGCTCTCTATGGTCTTAAATAAGCTCCCGGAGCGTGGTATGAAAGACCGAGCAATTTCTTGGTTGAAATTGATTTTATAAGAGGTCAGATTTACAAAACTCTTTTTATAAAAACCAAGGGGAAAGACTTTCTTATTGCTCGGATCTATGTAGATGACATAATTTTTGGAGCTACTAATGAAATTCCGTGTCGAGATTTTTCCGAGTTAATGAGACAGGAATTTCAAATGAGTATGATGGGAGAACTCAATTTCTTCCTTGGTCTACAAATCAAGCAAGACAAAGATGACATCTATGTCCATCAATCAAAGTATACCAAGGAGTTGCTTGAAGAAGTATAAACTCCAAGATACAAAACATGCAAGCAACACCTATGAGCAGCGACGATAAAACTAGACTCGGACGAGAAAGGTAAAGCGATAGATCGAAACTCTATCGAGGTATGATTGGATCTTTACTCTATCTCACTTCCGATGAGGTCGGACATAATGTTTAGTGTCCGTATCGTGTGCAAGATTTCAAGCTAATCCAAAGAATCACATTTCATCTGCGGTGAAAAGAATATTTAGATATCTTGTAGGGACTCGGAATTTAGGTCTATGGTACTCCGGAGACCGAGAACCGACTCTCATTGGATACTCGGATGCTGACTATGATGGATACAAAGTTGATAGAAAGAGCACCTCAGGAGCTCGCCGGTTTCGGGTCAATCCCGATATCTTGACACTCAAAGAAACAAAACTCAGTAGCTCTATCAACTCGCTGAAGCTAAGTATATTGCGGTCTGGAGCATGTTGTGCTCGAGATCTTATGGATAAAGCAACACTTGAAAGATCTTGGACTTTCATTTAAATCTATTCTAATCAAGTATGATAATCAAAGTGCAATCAGCATCACCAAGAATCCAATTCAACACTCAAAGACTAAACATATTGAGGTCGGGTATCATTTTTTGAGAGATCACCCTGAAAAGAGTGATATTGAACTTGAATTCATTCTTACCAATCTTTAATTAGCTGATATGTTTATTAAGCCCCTTAGTGAGGATCGGTTTTGTTTTATTAGGAATGAGCTTGGCATGATTAATGCATAATTATTGTTTTTAATTACTTTGCATGATTATGTGTTGTGTGCTTACTTTTCTTAATAGCCATTAGTTCGATTGAACCAGTGATACTGAGCTGATAGTTATTAGTTGTTTATCGTTTACGAGTCACTCGAAACTTAGCCGAGTCGGACTCGGACTTTGAGAAAATAGACATCAAACTTCGACATCATCTTTAGATCAGTGGAGAATTTCGAAATTTCTTTCAAAATCTCTCTTTTTCTCTCTCTATCTCGCGCGTATCGATCGGACAACTAGCCGTTGAGAGACGAGTCACTGGAATTCTAACCATTGGAGAGCGGAACAGTCACACCGGTCCGAGGTGACCGATGAGGAAGCCGAGTTAGAACGAATACTGAAGGACAATTATTTCTCTATAAATAGCGCCTATTTTCCTTCATTTCGTTACTTTACTCTCTACTTACTCTCACTCTCGCACTTACTCCCACTCGAGACAACCTCTCCGCATTGGAAGAAAAGTTCGTGGCTCTCAAGCTAAGAGAAGAACATCTCAAGTAAGCTCTGTTGCTCTCGGTTCTCTCTCTTATTACTCTTTCATTTTTTTCTTCGCTCACTCTCGTCGAGCTTTCTCTCTCTCTCTTTTTCAAAAGTTCATCTCTTTCATCTCTTTTCAACAACAAGCATGCCAAAAGAGGTTCTCACCCTGATTTTCTTGGTTCCGCCACCAAGAAACCTCGCACAAAAAGCCAAGAAGGCCCCTCTACTCCTTCCAAACCTCTTGTCACCCAACACCTAACGTTGGATGACAAATTTTTCCCGACCACTAAGTTTTCATGTTTGGCTCACATAAAATCCACGAGGGTTTACAATTTCCTCTGTTTCGGTGATTTCATCTACCCGGAACTCGTTTCGAGTTCTACTCCAATCATTCTAGCTCGAGGGTATCCTCACCTCCAGAGTTCAGGACATCACCTGTCCGCATTAACACTTATGTTCTCCATTGTCTTTTCAAAGTGTCCTATATGTTCTTGAATAGTAACCCTACTTCCTTTCGGGGCTCTTCTCAAACTCGAACAAGAACACCACCCCACTTCCTTTCGGGGCTCTTCTCGCCCTCATCTTCAAACAGTTCAAAGTTCCTCTTCCCTCGGATCCTAACGCTATTTCGAGGCTGCCATTGTCGTTGGCAAAAAGGAACTCCTTGGGTATGGATACCAGGAGACCCAACCAGGTGTCCGGGTCCATAGCTCATAACTAAGGTCACCTTCTCCGCCTCGGATTCGGACTCAATCCCCTCTTCCTCTACCTCCTTAACCTGGTGGTGCCTCCACCTCGGGTATTTCTCGATTTTTCTTCCGCCTTGTCCATCGCTATCATGGATAAGCTTTCCTCCGTGTCCACCGAGTTCAAGAACATCCTCCGGTCATTCAAGACTATCTTTCGAGTCTATGACCATTAACCGAAAACCGCCCAATCCCAAATTCGAGAGCAGCAAGATGTACTTCTCGAGATAAAGGCCCTGGTTAAGTAGCGAGAGGAGCCGATCGAGCTCCTTCGGGAAAGGCAATCTAAGGCGGCTCGAGATCCGGTCGACTCGGACACTTCGAAGAATCCTCGAGTCCAGGCAAAATCCTCCTCAAAAGGGGAGAAGAAGAAGCGGAAGAAGAAGAGGAGCATGCGGCTGAGGCAGCTCCATCCGAGGAAGAAGAGAAGGAAGAAGAACCAACAGCAGACGAGCGAGAGGGCTAGAGTGCTCCGGAACCTCTACCGAAATGATCGGCTTAGACAGTAGTCCGAGTGGGTCGGAAGACCTCGCCGACCATGGTCGGTCGAGTAGCTGGTTAGCCTAAGCATACCCCTCCGACAACCGAGTTCCAGGAGGATGAGCCTCCGGACGACCTAGTTCTAGGTCGGCCACTCGGAGCTGAGCCAATTCCGAGAGATTCCGGTGTTGCCTCCACCTCGCTCGTCAACATCTTCCGGATCTTATCGGTGTAGGCGCACTCGCTCGTCCACCAACCTCGAGTTCGATCGCTCCATCTCCTCCATCTTAATTTTTTTTAATTTTGTTTTTGTCCGGACATCAAATTTGTATCTACTTGATACATTCTTCCTCTTTCTGTTTTTGTTGAAAGGCAAGGGGAGAATAGTTAGAAAATTTTGTTGTCTTGTTTAGGGGAGTTTCTCTCACCCTCTTTTGTGTAAACTCTTTAGTTTAAATTATAATGCATTTCATTAAAAATTCTGCTATCTCGCCTTCCGAGTTGCACTATCTCTAAGTTTATCGCTTAAAGCAATTATTTTTGAGTTTATTATTTACGAGTTTTAATTTCTTGCTCAGTATTTTTTTCTTTGCTTCGATTCGACAACTAAGTCTATCATTGCTTTGATACTTAGTTATTTTATTGCTCTTTAGCTCTTTTTATGCAATCTTAGCTTATCTCGCTCCGATAGAATATAAGTTTCATTCACTATATTTTCTCTACACAATTCTATCATGTTTTTCGACTTATTCCTTGAGAACGGATGGAAAAACCATATCTATATCACTAACAATGTTTACGTATAAGTATGGAATGTCTTTCATCAAAAAGGGGAGATTGAAGACTCATACCTTACATATATATCATTTTAAGTTCCATCAAGGGATCAGGTATAAGACTTCATCTCTCACAAGGTTTTGATTAAAAGTCATTCTATCTCGCTTTAACGACTTTTCGAGTGATATAACATCTTTTACGAGTGTTACGAGAATCTATCGTATATATTCTCTTTTAACTCTAACCGATTCGAAAGCGTATTCTTATTTATCGGTTCACACACAATTTCGAGTCACTCGGACAACACTCGGATACATTACATGTTCAAACACTTGTTATAGTTTGCATAAACTCGGTTCGACTTCATGATCTAAGTTTGATTGGATTATCGTGTTAATTCATGTTTCTAAGTCAGCATGCTTGGTTTGAACATTCGGAGTCTAGATCAAGTCTCTCCACTCGATGTTATTTACCTGACTTGCTTTGCCTCTAGATCGACTCGGATGGAATTTGAGTATAATGGATATTAGACTCAGAAAATTCCATTTCTTTATGACTCGAGATAATTATACACTTAATTATCTTAATTAGGATTATTATCTCGTGTCTAATCTTGGACCAAAGTATTTTATACTTTGAAAACCAAATTGATTTACTTTTGTAGGTTATTCAAACGAGGCTATCCTATTTTTGAATTACAAAAGTAACCAGCTTCAAACGTCAAATCACCTAGCAGACAAGGCTTTTTCCACCTCCGACCAAGGCCCATACACTATGTCGGGGTTGTCTGTTTCCAAAACTAGAAACCCGCAACGCTAAGCTCAACGGTGGTTTCCACCCTACTTTTCGGACACCACCGAGTGGATTGGAACTTCCAAAGAAGTCAAGAGACGTTGCCTAACGTTCACACCTCAACGGATATTTTCCGAGTGACTCGGAAAATCCATTGCAACGGTCACAAAGGACTTCTAGTCGGAAGATAGTCACAACGGCTAATCTGCTTGATTATCTATAAATAAAAGCTAACTCTCAAGACTTGAAGATTGCTTGAACCAACTCGTCAATACACGTACTTAAGAAAAAGTCATTGTATTCATACTCAATCTTCTACTTACAACTCCAACTCGTATTTAACATCTTTCCGAGTTGTAAGGTCTTGTAATTAGTTTACAAACACTCATTCTTACTTTCGAGTAAGGTCCCTTAACTGAACTGTAAGGGTTAACTCAGCTTAATTGTCCCTAACTGTAAAGGTTACCTCGGTTAGGAAGTACTAGATCGAGATAAGGAAATTTACGAGTCTAGGAAAATCTTGTAAGGAATTATCTAAGGGAACAATTCTGGTTGAGTCTTTCTACTGTATTTTGTGGATTCAAAATAGTGGATTTGACTTGGTGCTTGGATTAGCACTGACCTTGGTTTTCTACCCCGGGAGGGTTTCCACGTAACTTTACGAGTTAGCACTTTTCCGAGTCCAATCTAGACTTAGACTCTCCACGGAGTCATCTCTAGTTTTATTCTTCCATTACTTGTTTAAATTTTCTCATCACCCTATTCACCCCCTCTAGGGTGACTTAGTCTCTCTAAGGGCAAATCTTCGGACACACCTCAACAAAATGATCGGGTAGAAAGAAAAAACTGACACTTGCTTAATGTTGCCAGGGACTTAAGATTTCAAGCATCTTTTCCCATACGATTTTGGGGTGGGTGTGTACTTATGGATGCATACCTTATCAATTATACACCTACAAAATTACATAATTTTAGAAGTCCCTATGAGGTTGTTTGGCAAAAATCCTTCTTAGAATCATTTGTGAGTTTTTGGTTGTTTGTGTTATGTTCACATTCATGACCGAAACCGAGATAAGTTTGATGCTCATGCAATTAAGTGCATGTTTTTAGGGTACCCACAAGGCTAAAAGGGTTGGTGTGTCTATGATCTTGAAAACAAGAAAGTCTTTGTGTAAAGAGATGTAATATTTTATGAGACCATATTTCCCTTTGCTACAAATATTAACACTACTCCACAAATTCTACCCAATCTTGATTATTTTAATCAAGCGACCCAATCCCTATTTGATCATGAAGACCAAGCCTCCTTGCCACCTAGCAATCAAACAAATATTAATCAAATTCCCACTTCAGCAACATCTTCACGTGAGCCAACTCCACCATTGACATCTTCAAATCCAACAACTCCAAGGCCACCTACTTCCACTATTTCCACCTCTCCTTTGTCCATGTCCTCGCCAATTAATTCAATGGATAATCAAGATGGGCTTGGTGACAATATTCTGGGTACGGAACATGAGGGAGTTGTTTGTGAGGGAGTCTTCATCCACACCACCTGCAGCTCCTGTGGCCTAACCACAACGTGATCGTCGATCACCGTCGCATCTTCGTGACTATGTTGGTCATGCTATTAGATCCGACACCTTTGCCTCCAGTCGGCTTCATGACGCTTTTTCAGGTACTTCTCATCCCTTGTCTCACTTTGTTAGCTATGATAACTTTTCTACCTCTCACTGAGCCTTCTTAGCTACAATCACCTCTAGTGATGAGCCTCGTCATTTCTGTCAAGCTGTACAGGATCCTCGTTGGTGCGAGGTAATGGCTCATGAAATCTCTTCTCTAAAGGACAATCACACTTGGGAACTAAGGCGTCTCCCTCTTGGTAAAAGGCACTTGGGTGTAAATGGGTTTACAAGATCAAATATCATGGTGATGGATCGGTTGAGAGGTTCAAAGCACGCCTTGTGGCACTAGGAAATCACCAGGTTGAAGGTGAAGATTATCATGAGACCTTTGCTTTGGATGCCAAGATGGTCACGAGTACGTACTTTATTAGCATTGGCAGCCGCCAAAGGATGGGGTTTGCACCAAATAGACATTCATAATGCATTTACGCATGGGGATCTAGAGGAGGATATTTACATGAAACTTCCACCTAGATTTCATACTATGCGAGTCTAATGTGGTATGCAAACTTGAAAAGTCTTTATATAGCCTTCGATAAGGAGCTCGTAAGTGGTTCTTCAAACTTGCCTCGGTGCTTTGCGTGACTATGGGTTCAAGCAATCTCCATTGGATCATTCGTTGTTTACTTATGCTAAAAGGGATAATTTTCTTGCTTTTCGATTTATGTGGATGACTTAGTTCTTATTGGGAATAACCCTCAACATTGTGCCGCTTTCAAAGATTACTTGCATACATGTTTCGATTAAAGGATTTGGGTTCTCTAAAGTATTTTCTAGGTATTGAAGTGGCACGATCCTCTGTCGGATTGTTTTTGTGTCAAAGCAAGTATACTCTCGACATTCTTATCGAAACAGGTATGCTTGGTTCTAAACCCAGTCCTTTTCCAACGAAACAACAACATCGTCTTTCATTCGATACGAGCAATCCTATTTCTAACCCAAGCTAGTATCGACGACCGATTGGTCGTTTGATATATCCGACCATTATGCGTCTAAAAATCACATACTGTGTGCATATCCTCGATCAATTCATGCAAGATCCACGACAAGGACATTGCAATGCGGCTTCTACGGTCATGTCTTGCTCGGGGGATCCTACTGTCTACATCTAATGACCTCGGTCTTCATATCTACTGTGACTCGAATTGGGCTAGTCTGTCCTATGACTCGTTGATCTGTTATTGCATATTTTATTACTCTTGGTTCTGCACTCATATCTTGGAAAACTAAAAAGCGACCTACGGTATTTAGATCATATGTGAAAGCTGAATATCGGGCCATGGCTAACGCCACTAGCGAAGCTATTTGGATCCAAAACTTACTTTGTTCGCTTCAAGTTATGGTACCTTCAGCCCAATTATATTGTGACAACCAAACTGCTCTACACATTGTAGCCAATCCTGTCCTTCATGAGTGAACTAAACACATTAAGATCGACTGTCATTTTGTTCAAGAACACTTATTGTCTAGGGAGATCATGACTCGCTACATTTCCACCAAGGAGCAGCTCGCTGATTTGTTTACCAAGGCCCTCGGTTAGTGCCGGTTTTGTTACTTAATTGGAAAGTTGGGGTTTCCGACCCTCACGCTCAATATTAGGATATTCTGTTATGATATCATACGACGGTTAGGAGATATTTGTTAGCATTATCCCTTTGCTTGTATTTGTCAAATATAGGTATGTATTTGCATTTGTTTATGACTCTATGATCTGGGAACATCTCGGTCTTGTATTCCACATATTTGTATATATATATATATATATATATATATATATATATATATATATATATAATGACATAGCTTGGGGAGGGGCTACAAAGAATTTTTTCTCCCAAACTCAAAGTTTTTCAGGAGTATGTTATAGAAGGTTAAAAACAGAAAGATAACCCCTCACTACCCTTAGTAGGATTAACCTAATTAAACAAGGTTTGGTGGGGGTCATCCGACAGTGTGGGGACTACGAACCATCCTTAGTAAATGTTAGTCATCGATTATTAATAGAGTCAAGGGACTTGGAAGATTCTCCTCCTACCAACTCATAACCCCGGGTTGCATGCTTGGAGACCGAACTCATGCAAAATGTTCCTCTCGCCCTCGATCCTCCTGTTCTTCCATCTGTGTATTTTGTACATGAACTATAAACCCTACTCTTGTCATATGAAGTTGAGTATCTTGCTCATCATCTTCGAGCAAAATCCGGAAGTTGTGGACTCATTGGAATTACCTCTTGGAGGAATAATACTTCCTAAGCTTAATCTTGTAGTAATAAAACAGACCTATTGGAGGAAATGCTTTAAGCTTATTAGTGAACATCTTCTCCCCTTCTCGTAAAAGGATAAACCACTTCCTCTCCAAAGCCTCCAAGACCCTATCGATCTCTTTAACCACAAGTTGCTTACTTCTTCTATAATGAGCTAAGTTATGACTGATTAAACCATAACGAGTACAAACTCCAAAAACACTTTCATACTAGAAATTTAAGACTTGGCAAAGCCGACCCGAACCGAACGATTCAACATGAACGACTCGAAACCCAAACCGAACCGACATCCGAAATAGTTGAACCGATTTTGATCCGAAAATCAAAATGAACCGACCCAACCCGAACCGACCGAAATCTAATGAACCCAATTCCGACCCGAACCGAAATAACCCGAACCAAAACTGAACCGAGCCGAAATATGATTGACCTCGATTACAAACCGAACCCAAAATGACCTGAACCAAATCGGACCCGAATCAATTTAACCCGAATAAAAGTGACCCAACCTACATTTTTTTTGTTAGGTCTCTCAAGATGGACTTTTGTGCCTATAGTGGTACAATTTTGTTGGTGGGTACAATTTTGAATCGATTTTGACCCAAACGTGACCCGATTATGACCCAAAGTTGATCCGATCTGAAATTAACTCGAATCGAACTCGAACCCAACCTGAACGAGACTGGCTCGAAGTTTACCCGAACCGAACCCGAACGAGATCGACCCGAAGTTTCCCCAAATCGATGTTAACCCGAACCGAATTCGAACCGAACCCGAATTAGAACGACCCGAACCGAACTTAACCCGAACCGAACCTAAATCGAATGACCTGATTGCCAAGTATAGTTGTAATCACAAGCTCGACCATGCGAAGACTACTAACAATAATTTTGACTCTCTTGACAACCAAGGTCCACGTGGGCTTGGCTAATATCAAGGGTGATTAGTGAAAAGGAAATCAAGAAGGATTAGTATGAAAAGAGGCAGCCAACATCCGTATATAAATGGAGGCTTAGGCAATTAGTTTACGGAGGCGTGAAAGGGTCGTAGCTTTAGTTCGGTGGCAACTTAAGATAAATTTAGATTTAATATTATTTTTAGTTTAATTAGTTCTTTCTGTCTTGTAAATTTTAGACTCAAATAATTTAGATTTGATTATTGTTTTGGTTTTAATTATTTATTAAATTCCGATAGTTTTCAAATTAATTTCGATTCATTCGGGTAACTTCTTTCCGTTTGTTCTCCTTTCTCTCTAATTTGTTTAGTTTAGTTTAAAGGTTCTATTTTTATTATCTTTTGATATTATTCATAGTTATGTTAGTTGTTTAAATTTATATTTAATTCTAGTTTGTTAGTTATGTCATTATTCGAGTCGATATATCTTAGTTTAATTATTAGACATAATTGTATTTTATGTTATTAGTTGCGTCATTTTAGTTATGATTAACCTTCTTAATGACTAATTAATGTTGTATGAGCCTCTAGACACCTAAAAAGTGTCATGCCTTTTCTCTTTTATTTATTTGTTGGCCCGATGATGAAATCTCGAGTCTTGTTTGAGGATTTGGATCTCAAGCCGTGTTAGATTGGTGCGATGGAAGCCAGTAAACCACAAAGAATCCTCAGCACCAAATAAATAGCCTTTTGCCTTGGATCGATCCAAAAACTCCCTTTTCTTTCGGACGGTCCAAGTTCGGGCCAAGCCTTCAGAGACAACGGAGTCCGAGTGTTGTGTACCAGGAAATTCCAAGTTCGGAATACAATAGTTTACTTTTGTCCAATCGGACAAGGAGTTGAAGACACGAAGACGGAGTTAAAACGTTGTATTTCATGATCATGAGCATCAAAGTGTTGCATTTAAGCTCCAAGACATTCCACACGAGACTAGGGGCTTTTCCACCTAAAAAGGAGGTTGTGGCCAGCGCCGGTCACCTCACAAATTTTAAGTGAAACGCTGCGTTTTGGCTTGGAGACTCCCTTGGAAACATGCTAGGCACGAAACCCTAGGCATGCTCGGGTGGCTGGCGCCATGAGCTGGACTTTATCCGCCTATGAATAGAGAGCCTTGGCTCTCATTCCCATACATCTTCTTGCCTTAGCATCACACTCTGCTGCATTCCACCTAAATGGCTCATCACTCAATGTTATTCTACTGAAATTCGCGTAAGAGCTACTGAATACTCTATTTTGTATTATGATCTCTTGGTCCCTTTTCAACCTCTTCCCATTTTAATCCTCACTCCTACTACATTTGAACCCAAGACATCCATCAATCATACATCTACCTATCTATCTCCACAAAAATACTCACAAAAAGCCCCTTTAATTCACCACAGTCGCTTCACTAGATCTAGATTCGAGATCCGGATCAGCGAGTGAGACAACCTAAGGGCACATATTCGATCCTCATAACGATTTATATTTTTATTTCATGCTTTCTTTATCGCTTTCCGTATTGTGGAACAAACGATGTATCACTTTTAATTCCTCTCTGCCCGATGTAATCTTTTAGTTTTCGCTTTTCTTTTCTTTTCCCTTCTTCGCTTTCTTTACCCCTTTCATTTACTTGCATTTTATCGCTTTACGTAGATACCTAAAAAGTGTTGTCTCTTATCTCTTTAATTCCGTATTTTATTATGTTAGCCCGATGATTAAAACCCAAGTCCTGTTTAAGGATTTGGATCTTGGACTATGTTCGATTGGTGCGGCATAAGCCGATAAACCACAAAGAACCCCTAGCGATAAATAAATAGCCATTTGCCTTAGGTCGATCCAAAAATCTCCCTTTCTTTCGGACGATCCAAGAATCGGGCCAGGTCTTACGAGACAACAGAGTCCGAGTGCCGTGTACCAGGAAATTCCAAGTACGGACTACCGCATTTTACTTTTGTCCAATCGGACAAGGAGATGAAGACCGAAGACGACGTTAAAACATTGCATTTCATGATCACGAGCATCAAAATGTTACATTTAAGCTCCATAAAACAGTCCACACGAGCCTAGGAGCTTTTCCCCTCAAAACGACGTCCTAGTCGGCGCCCGCAACTCGGGATTAGTAAAACGCTACGTTTTGGCTTGGATACTCCTTTGGAAACACGCTAGAGGCAAGAAACCCTAAGCACACCCAGGTGGCCGGCGCCCACGAACCGGATTCTATCTAGTTTTATCCTTGCATTATCCGGTTCAATCTTAAGATATTCGACCCAGTTTATTTTCAGCTTTTTGGATGGTTGGCCAGCAACCCTAGGTCATTTGTGACCAAGGTCTCTCCTTATAAATAGAGAGTCTTAGCTCTCATTCCCATACAGACTTTCTCCTATGAGTTACGCTACATAAAGCTAATCATAACGCCCTCTCCTAACATTACTTTGCCGAAATTAATCTTAAACATTCCTCTTTTCTATTTAAACCGTTGAATTCGTGCAAAGAGCTAAAAAATATTTAGTTATTCTGATCTTTGGGCATTTATTCAACTGATCCTTCCTACTCCTTACACACTCACCCTTTCTACAATTCACAAAAACAAGCCCTTTCTTGGATTTGTCACCGTTGTATCAAGAGATCCGAGTGTGGAGATCCGGATCGGCAAGGCGGGACAACTTGAGGGCAATCATTCAGCCTTCAAACGGTTATTTAATTTATGTTTTATTTATCGCTGTCCCTATTATGGATCAAAGAGATATAATAGCTTTTTAATTCCTCCTCGCTAGATGTAACCTTTTTAGTTTTATGTTTTTCTTTATTTTATCGCTTTCTTTCTTGTTTTCTTTATCGCCTTCCTTTAATTCTGTTTTGTTTCTTTTATTATCGTTTAGCATGTTGTATGTTTGTGTTTAGCACATTCTTTTAGTATACTACTCAAACTAGTAATGACTGTCTTCGGACGAGCGGAATGGAAGGGTTTTTCTTACATTTTGTACCCTTACCCTTGAATTTGATTCTCGGTTCAAAGACCGATGGAGTCAATTGTAGCCTTTTTGGTCTTAGTCTTCCCATACTAAGAACGGAAAATAAATTTTTTTGTTAGTTTTTCTCTCCGAAAAACTAAGCGGCGAATCTTTTTCATTTATTTTTTCTAAAATTGCATCCCAATTATTTTCTTATTGTAAGGTAAAAAAAGGAAACCTGGATATGTCCGCCGGGCCGGAGGCCTAGGCTGACTGTCTCAGCCCGGGCACTTGGCCGGCGCCTATGATCTGTCAAGTGCGAGCTGCTACCTACACTGGGTGGTCAACCGTAATGCCCCTAAAACCCATAATCACCGGTTTAATCATAATAACCGACTAATTAGTAACTAGCGCGGCGGAAAGGAGAATTAAAAGCGTTACCACCGCTCTTTAACAAAGAGCAAGGAAACTACCGGAAACATACAAACATAACTTATTAGGTTGAGGTTCAATATACGTAGGACGCCCAAATTATAACAACATAACGGGCAACAAGTTATCGAGCACCATCATGACTATAACTTATTAACCAAAGCATACACAACTCCCACACATCACGTTCTTGACTATCACTCGTGAGCCTCTAAGTCTTGACGGCCAAAATGAACTCGTCTGTTTTCCTCTCGCATTAGCCTTACCTAAAACAAAACAGAGAAAAACATTTCGAAAAAATGAGCCGAAACTCAGCACGTTTATCCATGTACTCGTAAATAATTTATGTGAAGATATATTTATTTGAGCGCATTCATTTCAATTCATTTATAAATCAAACAGGAAGAATATAGTAAAACAATTATTCATTTATTATCCGAGTGGCTCCTTACGATCATCGATTTCCCTAAATATGCGCATGCCTAGACCGATCGGCAAAGTCCGGTTGATAATGGCCAAATATATATGATATGATATAATCATGATATAATATGATTAATATGGGGCGGGCCACATAATTAGGTGACAAATAATATTTGAAATGGTTCATTTCATTAAGTAAACCATTGATCTTGTTATGTAAAAACATATCGGTTTTCGTAAGGTACAAGCAATAAACATACCTTAAGACTTGGTGTTTCCTTTCCTTTGATTCATGTTGAAATGACGACTTAGATGACCGATGTCGATTGCCTTAACAATCAAATTAAAGTAAAATATTTCATTAATAAGATCAATACTTCAAGTAATTTGATTTTAATTATTATTATTATTATTATTATTATTATTATTATTATTATTATTATTATTATTATTATTACTACTACTACTTTTGACTAAGCGAATTTCATTTAGGAAAGACATTTCTTAGCTTGTGAATGTCATGAAGTGTTAATTTCAATTAATTATAAATTATTTAAGAACTACGTCCTCAACTAAAATCGATCTCCTTTATCGGTATTAATTCACAAAATCCATTTACCTTTCTCCTTAAGTTGACTCCGAATACTTTAATCCATCTCTTTTATTTTATGCACCTTGCCCCCTTAATTTACTTACGTCACCAAAATTGCTTAAATCTTACCAATAACTTGAATTACTCAAATTCCTAAAATCACCTAATTTACTTAAGTCATTAGAATCACTTAATTTCACTGAATCACTCAATTCATTTATTTTCCTTAAATCCCTAAAATAACTTATTTTCTTTAAATTATTAAAATCGCTTAAATTACTTAAATTATTTAAACCACTTGATTTACTTAAATGACTAAAATCACTTAAATCTCTCCATTAATCAAATTATTTAAATCATTTAAATTACTTAAATCAATTAAAGTGCTCAAATTACTTAAATCAACTAAATTGCTTAAATTATATAATTTACTCCCAATAATCTTCAAATTTCTTATTTGTGGTCCATAAGTTCCTCAAGACATTATTTCATCCCAAAATTGCTCAAACTTGACATGCATGTCCATTCCTCAACTTTTAAATTTTCATCAAGTTTCTAATTACCATCATTGATCATATTTCTTCCCCCAAATTGCACAATTCATAATCATTCATCCAATAATCCTAGTATCCATAATCACACAAAATTTTCTTTTGAAATTCAAATAACCTTCATAAATCTAATTTCCACTTCCATAAACATTCAACCATAATAATTTCAATGCCATTTTTTTTCACAAACACAACCACACATTAACCCTCTAAAATCTTATGTTTACAGAATAATTCCTTGCATGCAACATTTAAGTAATTATCTTTAAAATTGGGGATAAATTAATGGAGGATTTGAGGTTTTGTAGATTATACCCAAGAATCACAAGGAGGAGAAGAGTTCTTTGGGGTGGTTGGTGGTGGTGACTGTGGTCTTTCTCTCGGCGACGGGCGACGACGACGGCGACTCAACAGCGGCGAGCGAGCGCAGGGCGGCGAACTGGTGGCCGGCGGTGTGGAGCAGGCGGCTGCTGTCCAAGCCCAACAGTAGGTGGCGCCCACCGGTGCAGCACCGAGCTGCTACTTCTAACAACCGGAGGGGCAAGGGTGACAGCGAGATAGGTTGAGTATGGTGGTGTTTTTGGGGAAGAGGAAGAAATGAAGGATGTGGGTTTTGGAGATTTGAATTGAGTGAAATAGGCCCCCTCTTCAATTTTTTCTCTCTTCCCTTTGCTGAAAAATTCAGCTCAAAATTCCTCTTTTATTTTCCCATTTTGGGCTTCCAACTTTTCTCCCAAGCCCAATTCCTCAAATTATTAACCACAAGTTTGCAAAAAAAAATCGGTTTTGTGAATTTTTCTGTTTTGGATAATAAATTTTTCTTATTTGCATAAAAAAATTAACTCGGAATAACTTCAACAATGTTTTTCTTATTTAAATTCCTCGGATTATCGTGGAATATAATTTTTAAATTAGAGTCATGCATGTTAACATCATCCGAGTCCTGCAAACGCATAACATAATGATTTGTACATATACGTAACATATAAATTTATCAATGAGCGTGTGCACTTCAATTCAAATTTTCATGTTATATATATATATATATATAACATGAAAATTTGAATTGAAGTGCACACGCTCATTGATAAATTTTTATTTATTTATTTATTTATTAACGTATTAGATTAGGGTCGGGGTGTTACATCAACAGCCAAGGCTTGGATTCGGACCGGTGTTTTCACACCAGTCTATCCCTAAAGCCTCACGGTAGAACCCTAATTTCTAGGTATTTTGTTCTTTAATTAGGAAATAATATCGCGTAAATTCTAAAAATAATTTATAAAATAAAGTGGTTAATAAAACGCCAATCAATTCAATCTAATTTCATATATTAATTTGACTTAATAAAATTCGAAACTCTTAATTAGAGATCAATCCCTACTTTCAAAAATTCATCTTTTTGAAAACCTTAACACCAAAACATTCATGGGGAGGCTCGGTCCGGTCTGGTGCGGTTACGGCCGTGGTTCCTATAGTAGCGACTCCACTCGGGGATAAATTTTTTATTAAGAGGACGAAACTTGAAAATTTGAGTAGTGTGAAAATGTGCTTGTGTTAGGCATCCTACATTTAGTAACCTTTGGACATAGTTTAAATATTGTTTTGGGCCCCTAGCAAAAATTTATTTTACCCCTTGCTTACCCTTACGGATCGAGGCTCCCATAGAGTCCTAGGCGGGTCCAACTAAACTTGATTGCCGAAGGAAATGGTACCTCTTCCTTCATAGTATGCGCTCTTGTGTCAAACCATTTGGTTCACCAAGAGGCACCGAGGATTCTGGCCTTTTCCCCGCCGTGCCCTACACAAAGGGACCAAATTCTCGAACTATGAGTCACCATGTATCCTACATTTAGCAACCTTTGAACATAGTTTAAATATTGTTTTGGATGCCTAGGAAAACTTTATTTTACCCCACGCTACCCTTACTGGAATGAGGCTCCCACCGAATCCTAGGCAGGTCCAACTAGGCTTGATTGCCCAAGGAAACGAGTACCTCTTCTCTCGTAACACGTGCTCTTGGGTCAAACCGTTTGGTTCACCAAGAGGCACCAAGGATTCTGACCTTTTTCCGTGTTGTGCCCCACACGGAGGACCAAATTCTCGGACTACAAGTCACCATGTATCCTACCTAGTATAGACCTCTTTTGACCACATAACTTTTTGACTATTAGGTGGTTCTTTTGACTTCATTTGCATGCTTGAATGAGTGTGTGTGTTTTAGATTTAACCCTTTACTTGTGAGCCTTTAAGAATAGGTGATGAGTGCTAATTTGCCATTGCATGGATGAAAATAAAACACTTTAATAAATTTCTTAGAGTCGATCCGTTATGTGCATTTAACCAAAAGTCAAAATACCCTTTTCCTACTAAGGTTAGTCCATTATTTGCACTTCCGAGTCATACTAAAATTTTTTTAAGTGGTGTAAGTAGTCACTGTCTGTTAGTCCAAAGGGTCTTACTGAAGATCCCCTTTATCTTTGGTCGATTAGTTTTTATTTTTTACTTTCTTTTCTTTTTCTTTCACATTCCCATTTTGCATTTGCATTAGCCAAATCAAATTCATCTCATATTAGGTGAGTCTATTTTACATTAGCATTAGCCAAATCAAATTCTTCTCATATTAGGTGAGTCCATATTTACATTAGCCAAATCAAATCCATCTCAAATTAAGGGAGTTCATTTCTTACATCTAGCCAAAGAACATTAAGTTCATGTACAAGGAAATGCATTATCATCTTTTCTTTAAGGATTAGTCATTCATTATCTAGATCATCATGTCAAACTAAGTCATACATATACCTGGCAAAGCCGACTGAACCGAACGGGTCAACCCAAACAACCGGAAACCCAAACCGAACCGATATTTGAAATAGTTGAACCGATTTTGACCCGAAAATCGAAATGAACCGACCCGAAATCTAATGAACTCGATTCCGACCCGAACCGAAATGACCCGAACCAAAACCGAACCGACCGGAAATATGATTGACTCGATTATGAACAGAACCCAAAATGACCCAAACCGATTTAACCACAATAAAAGTGACCCAACCCATATTTTTGTTGGTGGGTCTCTCAAGATGGACTTTTGTGCCTACAATGGTACAATTTTTTTGGTGGGTACAATTTTGAATCGATTTTGACCCAAAAAGTGACCCGATTATGACCCGAAGTTGACTTGATCCGAAATTAACCCGAATCAAACTCGAACCTGATCCGAATGAGATTAACCCAAACTTGAACCGAACCGAAGTTGACCCGAACCGAAGTTGACCCGAACCAAAACTGAACCAAACCCCGAACGAAATCGACCGAAGTTTACCCAAATTGAAGTTGACCCGAACGGAATCCGAACCGGACCTGAACGAGATCGACCGAAGTCGACCCGAATCGAGCTTAACTCGAAACGAACCCAAACCGAATGACCCGATTGCCGGGTCTAGTCATACATCATTTCTTTCTCATCATCGCATTCTTTATGTACTCTAAATAAAAGCATCCTTAGTCTCTTCGCGGTCTTGCACTTAAGTCCCTTCCTCCCAAAAGTGGTCTTCTTTCACATGGTCCTAAACCTCATCCTTTGGGCTATAGTAGGGAAGTCTATGGAAGCCGAGTATCGTCGGAATCCAAGCTCTAAAAGATTAGAACGTCTCACCAAAGAGTCGCACACATCTTCTTTTCTTTCTAGTCCACGGTCTACACCGGTGCGACAAGCTTCGGTGCACACCACTGGCTCAATATATTCCTTGCCATAAGATAGTACCTAGAAAGAGTTCCCTTCTAATGGATTTAAACCAGAGCAGTTTATTAATCTCGGTTTACTTAATGAGAACATAGCCGGGGTGGAAACTAGGAAGAATGATCAAGAGGAGAAGATATCATCTATATCGAGGGATCTTAAGACTATTATAAAGGCTATTGATGAAAGTAAGAGAGATGAGGAAGTTGAACGTTTGAGAAAAGGAGAAAGATTAGGTCCTCTACCTCCACCTAGCTTGTCTCCTCCGGATAGTCCCAAACACGAATCCCCCAAGCGTGAATCCAAACCTCAACCTGATCCACATGTAGATTAGATTGAAGAGATGTTAAGGGAGTCATCCATGTTCAGCAATCATTACTTCGATCGGTAATCATTACTTCGATCATAAGGGATTCACTTCAATCCCTAAGGATAAACTACACCCAAAGTTTACCATGCCCAATATCAAGTTCAAAGGTTCCAAGAATCCCCATTATCACGTGCGCAACTTTTTAGGAGCAATGACTCTTAAGAACATTACCGGAAGACATTTACCACATCATTTTCCCTGGACTTTCCATACGATGTAATGAAGTGGTATAATGCGGCCATTGGACTGATCTATGCAAGGAGTTCCTACATCAATACTCCTGTAACATCGATCTACCTATTACTCTCGGAGACTTAGAGTTAATCAAGCAAGGTGAGAAGGAGAGCTTCACAGATTTTCTCATTAGATAGAGAGCAAAGGCTACCAACATGGTTGACCGACCCTCCGAGAAAGATCGAGTCGGGATCATCGTGAAAAACCTTAAGCCCAATTACAATAAGCACCTCAAATTCCTACCCATGATGAATTTTTCAACCCTTAAAGGTGCTGGTTTGGTGATAGAAGAAGAGCTGTCTACCGCGACCGGGTTAGAGGTAATTATCATTCCAAAGATAAGAAAACCTCTAATACGAGTAAATACTAGCGAGGCTGCAGATGCCAATCCCCTCAACACGTATACCGACTACACTCCTATTGATACTACCTACACTAAAGCCCTTGACTGTCTCCTAAAGAAGGAAAAAATAGAATTGCCGCTTGTTAGAGCAAAATCAAAAACCACGAAATAGTCCAAAAACTAGGACTTGAAAAAATTTTACAAATACCATCGTGCACGAGGACGCGATACCAAATAGTGTTGGACATTTGAGAACAAACTAGAAATCATGTTTCGAAATGGCCAACTCCCTTTACCTAAGGCTACCCGAAACCAAACAACAACAAAAATCCTTTTAGTGGCACCTTAGCTATTTTCATCGAACCCACTCTAGGTCGGCAAGACCCATCTGTTTTTATCCAAGATGTTGACAATCTAAACCACTTCTTATCTTACCTCCTTTAGATCCAAAAGTCCAGGGCTGTGGGTAAGTGATGAAGAGGATGTCTACGAAACGAGAAGCAACGTGACGACAATAACGATGACGTCCGGGGCACGCCACCCTTAGAAAAAGAAGACTTTTGGGGGAAAAGCTGAAAGTCATGCAATCCAATTCCTTACTAGATCTTGATGACACATTGCACCACGGGTCCACAACGAAATTAGAAAGCCCCAAAAGAGATCGAAGCAACAAAAGAAGAAGGCCCAATCCTTAAACGACTTCAGAAATTAAAGGCTGATATCTTAATTTGGCAATTAATGTTTGAGTCCCGAAACATAGACAAGCTTTGATTGACGCACTCGGTAAAATCGAGGTCTCTCTTGAAACCACGCAAGAGGAAGTGGTAGGATTGGTTATGTAACAACCCGACCCTAAATCACACTATTTATTTTACTAATTACAAAATTTATATAATCGAGCGCGCACACTTCAATTCGACGTTTGGATTATTTTTATATGTGTGTTATGCGGTTAAGACGACAAAGTGTCCTCCAACGAAATTTCAAAATAATAATTGTAAATGTACATGTACGCTAAAATAAAATTTAGAAATACACATACGTAATATACATAAACGTGAAGATATATATATATATATATATATATATATATATATATATATATATATATATATATATATATATATATGCTTACAAGGTGGTTAAAAAAATTATATTTTCGAGAGAACCGTGATATTTAAAGTAGATTGTATGATTTATATACAATGCTATTAAAATAAAATTAAGAAATACTAAATTAAAAAGGAATGATAAATTATAAATAAAATAAAAGGATTAAATGATAAGGAGGGAAGATAAGCATGAAACTATTAATGTGTATTTAAACAAAAAAATGTAATATTGGCCCAAAAGAAGGTCTAAATTCTAGAGAATTCTATGGAACATTAAATATGCTTGGAGGAGGCAAAAATGCTGATTTTTACAAGCCAAAAATCTGATTAACATATTCGGAAATTACCACCAGAAAAAAGAAAGAAAAATGACAATCATAAAACCTCTACAACTTCACAATATCGGAGTTCATTCCCTCAAACCCCTTTCTCTCTCCCATTCTCTGCTCCTCCTCCCCTGCCTAGCCTCTCCGCTCTGCTGCCGCCTCACGGTCGAGGCCACCGGATGCCACCAACGCCGGCCAAAGTCGGCGCCAACGCCGCCCGGAAGGCACCTCTCCTTCTCGCTCTCACTCTCACTCTCTCCCCTGCCTCGGCCCTGCCTGCTGCCCCATCTCTGCCTAGCCACGGTAGTCGCCCACCGGCCAAAATTAGTTGTCGGTGCCGCCAGGAGCTCGTCGGAGCTTAGCCACACCACCACCAACCCATCCCTCCTTTTGGGCATCCATCTTTTAGACCTTCAAGGTGAAAACCCTAAACCCAATTTTGTCTCCTTCCATTATTATCTTATTGATTTTAGTTAACAATTGAATTACATGGGTTTAAAAAGGTGTTTATGATATAAATTCAAAAGTTGATGGTAGAAATTCGAACCGATGTAAGTAGTTGTGATTTGGTGTTCATGGTGGATTAGTTGTATAAAAGGAGTGTATAATTGTGATTGATATTGTTAAATTGAGATTTAGTAAAGTGAATTGGAGATGTTTCGATATAAATTTTGGGTTAATTTGATAGTTTTTATTGTATTTTGGGATTGGCCATATTTGAGTCAAAGAAAAAGAAGGGGAATATGGAGATTGAATTTGGGTATTAAATTTGGAAGTATGTAAAAATGGGAGAAATTTAGTAAATCTAATTGTATATGTGGAGGTGAATTATGTTAAGAACACAAATAATCTCAAAGTAATGTTTTGTGGAATATATGGATTTTGAGCGAATTAATTAATTTATGGAAAGGTGATGAAGTGTTGTACTATAAACTTGTGTAAATTTAGCTGTCTCATGTTATTCTTGGATGTGAATTTGTTTGAAGGAAATATAAGTTTTGTTGAACGAAGTAAGTTACACTTGGGTCTAAAGTTACAAAAAGGTTGAGTTAAAGAGTATTTATATGTTAAATTGAGTTGGTTAGTTAAGTTGAGGATTGATGTTAGTTGAAAAAGAGTTAATGACAAGGATCGTAAACAATGTTTAAGTTTGATATGATCAAGCGAGTTCCAATAGCGGTTGGGAATTTAGAATCATTTTTTTATGTTAAACAAGTTGCAATTTTCAAAATAAAAATATTTTGATTTAAGTAAATTAACAAATTACGATTTTGTGAAAATTAATGAAACTAGCTTAACCAATTTTTATAAAGAGAATTATAAGCATGTATGCGAATTGAATTATCGATAGTATTGCAAAAAACTTAATTTAATTATTACTAATAATAAAGACATATTTGGATCAACAGCGAGGCCACTCTCGTCGTCGGCAAGCCGTTAAATTAATATCTCTTAAATGGGAGGAAAATATTTTAAATTCATGTACGTTCATTGCCCGTACTATTCGAAAATTCACATATTTAAGCAAATCTCAACATTTCTTATATATATATATATATATATATATTAATAATGAATCATTTGCAAATCAAGTTTTGTCACCTAATTAAGTGGTCCCCGACCAATTATCAATTATCAATTATCACGGCTTACGCCCTTCAATTCCATCCGCGAGGCTTCAACTCGGGTTCTCGGTCGGCCGGGAGGTGTGCACCTTATTCAAAGATCGTATCAATTATATAACCGGCAAACAAATTTGACTCATATCCTCTCCCCTCTTATTTCGAACTAAAATGAATTGAAATGCGCGTGCTCAATTAAAATGTTTTCAAAGAAATTTGCCTGTACTGAAATGTTCGTACTAAGTTTTGACCCACTTTTTCGAAATATTTTACTTGTTTTTATTTTAGGAAAAGCATTGCTGAAAAGTCAATTACCTACCAAGACCGACGAAGGCAAAATATAGTTGGACATGTTGCATTTGTGGTTCCGATGGTGTGTAGATGCTCACAGTGATTTCATCTCAATCGGGGCTTGAGACTAATTTTGAAGACCATTAGAGGTTGCGTAAGTTCTCACGTTAAAGAAGTATATGAGATTGTAATGAAATATATGCAAGCAAGCCTCTAAGTTATATTTTGGGTCCCGTTAAATCATTAAGTATGCCTTAACCATCTGGGTTGTAAGTAGTTATCATCATAAGGACCCAACCCACATGTAACGCTTAGTTATGCATAATGTATTTCATTTTTATTTCATTTACTTAGCCTGGTCCTATTCTTAGGGCGGGGTAACGTCTCCGATCGTTATATTCCGTTGCGGCTATACATACTATTTCCTAAGTCGGGGATTATTAGGTGATGGTGATTGGGGGCGTTATACGTTAACAGTGGGGATGCAACTATTACATTTGATCAAAAGGATCTCCCGGAAAAAGGCGTTGCACACAACAATGCCCTTTATTTAACCATAACTTGCATCAACAAGTTTGTTCCCTTAACCTTGGTAGACAATGGATCAGCAGTAAATGTGTGTCCCCGGAGAACTCGTTGGAAGGTTAGGAATTAGGGAGAACAACTCTCTAAATAGACTCGTCCATCTTCGAGCTTACGATAATTCTAAAAGAACAGTCTTGGGAATAGTGACCTTGCCAACACAATATAGGGCCAGTAGAAAGAAACATCAATTCCAAGTCCTAGATATCCTAGCTACCTTCAATTTATTCCTAGGACACCCTTGGTTACATGATCATCGGGCGGTGCCCTTTACACTGCATCAAAAAGTTAAGATGATCATTAAAGGTCAAGTTATAATTGTTAATAGGGATAATCTCTGTGCTACTATTACCTCTAATGAATCTCTAGTTAAGATCGAACACGATGCTAATGATAAGGAATTATATGGATTCGAGACTGTTGCTGCCTTAGAAAAGGATCAAGCACCTCTTAACTTCAATCCTTATAGCAACCCTAGCATCAATTCGATGCCTCGGAAGAAGGGGTACTTTCTAGGTCTTGCTGCAAGCCAAAGGGCATACCACCCTATTTTTCCATGCCATGAACCCACTAATAACGACAACTTTGGGCTAGGCTATCAACCTAATGCTAAGAAAGTAGCCCAAGCCAAGTGGGAAGTTTAAACTAAGAGGACTACACCTCGCACGATCCGCTTTATCAAGCCCTTTCCCTATACTCTAAACGGGGAGTTCTTAAAAGGAGATGATTTCCCCTATTATGGTTTTCCTGAGCCTTACTATATTAAGGAAAAGGGCATCCTGGTACTTGGTTTGGAGATTTTTAGTGACTACTATATATTAGAGAAGAAGGTACCATACCTCCTTAAAGAGGGATAGCCCACACCAGACTGGACCAATCTTACCGGAAATAACCTTTTCGGTCTTCTATTCGGACAAGAGAGTAACCTAGAAGGGAATTCTGTCTCAATACTGTCACAAGCTATGTCGCACCCACAGTTCGATCCATCCAGATTCATCACCGACATTGATAATGAAGGGTACAACCATGTCACTTGGATTGACATCAAGGAGGGCCAGGAATTCGCTGTCGGTCTAGGAGCTCGTCCTTTTTCTGAGTTTAGTACTAGGGCTTTTTATTCTCCTTATATTATTTCTAGTTCTTTTCCTAATTCTATCACTCCTAGTTACGTATCTTCGGTTTCGAGTCCGATGTACTCCTTGCTTCATTCAATAAAGTGAACCTTTTCGCTTATTCTTTGCCTCTTCTTGCTTTCAATTGTTTTGCCTCTAATGATGAACAAGAAATCCCTAAAGAACTAATAAAAGCTATGGAAGATCATGAAAATTGCTCACAAATAATAGAGGAAATAGTACTAATTAATTTGGGGTCGAGTGGATCAACCCTAAGAAGTTAAGATCGGGAGAACACTAGATCTAAAAGAGTAGAAGCAATTTATTTCGCTCTTTATAGAGTTCATAGATGTCTTTGCATGGTCCTACAAAGACATGCCGGGTATAGATCCAAGTATAGTGGAACATAAAGTTCCACTTTACGAAGATGCTAAGCCGGTTAAGCGAAGGCGAGGAAGATGAAACCTGAATGGGCTTTGAAGAATAAGGAAGAGGTCCAAAGATAGTTAGAGGTTGGGTTCATCAAGGTAGTTCACTATCCTCGGTGGGTAGCAAATATAGTACCAGCTTACGAAGAAAGACGACAGGGTTCGTATATGTGTCCACTTCGAGAGATTTGAATAAGGTCAGTACCAAAGACGACTTCCCGTTACCTCATATCGACATCTTTATAGAAAACACAACAGGTCATGCTTTGCTTTCGTTCATAAATGGCTACGCTGAGTATAATTAGGTAAAGATGGCTGAAGAGGATATGGAAAAGATGACCTTTATCACTCAATGAGGGACATATTATTATGTGGTGATCCCATTTGGGCTCAAGAACGCCAGTGCAACGTAACAAAGGAACCCTACAACCTTATTGCATGACATAATCCACAAAGAAGCTGAAATTTACGTGGATGACATGATCATGAAGTCCAAAGATAGGGCGGTGCACCAACCCAACCTAAGGAAATTCTTCCGGAGACTCGAAAAATACAACATGCGCTTTATCCCTCAAAAGTGTCCCTTTGGAGTAACCTGAGGTTAACTGTTAGGTTATGTTATGAGTCTTAGAGGAATTGAAGTTGATCTATCCAAGATCAAAGCCATTCAGGAGATCCCTTCACCAAACACGAAAAAAGATATAAGGGGTTTTCTAGGACGTTTACGGTACATCGGTCATTTCATTTCAAAGCCGACTATGGTCCGTGAACCTATTTTCAAGAAGTTGAAGAAAAGATCTAAGCCTATTTAGGATGTCGAGTAACAACAAGCATTCGAGAAAGTTAAGGAATACCTAGCTAACCCTCCAGTGCTAGTTCCACCCCAACCAAGGAAACCTTTATTTACGTATCTCACCACAACGGAAACGGCTATAGGAGCCATGCTAGCTCAACGAGACGGGAAAGAGAAGCGCGCAATTTACTACCTAAATAAGAAGTTCCTACATTATGAGACTAGATACACGCCATTAGAGAAGACATCATTGGCACTAGTCCGGGCTACTAAGAAGCTCGGGCACTACATGTTAGCCCATACGGTACATGTGGTAGCACCTATGGATACTATTAAGTATGTACTTAAGCAACCAACTATCAGTAGCAAGATAGCAAGGTGGATCTGTGATGTTGTCGAATTCGAACTTAAGTATGTCTCTCAAAAGCGATCAAAGGACATATAGTGTCAAAATTCCGAGCTGATCTACCCATACCTAAATCGCAATCCGAACACCTTGACTTTCCGAGATGAATATATCTTACAAGTCAAGGTGGCCGTTTGGATAATGTACTTCGATGGCGCTTCCAACCAAAAGGGCTTTTGAGTAGGGATTCTTCTAGTCTTACCGGAGGGAGCACATACTCCCATTTCGAGTCAAACTAGATTTTGAAATCACTAATAAGGCCGCAGAGTATGAAGGTTGCATCACAAGACTTGAAGCTATTGTAGAGATCGGGGTCAAGAATATCGGGGTTTTCGGTGACTCTAGTCCGATCATTAATTAGATTCCGCAAAAATGAAAGGTACGTAGTGAAGCCTTGGCACCCTACCAAGCATGTCTAATAGAATTATCCAAAAGTTTTGAGAACATTTCTTTCATATACCTTCCTAGGGATGATAACCAATTTGCGGATGAATTAGCTAAATTAGCATCTATGATCAACATCCCTAACAGGATTCATTCAATGCCCATCCACATAGAGCAACGAAGTCACCCGCACACCTCTCGCACATTGGAAGTGTCTAACGTTGACCACACTAGTTGGTATCACCTTCACGCTGGCCATTCTCGGTTTAGAGAATAGACAATATTGGCAAGGTAACCCCTAAAGGAACACGTGGTCATGAATTCGTGTTAGTAGCAATTGACTATTTCATAAAATGGGTAGAGGCGGTCTCTTATACAACTTTGACGTCAAAACAGGTAGCTAAGTTCATTACTCGGAATATCATTTGCCGTTATGGGGTACCCTACGAGTTAATTAGTGACCATAGTAGTCATTTTAAGAAGGAGGTAGCGAGACTTGTTAGACAAGTACATGATCCAACACTATAAATCTTCACCCTACTGTCCTTAGACCAATGGGGCAGTCAAAACCACTAATAAAAACATTCGTAAAATAGTGGAGAAGATGGCGGTTAATTATAAGGACTGGCCGAGAAGCGACCTTTTACTTTATGGGGTTATCAAACATCTATTAGAGCCTCTACAGGAGCAACATCTTAGTCTCTAGTTTATGGGATGGTAGCGAGTCCTTCCAGGTAGAAATTGACATTCCCTCATTAAGGATCATTGCTAAAAGCTGGATTTTAGAAGTAGAATGGGCTAGAGCACGCTATGAAGAGTTAGTACTATTGGATAAGTGGCACCTCAACGCCCTGCACAATGTCCAAATATACCAAGCACGTATATCTAGGGCATTTAACAAGAAAGTTAAGCCTCAAAATCTGCAAATTGGAGATTTAGTCCTTAAAGAGATAAGAGAGCCGATTCAGGACCCACTAGGGAAGTTTAAAACTAATTGGCAAGGCCCATTTATACTTAGTCAAATTTTACCCGATGGGAGGGGGTGAAATTAAACGATTTGGATGAAGAGGAAATTTTTCAATACACGAATTTGAATCGGTTGAAGAAGTATTACATCTAGCACGGTTTTAGATAGCAGGCCGCACAAGGCCCAACCAGGCCAAGCTATGGCAGGCGCTGGTCACCACCCGGACAATAGTGGGCTGGCTGAGCCGAGTTTTTCCCTTTTGACTCGTAATCTTTTAAGCTGTCTAACTAGACGGTTTCTTTATCTCGGGCAGTCTAATTAGATGGTCCAATTTATGTTTTTCCCTTTGATAAGCCATAAAATATAGAAGTATAGCATAATACTTACTTTTATTTTTAAAAAAATGTAAGCCTACTACTTACTTGAGTACATAACTAATAAAAGGGAAATCAATGCAAGCATACTACTCATAAAAAACAATAAATTTGTTCTAAAGAGACAAAACTAAACCTCATTCTCTTTTATTCTATCTAAAAAGGTCAAAGCCCTAGTCAATCTTTACTTTCTTTCCTTTGGGGTCACTAGACTCAGCCTCATCATCCTGGGTGTGTTTCTTCAATTCCTTAATTCTTCGGGCCCTCCTCTCTTCAGCTCCTTTGGCTTAAGTTTCTCTTCGGCGGACGCGTTCAGCCACCCAAGGGTTTATTTCGCGAATTTGGAGAGGGGCAGCGAGTAGAGACAACTTCTTCGGGATCCAACTCTCGGCTCTCGGTGCCTTACGCCATTAGGGATCCACTTCTATTATCCACTCTAGCAAATATGTAGGTACAAAAGTATTGGGTTTGCTCGAAGGTGTCAACGGCTTTGGCGGGTTCATCCACTATTTGGGGCCACGATTTTGTTTGGTTAGAGTTACCAAACCCCTTGAATAATTCAAAGGTAGTGGGCCAAATACAGTCCAACAAAGGAATTATTTTCTCTCTTCTCATCTCGCTGCAACACACGGTCGGGAAAATAGTAGGTACTTGCTTTCTAGGCCTAGTAGGCGTACAAAGGGATTCTGCGAGGTATGTGTCCTGAATTGGGAAACCTTCCGAGTGCATAACGTACCATAGTATATCGTTACTCGTGGTTCCCGAGGTACTCTTCCCACCAAGAAGTCGGGTGATTAGTTACCACCTTTTCTCATTTTCGGCGACGAAGTGTAACGCTAAGTACGAATCAATTTTCATAAGAGCTTGAATTAGTTTTAGGTACTCCATTATCCGGATATGCACATCACGGATGAAAAATCAAAATAATAATAAGTGTCATGTACGGTCGAATTAAATCTTTTTAGGCTCAATAGGAGAAAAATAAAAAAATACGAAAAAAATGAAAAGGAGCGAAAAGGAGCAAAAAAAAAACAGGATTTTCATCCTAAGCCGAAGACGATTTAGCCTCGGTGACACCGGATTGCCGCCCTATGGCCGGAGTCATTGACCGGCTTTTGCTGTTTAGTCTCGTCGCGAGTTATTTTCTTACCTGCAACAACGGGGGCTCCGGAGAAGTCTTCCTCGGAATTTGCTCCAACCCGATCTAAGCCTATGATTGTCTCAAGCAACTACTAGTGGTGTTAGAGAACAATAATCCTTTAATTGCTCAACCAAACTCAATAGTGTTGCGGGTGCCATATCCCAATGACCTCCTACTAGCAAGAATCCACCTACCGGACAGGTGATAATGGCTCGTCATCTCGTGATAATGATTGCTTCATAATAGGCGTATATATGCCGATAGAGTTTCATAAGGTTAGTTAGATTTACCTGTTTCCCAATAAGAATCAACCCTGATTCTTTTTACTAAGTTTCAACGAGATACTTATAAGTTTCATGGAGATTTTCCGAAGATTTGGGTAGAACCGATTTCGTACGCCTGTAATCGCCTAGTATGGCATCAAATTCTTCAGGTAGGGGACACAGTCCCTTATCCCCAAACTTGAAGACGTGATGGTGAGGGTCCCAAAAGGCCATAACAGCCCTTAAGAAAGTCCAGTAGACCTTTACTTGGCGAATGCTTGAATAGGATATTCAGCCTATAATTTGATAACCCGAATCTATCCGAATTTCTCATCTCATGCATCCACCAGGTTAGCTCACTCATGAAATTCATATCTTTTGGAAGAAAGTGGAAGACACGAACGTTTTTAGCTTGATTCGCAAAAGGTTTTTTTTTTACATTACACACATTTTTTTAAGCACCGGTGTGGATCCTGTTTATAGGAGCTTTCGGAACTTTTAGAGTCTTACTACACCTCCATCACTGCAAATTTGCTGGTGCCCTAGACATCACGGGTAGCAAGCGCTGGCCACCGCCGTGGTCACGCCTGTTCAGCAGTTTTCTTCAGCCCGAGCACTCCTTGGGCTATATTATGTTCTGCCTCAACCTATTGCATGCGAGCCGTATTGCTATTTTGGACCGTGCACTTAAGATTTTCCATTTTCTTTTTATTATTTTCTTTTGGGGGAACGGGGCTAGTGCAATTTTTTTTTTCGATTCGTCTTTGTAATTTTTCCTAAGTTTTTGCATCATATTAAATAAAAGAATGCATTTCTTAGAATTGAGTCACCTTGCATTTCATCCCATTACATAAGAGTCACCATTTACAAAGCAATATTAAACAAATAATAAACACCCTACAAGGGATTCCGTAATCATCAACAGCTGAAGCAGACATGGAATTCATTAATCATCACCGTTAGAAGCGTCGTCAAAGATATAATTCCCGAAGTCCTTCAAGACGGATGTGGAGAAGCGACCACCTTCATCACCTTGATAGGAGCTACCTTCGTGGTCCCAAGATTGAGAAGCTTCATGAGATGGCCCGCTGAATGAAACATGAGGGAAATAAAGAGGATTTCCGTGACAATTGAAAGCTCGCAAAGGCAAGATATCCAAGCTCTCTTCGAGAAATTGGGCCCTGCATCGGAAGCACTAGGCTCGGAAGTGCTAGGTCTTGCCTCGGAAGCACTCCGATGATGTACGCGCTGTGAAGAAAGTTGTGAAGAACCTTGTCTAGCGAGTACTACTAGAAGGTGTTTGATGACCGAATGGATGTGTTTGTGCCTCGGGTCCACCAGGAAGACTCCTGGAGGGAGATGCTCTAAATCGACACCTCTACAAGAATGAAAAGGCAATTAGCACGCTCACTAAAAGCTTAATAAAATTAGCACTCCACTAATTAGGAACTTACCCGGAAGGTCGGGAAAGATCCCCGTAAGGAAATTTTGGATTCCTTGGAGAGCAGATTGACGATTGATGGACATGGTCCAAGACTGTTCTCGGTCCTAGTACAAGATTTATCTTATGGTGTTAGCCAAAAATACTTTTATCATACAACTAAAAGTGAAGAGTATGAAACTCTTACCCCTCGCCAATTCCTAGGAAAAGGATGCCCAACACATTCTTCCTCCGGTATTTTAGGAATTTTTAAATAGCGAGGAGATCCTACGAGCCGAATAACATCTACATCAAGGCTTGGAATATGGATGTACTGCCAGTGTGAGCTGCCGAAAGATGAAGTTAATTCCACGTAAGAAATTCAACTATGACAAGAAGAGATGAGAACTCACCAGTTGAGTCATAATTTGCGCCGCATGGTAAGCATAAGATGTCTACAAGTTTAAGAATAATGTATAAGGATACCCCATGGCAGCGAGCAACTTGCTCATTTGGAGGAAGGGAGTAAAGGTAGAACATGGTGCAGGGGTGGATTGACCAGAACAAGCGGACGCCACATGTTGACCCGAATTTGAGGTATGACCCTCTCCCCAAGATACCAACAAAACCTAAAGGGGACCTTCAAAACAAGACCCTCCTTTCACTTAATTCGCGTGTAATAATGACATTCAAAGGGATTTGGAGTTGGGCCCAAGGATGAAAATTAGCCTACATTCAATATTTATCAAGAAACAAGCAAGCAAGAACGCAAGGCAGCAAGAAAACAGACAAAAAATCGTGCATAATCAAGGTTGGAGTCCATCACAGGCGGTGTTACAAGTTGTGGGCAAAGGCAACCAACTAAACGAGTGTGATAAAAAGTGCTCTCGAGCATATTTTCAAAGTAAATTTTGAGATTAAAGAGGCATACCGAGGTCACACGGTTAAGGGCTGATCTCAATTAGTCTATCCCATGGATCTTAGGACGTTGAAGATAGACTTTAGCCCACGATATAAAGGCCAAAAACGCGGGATGATTCGTTGAACCGGGAGAAAGATGCGGGAAATATTCGTATAACCATGGCTGCATGATCGCAATTGAGTAAATTTTTATCCACACAAGATGAAAAATACTTTGGAGAAAAGGAGAATTTGAGCATACCTCAACAATCTTGCACAAACCATACAACGGTAGATAGTTAATCGAATCCGAGTCAACTTTGGTATGTCGCACCGGCACGGAGTCCCTAATGAGGCAAGTATACGCCAAAGCACCCCAATTGAGCTCCTTTGTTTTGTCGAGGTCCACTAAGTTCACCAAATAGTGAACATGAACCTTAGCATCTTGATTAGAAAAAGAAGCTGTGCTCAATAGAAAAGCAAGCACGATTCGGACATGTTCTTGTGGAGAATGTAGAGGCCAAAACCTAACATCCTCAAAGGCCTAAAAAAGACGGTATACTTCAAGAAATTTTCTTATGGAAACCTATCAGCTACGGGGCCCAAAAGATGATGAAGATAGTCACGGTTAACTCATGATGAAGATAGTCACGGTTTTTGTACAAATTCCGGTCATAGGCTAGAGGCTCTCCTGAAAAGCCCAAACCGGATAAAACATCAAAATCAAAAGGAGTTATGGTCATTTCCTCGATGAGAAGATAGAAAGTGTTGGTGGTGTCCCAAAAATGCTCACTAATGGCCCTAATATGATCCCTCTCCCTTTTATCACGAGAGGTAGTTCAAGGTAAAGAAAAGAGCACCAAACCCAAGCATTATACATGATCTCCTCAAGAGGAAAGTTCATCCTTCGCATGTCTCCATAAATTTCGGGATAGCTCAACAACTTCAAATTGAGCCCTTCTATAAAATGAAATCTAACAAGGTTTAGTAGAAGCACTACTTTAAATGAGCAAAGGAAGAAACTCAAGCCAATTAGCTTAACAAAGGAGTAATAGCGAGCGAAGAAACATGACTCTCGGCCTCTACCAAGAGGTCACTTGGGTTCCACTCGGTCCGCAAATGCCATTACCCTTCAAGGAAGTTGTCTTGAACAAGTTTTTCGGCTCTAGACCTCCCTCCAGGATGGGATCTTCTCCTAGAAATTTTGGAAGAAAAGACTTTGGAAACCAACTGGTTTTCAAGAGGAAGCAAAGTAAGAAAGCACAAGAGTAAGGCAAGAGTGGAAGAAGAGAAACAAGTGTATGAAATGAATTCATCAAGGACCCTTTTATAGACCCATTCGGTCAAGCCAGCTAACCATACAAGACAAGAGTCAAACAAGTAGTGGGAGACCAAAGGAATCCGGAAGAAGCACGCCGGGGGCTAGGCTCGCTAAAGGCTGGCTGGCGCCAGACCACGACGCACCTGTGGTGTCCCATCGGCGATGAATTTGCAGCCCTATCCTACTCACCTAGCTTGTGGGGTCCCATCAACCATGGCATGTGACTCCTTGGCACCTTGTGCATGCAAGTGGGAGCTGTTGGACCCACCAATCAGCCTTTTCAAATCAGATTTTTCGATCTGTTTTCAATCGAATTATTCGGGTAAAACACCGAAAATTTGTTAATTCAATTATCCACTAATAAGTATGTTAGTACAATAGATTGTTTAACCAAACTTCGGATCAAAGATCGATCGAGTTTCATCATCAACATATACCAAGCTTCGGGCTCGATCAAGCCAAGCTTAGGACTCTCTTACCGGACTTCAAAACGCACACATCACGATCAAGTTCATACCTCATTTAAGAGTTCAAGTTTGACTACAACCAATTCCAAGCATTACATAATAACTAATATCAAAAATCGACGTAAGAAACCTTTAGTGTCTACTCTAATCATTCGTCTTTTTACACTCCGTCAAAGTGGGGGCTAATCGTAGACACCTAAAATCCCAAGTCTTGTTTGAGGATTTGGATCTCGGACTGTGGGTGCCACATAAGCCAATAAACCACAAAGAACCCCCAACACTAAATAAATAGCCTTTTGCCTTGGGTCGATCCAAAAATCCCCCTTTCTTTCGGACGATCCAAGAATTGGGCCGAGCCTTCGGAGACAACGGAGTCTAGTGTTGTGTACCGAGAAAATTCCAAGTTCAGAATACCGCATTTTACTTTTGTCCAATCAAACAAGGAGCTGAAGATCTGAAGACGACGTTAAAACATTGCATTTCATGATCACGAGCATCAAAGTGTTGCATTCAAGCTCCATAAAACAGTCCACACAAGACTAGGAGCTTTTCCCCTCAAAACGACGTCGTGGCCGGTGCCCGCAACCCCGGATTTTTAAGTGAAACGCTTTGTTTGGGCTTGGAGACTCCTTTGGAAACACACTAGGGCATGAAACCCTAAGCACACCTAGGTGGCCGGCGCCCGCAAACTGGATTCTATCCGGTTTTATCCTTACTTTATCCGGTTCAATCTCAAGATATTATGACCTGGTTTATTTTCAATCTGTTTGGATGATCGGTCGAGAGCAACCCTAGGTCATTTGTGACCTAGGTCTCTCCCTATAAATAGAAAGCCTTGGCTCTCATTCCCATACGGCCTTCTCCTATGCGTTATGTTGCGAAAGCTAATCGGAATGCCCTCTCCTAAACGTTACTCTGCTGAAATTAATCTTAAATATTCCTTTTTTCTACTTATCGATGATGAATCTGTGCAAAGAGATAAAGAATATTTAGTTATTGTGATCTCTGGGCATTTATTCAACCGATCCTTCCTACTCCTTACACACTCACCCTTTCTATAATTAACAAACACAAGCCCTTTCTTGGATTTGTCGCCGTCATATCGAGAGATCCAGATCGGTAAGGTGGGACAACCCGAGGGCAATCATTCAACCTTCAATCGGTTATTTAATATATGTTTTATTTATCGCTTTCGTATTGTGGTTCAAAGAGATGTAATCGCTTTTTAATTCCTTGCCGCCCGATGTAATCTTTTTAGTTTTCTGTTTTTCTTTCTTTATCGCTTTCTTTACTATTTTCTTTATCGCTTTCATTTAATTCTATTTGGTTGCTTTTATTATCATTTAGCATTTTGTATGTTTGTGTTTAGCACCTTTTTTAGTATAGTACTTAAACTAGTAATGGTCGTCTTCAAACGGGCGAAATGGAAGGCTTTTCCCTACATTTTGTACCCTCGCCCCGAATTTGATTCTCGATTGAAAGACCGATGTAGTCAATTTTATCCTTTTTGGTCTTAGTCTTCTCATACTAAGATCGGAAAAGCATATTTTTATTTTTGTTTTTGTTAGTTTTTCTCTCCTAAAAATTAACCGGCAACTCCTTTTCATTTATTTTTTCTCGAATTGCATCTCGGTTATTTTCTAATTGCAAGATAAAAAAATACATCCGGATCTGCTTGCTAAGCTCGAGGCCGAGGCCGACTGTCTCGGCCTAGGCCCCTAGCTGGTGCCTCGTAATCGCCAAGTGCAAGCGGGTGGTCAACGACCGAGGCTTGGGTCCAGCACCGGTGGTTTTACACCAATCTGTCCCTAAAGCCTCACAATAGAACCCTAATTTCTAGCTATTTTATTCTTTAATTAGGAAATAATATCCCCGAATTCCGAAAATTATTTATAAAATAAAGCGAGTTAATAAAACGCCTACCAATTCAATCTAATTTAATCTATTAATTTGACTTAATAAAATTCGGAACTCTTAGTAAGAGATCGATCCCCACTTTCAAAAATTTATCTTTCAAAACCTAAAATCATTTTCCACCTCGCCTTTTCAAAAACCCTAATAGCAAAACATTCGCGGGAAGCTCGGTTCGGTCCCGGCCGTGGTTCCTACACTTTCCTTTATTATTATTCTAGTTGCTTTAATTTTTACTAAGCATATTATTATATGCTTCGTTATTCGCATTATTTTAATTCACTACTCAAAATAGTAATGGCCATCTTCGGACGGGCGAAACAGAAGGCTTTATCTCTACGTTTCGTGCCCTTGCCCCTGAATTCGATTCTCGGTTCGAAGATCGATGGATTTAATTTTTAGCCTTTTTTGGTCTTAGTTTTTCCATACTAAGATCGAGAGAGCAAATTTTTACTTTTATATTTTTGTTAGTTTTCTCTCTTAAAAACTAACTAACGACTCCCTTTTTCTTTATTTATATTCAAATATGCTTCTCGACTATTTTTTGACTAGGCGGTAGAAAATTGAATTCTGGATCTGTTGGCTAAGCCAGAAGTCGAGGCTGAATTCCTCGGTCGGGACCTCTGGCCGGCACCGGCCACCACCAGGTACAGGCTGCCTCCTGCACCGAGTGGTCGGTAGGCAAGGTTTGGGTCCAATCGGTGTTTTCACACCAGTTTGGCCACTGAAGCCTTACAGCAGAAACAAAATTCTAAATTTCTTTGTTTTTCGGTTAGGAGATAATATCTCGGGACTTTTGAAAATAATAGCCAAAATAAAATAATTAATAAAATCACCATTCAAACTTTGCCTAATTCGCTTTAAATCGATTTAATAAAACTCGGAAATCTTAATAAAAGGTTCATCCCCACTTTCAAAATCACCTTGTCTCTTCAAAAATCAAAACCTTTCTAAAACCTACGCCAAGAAATTCGTGGGGAAGCTCGGTGTTGGCCATCGGCCGTGGTTCCTACAGAGCCTTAATTTACCTAGTTTATGCTAGTATTTTGGGATTGTTTCTCTTACCTACCACATGTTCGATGAGATGCCTAAAATAGTCTTTTCATCTTAACTTTTAGGTGATTGGTTTATCACCGAAATGTGGAGTCAATTTACTAGTGTGGGTCGAAAGAGTAATTGGGATTTTGGCATGAAAATAGTCGAAATTTTAACTAGGTTCGAGGTTGCTATTTTTGGCCCATGAAACTAGGTGGTTAGAATAATTAGACTAACTCATGATCCATGAATGTGAAAGCAGATTTTCATGGTACAACCAACCACACATAAATACTTGTATAAGCTTGGAGTACGTTTTGGCCTGGCTCGATTAATTAGTTTATCAAGTGGTAAAATCACAACTTGAGTACATTTTTTTACTTTCTAGAGTTTAATTGTTTTATCCATTCCATTTTGATTTGCATAACTTGACAACTTAAAATAGTTTTGGTACTTGAAACACAACTTTTTGATTACAACCCATGCTTGTCGGTTAAATACACCTACGTCGTGCACTTGCGGTTATAATTTTTAAGACTTAATTTTTTTTTCAATTGGGTCCTTTAAATTAATTTTAACCCTAACCCTCATATTAGGGTTGACAACATCTCTACCATCCTGTCAACCTAAATCAACCACTTCGGAAAAGAGTACCCCTAGCCTCAACCCCACCTTATAAGTTTTGTGCCTAAAAGGCACACCTTCAAGTTGAACCCATACCGAAACATTATCAAAGTCTAATCCCTTAGGGCAAACGTCAAGATGACACTCGCTAAGGACCAATTTTTGAACATACATGGGCTGACTCCCGAGTATAGCTAGATGACGTTATCCAAATCACGCTATCAAAGTCGGCCGATGCGGCTAGATGGGCGGCGCCGACCAAAAGTCGGTAGTCCGGTGCCGACGAGGCTAAAAAAGTCCTCGGATTTTCCCGAGTCTCGTTATTTACTCCCTTCTTTTTTATTTTGATTTTTCTCCTGTTGGGCCGTAAATTATGACGAATCCCACCATGCAAGGCCCTAATAATTTTACTATGTGTGGTGTGCGGATCTGGTTGGTGGAGCGCTTTAAATTGGTGTAAGGACCTAAAAAGCGGACCGAGTATCCGGCTACGTAGTTCGTCGGTGGCAACGGCTAGGTACGTTGGCTGACCATGCAACTTCTTATTGGGAGGCCTCGTTTAGAGTCGGGCATCCCGTTGAGTGGTACATCGAACATTAGAGGGTGTCCCAATTCGGGACACATATTGAAAAGCATTCGTTTGTACGTTTGTTAGGTCCGGAAACCAGTATGTATTACTTCCACGACCATATAATACGGCAAATGGGGCGAGTCCTGGAGATCACATACTTGGACCGCATCTCGCCTTGCCTCTTTTGACATATTTGAAGGTTTTGACAACTCGAGGCGGTATCGACATGGGTTGATTACTTGACGAATCTTCCAAGATTGCTAAAACCCGCAAATAAATGATCTACTATAGTTTCCAAATTTTATCTAAAGTGGATGACAGAGACTGATCACTAACGACACAAGGCCCCGAGAATGCAAAAACGGGATCCGAGAAGAGCTATCCCTACTACAGACACCTCTTCAAGTTCGTGAAGTGGTCCCTCGGGTTAATGAACGAGCTCGCAAGAGGGAAGCAAAAGTTAAGGAAGGCTGAGGAGAGAATGGCTCGTAGGATCGAGGAACTGAAAAAGTGAACCCGGGAGGATGCAACCGAGTCTAGCGGTGAGAAAGGGAAGAAAGTGAAAATTAACTAGGGTTGAGATTAGGAGAAAATAAGAATTTAGGAAATTTTTAGTTTTGCCTCTTTAGAACAATTTATTTTTCATGTAGTATGCTTGTTTATTTCCCTTTCTTGTTTAGATATGTATTCAAGTAATTAGTAGACTTACCTATTGTCAATAATAAAGTAAAAAGTAAGTTATATGCTCACTTTTATGCTTCATTTATTTTATCTCTCACTTAAAGGAATAAATAATTGGACCGCCTAATTGGACGCCCTAAAAATAACAATTAAATGCAAAATATCCCACTTAAAGGAATTAATTAATTAATTGGACTATCCGATTAGACCGCCCTAAAGAATAACAATTAAACACAAAATACAAAATGTCAGCGAGAAAGATTACTCGACTCAGCCACCCCACCGTTGTTTAGATGTTGGCCGGCGCTTACTATGTCGTCGCCTAGTTGGGCTGGGCGTGGCAAACTACGGAGCTGTCTAGTGTCATACTAAACATAGTATTTCTTTAACTAATCCAAGTTAGTATATTGAAAAATCTCTTTGCCATCCAAATTAGTCGGTTTAACTCGCTTCTCCTGGTATTATTTGACTAAATATGAATGGGCCTTGCCAGTTAGGCCTAAATTTTCCTCAAGGATCCTAAATTGGTGCTCTAATCTCTTTAAGGACCAAATCTCCAATCTATAAATTACGAGGCTTAACTTTTTGTTAAACACCCTTGATAGACGCATTTGGTACGTTTGGACATTATGCAGAGCATTTAAGCACATTTCATCTAGCAATACTAACTCATCGTAGCATGCCTTAGCCCATTTTGCTTAAGGAATTTGACTTTCCGTAATGATCACAAAGAAGGGATGTCGATTTCTATCAAAAGGACTACTTCCATACCATATACTAGGGAGTAAGGTGTTGCTCCCGTTGAGGTTCTAATGGAGGTTCGGTAGCCCCATAATGCGAAGGGCAATTTGTCATGTCAATCCTTATAACTAGCAGCCATTTTTTCCATTATCTTTTAGATATTCTTATTAGCGGCCTCGATTGCTCCGTTGGTTTAAGGGAGATAGGGAGAAAACCTATGGTGTTTGATTTTATACTTGCTCAGTAGATGTGCAACTTCTTTCGGGAATTGACTACCATGGTCACTAATCGGTTCATGTGATACCCCATATTGGCGGATAATGTTGCGCGTTATGAATTTCGCCACATGCTTTGATGTTAGGGTTGCGTAGGAGGCTACTTCTACCCACTTGGTAAAGTAGTCAATTGCTACTAACACGAACTCATGACCACCCGTTCCTTTAGGAGTAACTTTACCAATGATCTGCATGCCCCAAACTGAAAATGGCCAGGGTGATGTAAGTGTTGTTAAAATAGAAGGTGGTTGGTGCTGCAAGTTCGCATGCACTTGAAACTTGTAACATCTTTTACCAAATTCATGACGATCTGCTACTATGGTCGATTAATAATATCCTAGTCTCTGAATTTTCTAAACCAACATTCTTTCATTCATATAAGGCTCATACTCCCCACCATGAATATTAGTCATTATGCGTTACGCTTCGTGTTAATTAACACAAAGTAAGTTGATGTCTCGTGTTGGTTTTCTTACACAGTTGCCCTTAGTTTATGAAGAACTATGCTTGCTAGCAAATGGATGGCTCATTGGGTTCTATGTGTAGAGTCCGATGGGTATCCTTGGTTTTCTAAGTAAAGATAGATGTTATGGTACCAACCGATATGGTCGAGTACTAGACACTTCCAATGCGTATATATGCGCGAGTTGACTCCATTGTTCTATGTGAATAGGCATTAAATGAATGCCACTAGGGATATTAATCATGGATGCTAATTTAGCTAGGGCATCCGCAAGCTGGTTGTTATCTCTAGGAAGGTATGTGTATACTATCAAAATATTTTTCCAATTTTATCCAATATGCTTGGTAAGGTGCCAAGGCTTCACTATGTACCTTCCATTTATATTAAATTTGATAAAATGATCAAACTGGAGTCACCGAAAAACCACGAAGTTCTTGGCTCATATTTATATGGCAGCTTGTAGTCCCATGATACATGCCTCGTGATTCGCAACGTTGTTAGTGACCTCAAAATCTATTTTGACTAAAATGGGAGTATGTGCTCCTCTAGCGTGACTAAAAAGATCCCTACTCCAAGGCCCTTCTAATTAGAAGCATCGTCAAAGTACATGGTCCACATGTCAACTACTTCCAAAATGTTCTCGTCGGGAAAGTCGAGATATTCGGGTTATGATTTGGTTATTGGTAAATTAACTAAGAATTCCGATACTACCCTTCCTTCGATTTCCTTTTGAGGGACATACTTGACTTCAAACTCGATAGCATGATTATCCATCTAGCTATCTTGCTATTGATGGTTGGTTACTCAAGAATGTATTTGATGGGTTCAATTGGTGCTACTACATGTACCGTGTGGGCCAACATGTAGTGTCTAAGCTTCTTGGTGGCCCATACTAAAGCCAACTATGTTTTCTCTAAAGGTGTATAACGAGTCTCGTAATCTAAGAATTTCTTACTTAGATAGTACACTACATGTTCCTCATTTCCATCTAGTTGAGCTAACATGGCTCCCATTACGATTTTGTTGTAATGAGGTATAAGAGCAAAGGCTTCCCTGCTTGAGGTGGAATTAGCATTAGTGGATTGGCCAAATACTCCTTAACCTTCTCAAATTCTTTTTGCACTCTTAATCCCAAATAGGCTTAACTCCTTTCTTAAGCTTCTTGAAGATGGGTTCACATACCATAGTCGGTTTTGATATGAAATGACTAATGTATTGTAAATGACTAATGTATTGGATAGCTTTGATCTTGGATGGATCGACTTCAATTCCTTTAAGACTAATCACATAGCCTAGTAGTTTGTCCGAGGTTACCCCAAAGGCACACTTTTGTGGGTTAAGGCACATGTTATATTTCCTTAGTCTTCGGAAGAATTTTCTAAGGCTAGGTAAGTGCCCTGCCCTATACTTTGACTTGATGATCATGTCGTCCACGTAAACTCAGCTTCCTTATATATCATGTCATGTAGCAACATCGTGGTCATTCTCGAATACGTGGCCCCGATATTCTTGAGCCCGGAAGGCATTACTAAATAACACTACGTACCCCATTGAGTGATGAAGGTTGTTTTTTCCATGTCTTCTTCAACCATCTTCACATGATTGTATCCAAGCATAGCCATCCATGAATGAGAGTAAAGCATGACCCGCTGTGTTATCCACTAGAATGTCAATGTGAGGCAACGGGAAGCCATCATTAGGGCTTGCCTTATTTAAATCCCTGAAATCAACACACATCTGTACCCTACCATCCTTCTTCGGAACTAACACTATATTTGCTACCCACCGAGGGTAGTGGACCTCTTTAATGAACCCGACTTCTAATTGCTTCTAAAATTCTTCCTTAATCTTCAGTGCCCACTCAGGTTTCATTCTCCTAAGTTTCTACTTAACTAGCTTAGCATCTTCATAGAGTGGAAAGAAATCTATGAATCCGGTAAGGAGCGAAGTGAATTGCTTACGCTCTTCCGGATTAAGTGTTTTCCCAATTTTGACCTCTTAGGGTTGATCTGCTAGTCTTAAGTTATTGTTATTGTTTCCTCTATTATTAGTGAATGATTTTCATGATCTTTCATATGTTTTATTAATTCTTTAGGGATTTCTTGTTCATTATTACAGGCAAAACAATTAAGAATAAGGGGACGCAAAGAGTAAGCGGAAAGATTCATCTTATTAAATGAAAAAATGAGTACATCGAACTCGGGGACGGAAATTGTATAAGATGAACTAATAGAATTAGAAACATAAACAACGACCCTAATGCTAGACTTAGAAATAGAATGCTCTCCTAAAATAACGAGCAAATTCTTAGCCTTCCTCGAGCATTAATCCAAGTGATATGCTTAGACCCTCGGTGTCAATGTTGGTGATGAATTTGGACGGATCGAATTGTGGCTGCAACATAGCTTGGGACAATACCGAAACCGAGCTCCCCTCTAGACTTTTCTCCCGTCCAAATAATAGACCAAAAATTTTGCTCTCGACCAAATTGGTCTAGTCTTGTGTGGATTGTCCCTTCTCAAGGAGGTAGGTTGCCTCCTTTTCTATCACATGGCGATCGTTAAAGACTTCTAAAATAGGTACTAGGATACCCCTTCTCTTTTAGTTAATAAGGTCAAGAAAACCATAGTAGGGGAAGTTATCCCCTTTTTCCGGAATTATTAATTTAGAGTACGAGGAAAGGGTTTGATTGAATGAACTGTGAATGGTACGAGTCCTTCTAGTTTGCATCTCCTACTTAGTTTTGGCTACTTCCTTAACAGTTTGATAATAGCCTAGTCTCGAACTTGTAGTTACTAGTGGGCTCAAGAGGTGGAAAGATCGGGTGGTATGCCCTACCGCCTACAACTAAGCCACGAAAATAACCCTTCTTCCTTAGCATCAAGTGGACACTAGGGTTGAAATAAGGATTGAAGTTAAAAGGTGCTTCATCCTTGTCTATAACAATGATGGTCTCGAATCCAGAGAGCTCCTTATCATCAGCATCATGCTCAATTTCAACAACGAGACTCTTTAGAGATGATGGAGGCACAAAGGTTGTCTCCTTTAATAGTTACTACTTAACCTTTAATGATCATTTTAACTTTCTGGTGCAATGTAGAGAGCACTCGCTTGATGGTTGTGTAACTAAGGCATCCTAGAAGAAGGTTGAAAGTAGTTGGAATATCTAGGACTTGGAAGTCGATGTTTTCCACCACGAGTCCAACATTGATCAAAAGAGTCACTGTTTCCAAAACTGTCATAGGCTCAAAGATGAACAGTTTGCTTAGAGAGTTGTTGCTCTCTAATGCCTACCTTTTGGCAGTTCTCCAATGACATACATTTATAACAGATCCCATTGTCCACTAAGGTTAGAGGGATGAACTTGTTAATGCAAGTTATAGTTAAGTAAAGGGCATTGTTGTGTGCAATGCCTTCTTCGAGTAGGTCTTTCTTGTTGAACGTGATTGTTCCATCCCCGTTATTCACCAATCCTAGCGCCTTCTCAAGCGTAGTTTCAGGAGAAACCTCGGTTTTGGGAGAAACCTCGGTTTTTCTAAGTGCATCAATTAAGGCTTGCCTATGCTTTTGGGAGGCGAGATATGAGTTGCCGGATGGAAATGTCGACTTTGAGTTTCGAAGTTGTTTTAGGACAGGGTCGTCTTCTTTGACAACTTCTTTTTCTTTTGGGGCTTTTGAGTCTATTGTGGACCCATGGTGTATTATTTCGTCCAGATCTAGTAAGGAATTGAATTTCAGGACTCTTTGGTTCTCCCTAAAAATCATCTTCTTCTAAGGGTGTTGTGCCCCGAAGTTCTCATCATTTTAGCCTTTCGTTTCATATACATCTTCTTCATCACTTACCCACAATCCATTGACTTCTAGTTCTAGGGAAGGTAAGCTAACAAGGGGTTTGGACTCATTGATGTTTTGAATGAAGACAGATGGATCCCATTGACCTGGAATGGGTTTGGAAAAGATAACTAAGGTATCGCTGAATAGGTTATTGTTATTGATGGGTTTTGAGCGGCCTTAGGGAGAGGGAATTGACCATTGCGGAACATACTCTCTAACTTGTTCTTGAATGTCCAACATTGATCCGTATCGTATCCTCGTGCACGATGGTACTTACAAAATTTTCCTGTATCCCGGTTTTTTATCGCTCAGCGTTTCGATTCTACTCTTATAGGTGGCAACTAAATTTTCCCTCCGGACAACGAGACGGTTGAGGGCTTGAGCGTAAGTAGTGTCCATAGGAGTGTAGTCGTTATACCTATTAAGGGCATTGACATCTGCACCCCTTCTAATATTTCCTTGATTAGAGATTTTCTTGTCTTTGGATTGATAATTACCTCTATATCTAGCCACGACTTTTGTGGTCGTGGCGGACAACTCTTCTTCTATCAGCATGTCTACATCTCTAAGGGTTGTGAAGTTCATAAGCGGCAGGAATTTAAGATGTTGGTTACAGGGAAGACCGAAGGTTCTTCATTATGATTCTGACTTGGTTCTTTCCGGAAGGTTTGTTTACCATATGAGCAGCCTTTGCCCTCCATTTGGTGAAGAAGTCGATGAAGCTTTCTTTCTCCCCTTGTTTAATCAACTCCAAGTCTCTAAGGGTGATAGGTAGATTAGTGTTATAGGAGTATTGGTGTAGGAACTCCTTGCACACATCATTCCAATTGGTGACCTTGTGTGGATTTACTTGCATTGTACCACTTCATTACATCAATGTCGAATGTCCATATGAAGATTGAACGTTTGCTCTTGGAGAGGTTGAGTCACCCTAGAGGGGGTGAATAGGTTGATGGAAGATATTTGTGAATTAGCAAAGTATTATGCTCAACAAACACTTAGAAAACAATTATGAGTCTAGACTAGACTTAGAAACAGATAAAACATAGAATATACGTGGAAAACCTCCTGGGCGAGAAAACCACGGATAGTGCTAATCCAAGCACCAAGTCAAATTCACTATTTTGAATCCACAAAATATAAGGACTCGACTCTTTACTGAATTGCTCCCTTATACAATTCGATTATAAGTTTTCCTAGACACAAAAATTTGTTTCTCCGATCTTGTACTTCCTAAATGAGGTAACCTTTACGGTTAGGGAACAACTAAGTTGAGTTAACCCTTACAGCTTAGTCAAGGGACTTAGCGAGAGAATTGAAAGTAGCGAGTGATAACAAGACTTTCTCTTTACAACTCACAAAGTAGAAACTTAAGAGCTAGAGTTGTAAGCTAGAAGATTGAGTAATAGTAGAATAATTTCGGTTCCAAGCAATCTTCAAGTCTTGTAGAAAGGCTTCTATTTATGCATAGCAGGGCGGAATATCGTTGAGACTTATTCTGGACTTGTAAGCTTCATTAGCCATTGTAATGGCTAGCCCGAGTCACTCGTAAAAGGAGTCATTGCAAGATGAACGTTGTACTTTTGGTCCTTGGCTCGAAAAGTAGTCCATTCCACCAGTTGAGGCTAAAATGCGGGGTGGAAACAACTGTTAGACCCAAAGTTGTTGTTTACCGAATTTGGAAATAAATAACCCCGACACGCTGTATGAGCCTTGTCCAGAAAAAGTGTTTTTCTATCTGTTGGTGTTTAACGGCTAGAAACCAATTGCTTTTGCTTTTCAAAATAAGATTAAAATACTTTAATACACCTACAAAAACAAATCAAAGTGGTACTCAAAGTATAAAAACACTTTGGTCCAAGATTAGGCAAAGATAATAATTAATTTAAAATGATTAAGTGCTAAATTATGTACAGACCTAAAAGAATGGAAATTTCTAAGTCTAATATTCATTAGGTTCAAATTCCATCTTAAGACAATCTTTTAAATGATCAAGATATTAAGATTGAAAAATCAGAATGCATAAACTTGATTAGGTAAATAATTTCATTCATTAAACCGACTCGTAAAGAGTAATTAACGTAATAATTCATTCTTAACTAGAACATTAAGTCGGTGCTCAAAATATGAATTGTTTATGAAATTATTTACTCTTGTCATCTTTTTGAGTTGTGTCTAAGTAGGTCGAAACCCAGTTAAATGTGTTATACTCAATAGACGGTTTCGAGGGGATTAGACAGAGTTGAAAACTTAAAGATGAGCTTCTTAAATACTTAGAATGATTTGAAATCAAAACCATAGAGAGATAGACAGTTATACCCGAGTCTTCAAAGATGATGTGATAATTGTCTTTAGGTAATTTTTAAGAGTCATTGTTCCTAAGAAATTGCGAACATGATGATGGGGATTTTCAGAACCACGAAACTTGATGTCCGGCATAGTAAACTTAGCAGGTAACTTCCCTTTGGGGATTGAAGTGAATCTCGTAAGATCAAAGTAGTGACTCTTGAATATGGAGGATTCCCTTAACATTTTTTCTATTGATCTATGCGTGGATCGGACTTAGGCTTATGTTCGGGACTAGGTTCGGAGAAGGTTCTAGTTCGGGTGGAGGGCCTCCTCCTCCTACTAGTGAACGAGCTTCTTCTTCACCTCCGTTCTTATTATCCTGAAGAGTCTTTAAGATGACTGGAAGAGTTTCGGATATAAACTCTATCTTTTTGTCTTGAGCCTCAATTCGGGCTTCCATCTTGGCTGAGGATTCATTGAGCAAAGTGAGGATGGGAGATTGTTCTGGTCCTCTCGTCCATTGGAGGGGAATTGTTTTTGGGTACTGTCTTACGATGGAAGATTGATTGAATTAGTGTTGTGTGCACCGAAGTTGGTCGCATCGGTGTAGATCGAGGTGTAGAGCAAGGGGAAGAGGTACTAGACTCCTTGTTGAGGCGTTCTAACCCTTTGGAGATCGGATTCGACGAAACTCAATGGCATTAGGGTTCCCTATTCTGCAACCCAAAGGATAACTCGCTTAGGACCATGTGTAGGAACACTAACTTTTGGGAGGAAGGGACTGAAGCACAAGAATCGAAGGAACTAAGAAAGAAAGAATGCTTTTTATTTGGATGCACATAAGAAACGCAAAGCAACCGAAATGAAACGTAATGATGCTAACGACTTAGTTTGGGGTGATTTTGAATTTAGCTAATGCATAAATGGAATGTGCAAATGGATTCACCTAATTGGAGATAAATTTATTTTGGCTAAAATGAAAAATTGAATGCATAAATGGACTCATCTAATTTGAGATTAATTTATTTTTTGGCTAAATGCAAAAGTGAATGTATAAATGGACTCACCTAATTTGAGATGAATTTATTTTTTGGCTAAATGCAAAAGTGAATGAATAAATGAACTCACCTAATTTGAGATAAATTTATTTTGGCTAAAACGTATAAATGGACTCACCTAATTTGGGATGAATTATTTTTTAGCTAAATGCAAAAGTGAATACATATAAATGGACTCACCTAATTTGGGATAAATTAATTTTTTGTCTAAATGTGAAATGAAATGCATAAATGGACTCACCTAATTTGAGATGAATTTATTTTTTGGCTAAATGCAAAATTGAATGCATAAATGGAGTCACATAATTTGAGATAAATTTATTTTTTGACTAAATATAAAAGTGAATGCATAAATGGATTTACCTAATTTGAGATGAATTTATTTATTGGCTAAATGTAAAATGAAATGCATAAATGGACTTCCCTAATTTGAGATGAATTTATTTTTTGGCTAAATGCAAAATTGAATGCGTAAATGGAATGCCAAAATGATGAGAAATCAAAACCCTAGAAAAAACCATCCTGGACCGACCCTCCTGGACCGACCGGCGGTAGTCGATGCCGACTAAGCCCGGTGGCGGTGGCTACCTAAAACCTTCACTAAGAAATAAATCCTTGAGATGACTCGAAATGCAATTAATGGACAGACCTAGAAAAAGAAGGCAGTTTTTGACTTTTGGCTAAATGATAACAAGCATATTTTGACTTGATTTTTAGGAAATTTCAATAGTGGATTAGGGAATATTATGCTTAAAATGTTTGATTTATATTCTTATTTCCATATTACACTTAGTGTTCTTGTTTTTGATGCAAATTTGTAGGCTTTAACGCCAAAAATGACCCAATTTCCTAAATTTCTTATAAAAACAAGTTGATCATGGACCTCCCCTATGGATCTCCTAACCGTGGTAGAAGAATCAAAACGAGAGAAATTGGACAGAGGCCACTCCGGGCTGCCCGAAATGATCACTCCAACCCGAGTGGTTCCTTTTACCGCACTTTTGCGTGGCTGCTTAACTTCGACGGTTTTGGGTGTTTTGAGTGTCGATTTATGGCTATTTAACTTGAAGACCTACAGCATCCATGGAGGAGTCCATCCATATTTTTCATCCCTTCATCATCCACATCAAATCAAAAACACATTTGAAGATTCAAGAAGAAGATTGAACCAAATTGAGGGAATTTCCATTCAAAGTTGAAAAATTCAAGTGGAGTTCTTGAAGAATTCTTGCTATGGTTTAATTATCATGTTTAGGATTTTTGTTAAGTTTTCAATAATCATGTGTGAGTATATTTCTTTTTATCTAGGGATTTGTAATCCAAAACAATGATGTTTAATTAGGTTTACATGATTTGTGCTTGAGTTCTTATTTGGAATCGATAGAAAGTTGTGTTCTTCATGTTTTTAAGTATTTTCAAGGCCTAGAATACTTGTAATTTGAGATTAATATATGAAGTATTGAAAGGTGAAATGGAATAATCCGACAACCAACTATTTTACCTAGTTTATGAAATTTGAGAAAAGACTAGTAAATTAGGGGATCGCTTAGATAATTTGAAATCTTTAACTTTGATTAACTTGAAAGGAATACAAAATTTATTTGTTAGGTTAATTAGAGCAATTCTATTAAGTATCAAAAGAGCGGTAGAATTATTTGATCATCAATCCTTGATTCAATTGAAAGAATTATTGAACAATTAGGTTTTAATAATCAAACTCATTGTTAGAAAATAAAATCTCTTGATGCTTTTTATCGCTTGATTAAATCCTAGATTAATATTCTTGATTTTAATAGTTAGAATTAGTTTAGCAAACAACCAACTCAAAAACCTGATTTGCTTAGCAATTGAGTAGAGGGATAATTTATTGCGCTGCTAGATTGAGTCTTTCTAGGATCAACCTTGACTTGCTACAACCATACACCGTGTGCTTATGGCCTGTCAAGTTTTTGGTGCCGTTGTTAGGGACTCTGTTCCTAGCAGCCATTAGATGAATACTCTTAAATTGACTAAGTGTTTTATTTTCTTTTTCTATTTTGATTGCCCTGGTAGTTTTGTTTTTGTTCTTACTAGGCTTTCTCTCCTTGTATGCAAAAAGCTGAATTGTTCGAGTTTGATCCTGAAATCGAGTGAACCTTCCGCTCTAGACGGAAGAAGCAAAGGCTAGAGAAGGCTAGAAAGAAGCAAGTAGCGAACTCCAAGCAAAAGCCCGAGATGGTCGATGAAGATAGAAGAACTTTTAGGCAATATGTGACACCCAATGTCACTAATCCACCGACAGCCATCAATGTTCCAAATGTGGTGATGAATGATTTTGAGATGAAAAACTCTCTCATCAACTTGGTGAGGGCTGCTCATTTCCATGCCCTCCCCAATGAGGACCCCAACCAGCATCTTTGCATATTTCACCAAGCTTGTGATACTTTCAAGGTGAACGGGGCTTCACCGGATGCTATCAAGTTGTGGTTGTTTTCATTTTCACTTGAAGGGAAGGCATAGGAGTAGCTAAACTTTCTTCCGACAAATTTCATAAGCACTTTTGATCAACTTGCAAGTGCATTCTTGGCGAAATATTTCCCACCAAGTAAGTTGACAAGCTTGAGGAACCAAATTTTCACTTTTGCTCAAAAGACGGATGAGACGTTCTATGATACATGGGGAAGGTTCAAGGATCGCCTTCGCCAATGCCCCCAACATGGATTTGAGCCATGGGTCCTGTAACGCCAAAACCCATAATCACCAATTTAATCATAACGATCGACTCCCACATATCATGTTCCCGACTATCACTCGTGAACCTCTAAGTCTCGTTGACCAAAATGAACACGCATGTTTTCCTCTACATTAGCCTTACCTAAAACAAAACAAAGAAAACATTTTGAAATAATGAGCCGAAGTTTAGCACGTCTATACACGTACTCGTAAATAATTTATGTGGAGATACATTTGAGCGCATGCATTTCAATTCGTTTATAAATCAGGTAGGAAGAATATACTAAAATAGTTATTTATTTATTATCATAGTGGCTCCTTACGATCGTCGATTTTACTAAATATGCACACACCTAGACTGATCGGGAAGTCTGGTTGATAATGGCCAAATATATGATATGATCATGATATGATCATGATATAATATGATTGATATGGGGCGGGCCACATAATTAAGTGACAATAATATTTAAAATTGTTCTTTTTCATTATGCAAACCATTTTGATGTTGTTATATATAAACATGTGGCTTTTTGTAAGGTATAAGCAATAAACATACCTTAAGACATGGTATTTCCTTTCCTTTGATTCTTGTTGAAATGACGACTCAAATGACTGACATCCATGGCCTTAACAATCATTTTAAAATAAAATATTTCATTAATAAAGTCGATACCTTCGAGTAATTTGATTATTATTATTATTATTATTATTATTATTACGATTTCTTGTGATTAGGTGAATTTCATTTACGTAACACATTTTCTTGTGAATGTTATGGAGTGTTGATCTCAATTGATTGTAAATTATTTAAGAACAATGTCCTCAACTTCAATAGATCTCCTTTATCATGTATTATCTTCCAAAATTCAATTACCTTGTTCCTTAAGTTGACTCCAAATGCTTTAATCCATCTCTTTTATTTCATGCATCTTGCTCACTTAGCTTATTTAAGTCACAAAAATTATGTAAATCCTAAAAATAACTTAAATCTCTCCATTTACTTAAATTACTTAATTTACTTAAATCATTTAAATTACTTAAATTCATTAAACTACTCAAATTACTTAAATTATATAATTTACTCCCAATAATCTTCAACTTTCTTATTTGTGATCCATAAATTACTTAAAATATTATTTCATCCCAAAATTACTTAAATTTTACATGCATCCCCATTTCTTCATTCCTCAACTTTGAAATTTTCATCAAGTTTCTAATTATCATCATTGATCATATTTCATCCCCAAATTTCACAATCCATAATCATCCATTCATAATCCAAGCATCCAAATAGTCACACAAAATTTGTGAAGTTCAATTAACTTTCACAAGCTTATTTTTAACTTCCTAAAAGCATCCAATCCACAAAAACCCATGGCCACATATTTTATTAATATAAATCTCATATTTTTTTCCACTTAAAAGCTTAATCTATATGATTAATCCTTGCATGCAACATTTAAATAATAAACTTCAAACCCATTTCCCTTGAATTGAATTAAAACATGCAATAACATTTTCCTCACTTATTCACTCAACATTAGAACATCTATCGCTAATTTCTCAATCAAACTCTTTATTAAAAAGGTCCAATCTCTTACCCACAAACTTACACAACAAATCCGTGCTTAAATCATCTTTGCATGTCCAGAAAGTAAATTTTTAGTCAAGAAAGAAGAGAAAATGATTTTTGAATTTGAAGGAGGCAAAAGGAAGCAAGAATTTGGGAGGGAATAATGGTGGTGGCCGCTAGCGTTTTCGGTGACAGAGGGCGACGATCGGCGGTGAGGTGGTGGCAACGACAGCAGCTCCGGCAGCCAGCAGTTGCAGAGGTGTTAGGGGGTAATGATTTGAGGGAAAGGAAAGAGATAAAGAGGGGTCTGGTTTTGAGTGTAAGTGTTTTAGCCTTATGACCAAATTTTCTCTCTCCCCTGGTTTTTATTAGCAGCCAAATTAGCCCGCCATTTTCCTTCATTGGGCCTCTATTAGCTCTATATAGCCCATATATGGCTAAGTAAGAAATGCACCCACTTAATCTTAATTTTAGTTTTGTTTCTCGTTCCTCTCTACTAATCTCAATACCATCCAACCAAGAATACTTATATTACTTGAATTAAATTTCTTTTACATAATAAAATTATGCCACCCATCTTTTTCTTTATTTTAATTCAATACTCAATTAATTAACTCAAATGAATCTCTTCGTTTTAATCATACATTCCTCATCGCGTCAATATATGCTCAAACGTGATTTTGTTTATTTAAACTTTATGAAACAAATAAAATAAAAATGAAATAAGGTGGAATACTATTTAAATCCCACGAGTTATGTGTTAATATATATATATATATATATATATATATATATATATATATATATATATATATATATATATATATATATATATATATATATAATGGGCCACGCATCATCGTCATCATCTCGAGTCCTGCAAACAAGCGAGCATATTTGTATGTATATGTGTGTGATGTAAGATGAAAAAGAAGCCAAACTTGAATTAAAGTGCATGTGCTCATTGAAAAATTCTTAACTTTTTATTAATGTATTAGATTAGGGTTGGGGTGTTACAGTCTCCCCCTTAAAATAAGTTTTGTCTCCGAAACTTGCAAGTAAGACAAAACAATATTACCTTAAAATAAATATGGATAATTTTTTTCATATTTTCTTCGATTTTCCAAGTGGATTCTATATAAGAATGATTCACCCACAATACTTTGACTAAAAAATAGCCTTGTTGTGAAATTGTTTGATTCTTCGGCCCAATATCTCTTCGGGATCTTGTTTGTAGGTTAGATTTTAGGCGACCATAATGGGTTCATGTTCTACGATGTGACTTGGGTCTCATATATAAATTTACGAAATTGAGAGATATGAAACACACTATATACATATTCGAGATCAGAAGGTAATGCTAGTTTGTGCGCTACGGGGTTCAATCTCTCCACAAACTCATAAGGTGCAATGTATCTTGAGCTCAATTTATCCTTGATGTTGAACCTGTTAACTCTTTTTGTTGGAACACCTTTAGGAACACCATGTCTCCCTCTTAAACCTCCAAGGGCTGGCATAGCTCTTTTGTATGTTGTGGGCTTCCTTGATACGCGGTTGTATCATCATAATCCTTTGGATTGTATCTTGTATCATGTATCATTTTTGTCCCTATAATGAGTGTTTCATTCATATCGTTCTAACATAGAAGAAGTTCTACACCTCCTTCTATAAAGGGCCTCGGATGGAGTCATCTTGATGGTGGCTTGGTAGCTATTATTGTATGAGAATTCAAGTGTGAGCTTGATACCCTATTCTTTATACAAGAATTTGGACTTAGATAAGTTGAGACTCACCACTTGTTTTTCTTGAATTAGCGGATAGTTCACGTGACATATCCTTTGGGTATTTTAGAGGACATTCCCATCAAAGTTGATAATTTCTTTGTGCCTATGGAATTTTTAATTCTTGATATAGCTGAGGATACTAGTACCCAAATCATTCTTGGGAGGCCTTTCTTGGCTAGTGCTAGGTGTAAGATTGATGTGAAAAAGAGAGATTGACCTTTGATCCGGGTGAGCATCACACCGAATTTGATTTCTTTGAGAAGAATGATGTTTCCCTCAATTCTACTGAATGTTGTGGTGTTGAGGTGATCCAAGAAGTAGCTTGTGATAAACTTTCACATGAAGCACATGAACTTGTCAATGCTAAGGTGGTAGGAGTTGAAACATTTCCTCCGCCGACACTTGACAAGGGCATGCCTTATGTGTTTAATAAAGTTTGTTTAAATGAGTGTGCTAGGTTGAAGCTGGCTTTGATTAATGCTTCATGGAGGGCACTTATTAATGGACTTACTATTCATCCGAGAAGTGATATTCAAAAGTGATGAGATGACATTACTCAAATGTCCATGTGATGAAATGGATATCAATTTCAAGGCTACTAATTTCCATGAAAGTAGTGTTGGCCAATAATTCAAGTACTATTCAGTCATGGATATTACTGTTCACCGACTTTCCATCTGTCAAACACTTGTTCAAGAAAGTTTACGTTAATCAGCAAAACTACTATTCATACTTTCAGTCCAATCAACACTGTTCCAATAATTCAACATTGTCGGAAGATATTTTCAAGATTACATTCCGATCAAGATCCTCAACCGTCCAAGTGTTCGGCATTAATTTATTACTGTATTCTATAAATATGTACTCCTTTAGCATAATTCAAGCATCGCCAATTCCCAACTTGCCTCTAACAAATCACTTGTAATCACTACTCACTACTTCCCCACTACTTTTCTCCAATGTCTCTCCCGAGAGCTTTTATCCAATCTTCCGTACAAGTTTCATTTTATTAATCAAAGTAAGTTTTGATTTATCATTTTCTTCATTTCAATTATGCTTTATTTAATTTACAGTTTTCATCTTTTGTTTTGCAAAATCAATTTGTTAAATTAATTTGTCACCCTACTTCCCCTGCTACTCAACTATATTTAGTCCCCGAGCTGATCCCTAAGCTCTAGATCGATCCTGTCTCCCATTGGTATCGAGCCAAGTTTGTCTATTTAGTCGGTTGTTACGCCATAACTACGGCATGTTATCCGTTGGTCAGCCGTGTGAGGTGGTCTCGGTCTCGGTGAGGGTGGTCCTGGTGGTCCCGGTAGTATGTGCGTAATTCCCAACTAAATATTCAAGCGTAACTCAAATGGCCTCTTGGCTTCGAGATCATCTAAGTTTAGGTAGTAGTAAGAGTACTAATGTGGTCAATAGTAGAGAAGTTAGCTGTCAAGTTGATTTCTCAAATTGGTCTATTCCAAAACAAAAATAGAAACTATCTATCAAATAGGCAAGTTTGATTTCAATCATCGCTTTCTCAATAAAAGATCATGAAGAAACTTTTAGTTTAGATGAAGAATTCCAAACTATCAAATTACTATCAAACATCTCTATTAAAAAATATAAAGAAAAGTACGAGATATATTCATTTTGGTATGATTCAAATAGCACTCAAGTCATTAACAAGATTAGGATTAGATTGTTCTAAATTCATGCCTCTTAGAGACAATAGATTAATTAGATACAAAGATTCATTATTAGCTATGATTCAAACTAATATATGCAATGATCCTATTTATTTCAATTTTTGTCCAAATTATTCAACGAGATCTAAATTATCCCTGGATAATGGATACATTAATTTTAGATATTCATTTACCAAATGATTCAAAAGTACAATTTAGAGAACTTTCAAGAAATTTCGCTATTACTTTAGCATATATATATATATATATATATATATATATATATATATATATATATATATATATATATATATGCATACATATCTAATAACAATTAGCACAAATTTATAACTAAACAAATATCCAAATGCCAGTCTTAAAATAACTTTGCTAACCAAATCTAATTACAAACAATCATATATTTAAAGCACATTAGGGTGAATAACAATTAAACCATAATATTAACAATAACAAAAGTAATAATAGTTATAAAAATACAAAATAAGCAAAAATAATAATTATTATAATTATAAAAAAAATAAAATAAAATTAGTAATAGATAAGTATAGTGACAATGCTGAAGATAATCGTAAAAATTAATAATAATAATTTTGAATAAACATAAATTTGGGGTCAAATGGAGGTTTGACACCCAAAATTACACTAAGCAAAGTTAGAAAATTGACAAATCAACTAACCATTCATGCATCATTAACAATTGTCAATCATAAACTCAACTAAATGCCAGCAAAACCATGTGGATAATGATCAAGATTAGTATAAATAGGCTTGATTAAATAAGAAAAATTCAACCCAAAAACCTGATTTAAACCATTTTCTCTCTCCTCCCTCACCTCTCTATCAGCCCCACTTCAACCACCTCCACAGCCGCCCATCGGCTCCTTCGGCCACCCACCACCGGCCTGACCCAGCCACCGCATTTCACTAAACCCAAAGCCACCTTCGGGTCACCATATCGGCCTCCCTATCACCGGAAAACGGAAGCCAAAGTCACTATAACCATCAACTTCCACTATTACCACTCATACTTTTACAGCCACCTTCAGCCTCCACCACGGCCACCACCGACTCCAACAACCTCCCGTCACCGGCCAGCCCTGCAGGCCACCCGTCACTGCCCTAATGCCGCCCACCGGACCACCAAATAACCACCATTCACACTCTCCTCAAACCTCCAAACCCTAAAAACATCACACAACTCCTTTCATCTTTTCTCCACCACCACTCCAGCCACCGCTCGGCCAACCGCCATCAAGCCCCTTCATTGCCAGCAGCCGTCGACCACAACCACCAGTCCACCACCCACCGCCAGTACAACCACCCAAACACCCACTCTTTCTCTCTCCTCTTTTATGTCCTAATATGTTACCCTTAAACCACCCCAAACTCAGCCATCACCACCACTCGCTATCAACGCCACCACCCTCGCTGCCGAGCACCGCCCTACCGTCACCAGTCCATGCTGCCAGCCACCACTAAGCTCCACCACCACAACCTTTATCCTCATATACTCTTTTCTAGGTAAAAACCCTAAACCCCAAGTTTTTATAAATTAAAATTTTCAAATATTTAAGTTAATTGTTTTATAAATAAAATATAAAGGGACTAACAGAAAATAAAAATTATCTTAGCCAAAGAAATTAAAATTAAAAGTTATACATGCATGGTTTAGTGAAAGTAAAAATTTGGAATAATCTTATTAGAATTATAGCTAAATTATGAAAAATAGCATAAATAAAGTTAATTAGTTCATTATGTGCATGCTTAATAATGAATAAATATTGACATAGCTATAACTTAGATGACTAATTAATTTTTAAATACATCCTTAAGTAAATAAATTATAAATAAGCTAGTAGACGGACATAATAAATAATGCATGGTAACTTATTCAACAATAATTTAGAAAATTGTTAGTAAATAAGTTAATAGTGTTATAATACATGTTTAGATTATATAATAACATTTCATAGTAAATAACTATATGCATTCATGAATAAAGGTAACTTATCACATAAATTAGAAATAAAAAAGTAAAAATATAAGGCATAAATCATGTTAAAAATAAATCATAATAACTAAAGGTATCGGATAGGATATTATTAATAAAGGAATATAAGTCCTAAAACAAATTCTTATTCTATTAAGTCTTATTTAAGGTCATCGGTCGACGTACGTTCAAGGGTCCTGCTCAAAGTCATAAGGGAAGAAATCAAGTTCAAATCATCAACCAATTTCAGTTCATCGAGTACGTTCATTGATCGTTCCCTTCAATGTTTTATTTACAAATTAAGGCCGGATATGGCCGACAACAACAACAACAAAGAATCGGTTGCAAACAGTATTTGCCATATAAAAGTGGGCCCGCCCATCAATACTTCACCATTGTTCAAAGTCGAGTACACCGTAATCGCAGCGCACCAATTGGACTTCCCGATCGGTCCGGGTGTGTACACATTTAGGGAAACCCGATATCGTAAGGGTAACCACACGAGATAATTAATTAGCAACAGTTTTACATTATTTACTCCCCTCATTTATAAAATGAATTGAAATTGCGCGCCCAACTCAACTATTTATTAACCTTTATTTTACAACATGATAATGGACGTATTGAGTTTCGGCTCACATTTCGAAAATATTTTTCTTGTTTTGTTTTAGGTAAGGATGTTGAAGGTAAAGCAAGAGAAAATTTCTGTTTGGGACTTAGAGGCTTGCGGTGGCAAGTTGGGGTATTAGTGATCAAGTGTCGGGATTTCGTTTTGAAGGTTTGCTCGGGGAGAGTCCGAGTCACCCTAGAGGGGGTGAATAGGGTGATGAAAAATTCTTTGCAAAAGCACACACCTTTTGACAGAGAAGAGACAAAGACAGATTCCGAGTCTAAGAAAGGGGTCGGAAAATAATGGACTCGGAATGTAATGAATCGGAGTAAACACGTACAGCGAGGATGTCCGAGTCAAGAATGAACTCAGAGATAGAACACGAGAGAATTTACGTGGAAACCCTCCCGGGGCAGAAAACCACGGCCCGTGTCAATCCAGACACGAAGTCAAATCCACTATTTTGAGTCCACAAAATACCGTGAACTTGATCGAACCCGAGTTGCTCCCTTAGACAACTCTATACAAGTTTTCCTAGACTCGAAATTCCCTTATCCGATCTAGTACTTCCTAGCTGAGATAACCCTTACAGCTAGGGACAACTAAGCCGAGTTAACCCTTACAGCTTAGTCAAGGGACCTTACAAAGAATGTAAGAAGTGTTTGTAATCGAGTACAAGACCTTACAACTCGGAAAGTAAAGAATTACAGAGTGGGAGTTGTAAGTTGAAGATTGAAAATAAATACAATAACTTTGATCAAGTTGGTGTATTGACAATATGTTCCGCTATCTTCAAGTCTTGTGAAGTGGCTTCTATTTATAGATAACCGAGCAGCGTAGCCGTTAACTTCATCTCGCTGACCGAGAGTCCTCTCGTGACCGTTGATAAGGGCTTTCGAGTCACTCGAAAGTATCCGTTGAAATATGGACGTTGGAGAACGGTTCAACTCTCTTGGAAGTCCCAAAACCATCGGTTGTGTCTTGAAAAGTGTGGTGAAAACCATCGTTAAGCTTGACCTTCCAGTTTTCCGGATATGGAAGCGGACGGCTTCCGACACAATCTTCCGGGACTCGGAGCAGGAAGGTTGAAAAGCTATATCTCGCTGGTGATTTGACGTTCAAGCCGGCTACTTTTGTAGTTTGAAAACATATCCTCGATTGAATAACCTACAAAAGTAAAACACCTTCGGTTCTCAAAGTATAAAATACTTTGGTCCAAGGTTAGACACGGATAATAATATAATCATGATAATTAACCAACAGATTATCCGAGTCGGAGAAGAAATGGAACTTTCCGAGTCTAATATCCATGATACTCGGAATTCCATATGACTTAGTCTCGAAGCAGAGAATCAAGTTCCATAACGAATATCGAGTGGGAAATACTTGATGTAGACTAAGCACGAAAAGAACTACGAATGCCGACTTTGCAAACAATAGAGTAAATAATCACAAGTCGATTCCGAGTGAGAGTGGACTCGTAATAAAGAACCAGTTTTCGAGTCACTAACTAAAAAGCGATTAAATAGATAAGTGAAGGCCGAAACACATAGAAAAGATACTATTTCACTCAAGTAAGTTTCTAAGACACAGAGAATGCCTTGGAATCAAAACACTATATGAATGACATCGTTATACCCGATTCCTTTTGCATGACTCGGAAAGATATAGAACAGTGTCCGAGTCTTCACGTTTATCAAGTTGAACATGTACTTTTAATTATAATTATATAAGTTGTAGTTTCCTAGCAAGGTATAACCACGGGTAAAAATACACATAGATATATTTAGAGTCTTGCCCTTTCCTCCGGTAAGGGCGGGGTAATGCCCCTAACCTCCCTTCCGTTGCGCTAATCATCGGCTAGTCTGTTTATTTAGACTAAAACCTGTGATTACGGGTTTGGGGCGTTGCGGGGATCTTTGGAACCTTGGGGAGGTCTAGCATTCATGTGGGGCATGGGCATAGCAATAGCATTACTCCTGTATGACAAGTTAGGATGGTTCTTCCAAGCTGGGGTGGCAAGTGTTTGAAAAGAGGTCATAGGTTGGCCTCAATTGGAAGTTGCTCACATAGTCAACTTGGTCATTAGGGTCTTGGAAAAATAGGCTCCTAACATGAAAATTCAATGCAACATGCTCAATAGAACCACAAATTTCATAGCTAGGGGAAAGGGCATATTGATTCATGGGATTCATGCTCAACTTATCAAGTTTATGAGTCATTGATTCTACCTTAGCAAAAATTAAAGTAATAGCATCAATGTCGTACTTACCTAGCGTTTTCCTTGGCTGAGAACGATCATTTGTCCATTGGTAATAATTAAGAGCCATATCCTCAATGAGATTGTATGACCCGTCCATGGTCTTGCTCATCAACATGCCTCCCGTCGTCGCATTAATAATGGTCCTCATCGATGGGGTAAGACCATTGTAGAAGGTTTGGACAATCATCCACTTCAGAAGACCATGGTTTGGACACAATCTTAGAAAATCCTTGAATCTCTCCCATGCTTCATATAGGCTCTCGTCTTCCCATTGAGCAAATGTTGAGATTTGAGTTCTCAAATTCGTTGTCTTGCTTGGTGGGAAGTACTTGGCAAGGAATTTCTTGGTAAGGTTATTCCGAGTTGTAATGGAGCCAGGGGCATTGAATAGAGCCAATCTCGTGCCTTGTCCTTGCATGAAAACAGGAATAAACGAAAGTGAATGAGTTCATATGAGACTCCATTTTGCTTGTAAGTGTCACACACCTCTAAAACGATGGAGAGATGTATGTTGGGATTATCTATGGGAGTGCCGCCAAATTGATTTTGTTGCACTATGTTAATGAGACCCGGTCGAAATTCAAAATCATTAGCAACCACAATTGATCTCGTGATGCTTGAGTTGAGAGCTTGAGCTTCCGGTGTAATAAAATTTCGCAAGGGCTTAGCATCGTCACCATCAGTAGCCATGATAGGAATTGGTTGGGCAACCTCTTCTAACCTTCTCCTTAGCTTTTGTTGTCTCCTCTTCCGATGAAAGGTCCTCTCAATCTCGGGATTTGGTTCAAGTAATTTCCGAAGACCGGGAGACTTTGGCATACAAAGGGCAAAAATCGTCAAAAGCCAAGCCAATCACAAAGGTGAAAAATAGAAAAGAAAATGTTGGTGCTTAATCAAACTAATAAGGCATAACTCAATAATTGCAACTTAGTCCCCGACAATGGTTCCAAAACTTGATTGGCTCCGCAAGTGCACGAATTTATTGTTATAATAATCAAGTGTCATCTTACAAGGACTAATGCAATGTACTAAGTATTAACCATCTCAATATGCTAAACTATTCGAATTGGATGGTTGATTAATTTAACTACTACTAAATCACTTTAAGAAATCTATAAAATTAAGACACTTAAAAATTACTTCACCTAAAATGTTTCTATTCAGTAGTTCAGCATGAGTTTTTCATTCATTTAGATTATTCAAAGATCGATAATCGATAGGGAAATTACAACTTTCTTTCAAAATGGAGTGAATTACGTGACTTAAACCAATTGCCTATTCTCATGTGTTTTTATTCAAACATGGATTATCAAGTGATCTCCTAATTAGCAATTCTATCTCTAGACATCACAAATTAAGTTTATCTTAGTTTTTCCGATGTTGAACTTCTCATTTCAGTACTTCATTCAAACAACTAGAATACATACAAGAAAATGACCAATAATCTCACAATAGTATTGTAACGCCCCGATTACCGTCACCGAATAATTCCCTAATCTGAGAACATTAGGTAAGGTCGCAGCGGAAGTAAATAGCTGAAGGCGTTACCGCCGTCCTAACGAAAGGACAAGGCTAGCTTAAATACCATAATAAACGAGTGTCTAGTGGTTATGCCTCCGCTGTGTCGCAGGGTGGCACCTTGACAACTTGAGTAGCCAATCCCAAGCATGGTTTTGCTACGTATTTACAAACCTTAGTGACCATTACAACGGAATATAATAGGAAATACACTTTGCTAAATCACAACCCGAAGTCAAACCCAAAATTAACGAGGATGAGCGTCACTGTGAGCATCTAGTCCAACATAGAACAATGGCAATGGGATATCCAGCTAAGTCCCGCTCCCGTCAGGCTTCTTATGCAATGGGCTGTTCATCGATGCTTTTCCTAAAAACAAAACATCAAAATAATTCAAAGAATGAGTCGAACTCGAGTACGAACATTCCTGCACGAGTAAAATAGTTTTGAAACATATTGATTGAGCGCGCGCATTTCAATTCATTTTAGTTTGAAATCGGGGGAGAGAGTATAAGTAAAATTGCTTGCCGGTTATTATCCGGAAGTGGAACCCCTTGGTAATTGATACGATCGTTGAACAGGTGTCACCCCCGGCCGATCGATAACCCGAGTTGACGCCGCGCGGTATAATTGGCGGGCCTAAGCCCTTGGTAATTGATAATTGGGCGGGGACCACTTAATTAGGTGGCAAAACTTGCCTTGTAAATGATTCATTGTTATTTGTATATATGAGAAATGTTGAGATTTGATGAAATATGTGAGTTTTCGAAAGGTACAGGCAATGAACGTACCTGAACCGAGATTGTTTGCTTTCTCCCCTTTTTATGAAAATTTAAGTTGCTAACTTTCCAGCAACCGAAGTGGCCTCGGTTCTGTTTCAAATAGATTTCCCTTGTTAATAATGTTTTTCTTGAGTTTTAATGCTTGAGTTCGTATAATCGCTGGTAATTTGATTTACTTTCTTTATTTGTTATGTAATCGATTAAACTAAGATTTTTGTTACTCAACTCCCTTGCACTAATTCCGTGTAGACCATTATTGAGTACGTTCTCGATAAAGTAGTCGACTAGATTTAGCAATGGTATTCGCACGATGTGATGCGTTACGGACTCAAATTAAGAATTGAAATTACACATATACATGTATATATATACTTATGCATGTATACAAGTACCTAAACACTTCATAGTTAATATTGTTATTATTATTATTGCCGTTGTTATTGTTATAAATAGATGCAACTAATTCGATTAATTATCTAAGGCTAACTTATCTTCGACCCTTATCCTTAACGTAATTTCTTTATTTCTCACTTCATCGAGTTCAAACCCATATCTAAGTGATTACTCAACCTACCAATGCCTTTCCACATAGAGGCTTCACAATTAACCATGTTGCTCAAATTCATACATATATCAACTTAAGGTCGAGGCATTACTTCCCCACAACTCACATTCGCAATCACAACTACGCATGCTTGACATTTGAACTATTTTCTCGAATTTCTGCAGTTACACATTAGCCAGTTCAACCTATTCATATACTCGCCCTACGTTTGCTCAATACAGTCATTCTCCAAAATCTCGGAATTCATCCAATACTCAATTAAATAACTAAACATCCCTAATTTCGTTCTCTACATTATAATTTCTCAATAACAGTTTCATTCCTTCGCATTTGTACATAATCAATCCATCAAAACCACAACTCCACCATCCACACCAAATCAAATTTCACAAAATCGATCTTCAAATTCACTCAACACATACTTCTAAGTCATATGCTTCGATTTATAGCTACAATTGCCTAAATAAATCAGAAACTTGATAATTTAGGGTTTAGCATGTTTACCTTCAGATTCGAAGAGGGAAGTTCGGGAGGATGAGCAGAAGGCGGCGGTGGACGGCGCCGCACCGGCAACCACCTTGCAGAGGCGGCGACCAGCTCCGCGGCGCTGCGGCTGGGGTTGGCTGCCAAGCGAGCCGCGGCAGAGGAGTCCCGCAGTGCCTAGCGGGAGGAAGGGAGAGGCAGCGAGCGCGAGAGAGGGAGGAGGCGAGAGAGGGAGGGACGGGGACGACCGGCGCCGGTCTTCCGCCGGCGTCGCCAGCCGTGGCTGGCCGGAGGGAGTGCCGCGAGGGAGGGAAACAGGGGAACGGGAGGGCAGGGAAGCGGGGACGGGAGGAGCAGGGGAAAGAAGCGAGATGAAGGTTTGAACCGAGCTTGCCCGATTAATTAGTCTAAACCGCCTCTTTTTTTTTTTTTTTTTTTTTTTTCCAGATTATTCTATGACTCGGATTTTTCTAAAAAAATCTGGCTTATTTATTTTATTTTTACTTTTATTTATTATTATTTTTATTATTATTATTATTATTATTATTATTATTACTTTTAAATTTTATTTTAATAATGACGTTCACAAATTATAACTTTATTATGAGATTTTTATTAGGGCCACTTCGTTGCCTTAACGGCATAATGCATGTATAAGAACTTTAAATATAAAATGTCGAATTGAAGTGCACGCGCTCAATCATATAAATCTTATGATTAATGAATTAATTAAATATACAATGTGGTTTAGGGTCGGGTTGTTACAGTCTTCCCCTTAAAATAAGTTTCGTCCTCGAAACTTGAGCATACGACGGTAAGGCTTGCAGACTTACCTTAAAATAAGTGGGGGTATTTATTCCTCATCTCTTCCTCGCTTCCCATGTGGCTTCGAGGACGTATGGTTAGTCCACAGTACTTTCACCAAAGGAATGCTCTTATTGCGAAGTTTCTTGACCCTATAGTCCAATATTTGCACTGGTTGCTCCTCATATATTAAATTTTCGGCAATTTCGAGGGGTTCTGTCACAATGTTATGGCTTGGGTTAGGCATATACTTTCGAAGTCGTGAAACATGGAAGACATCATGCACATGCTCGAGTTCGGATGGTAAGGTTAACTTATAAGCCACTGGACTCAATTTCTCTATGATCTCATACGGTCCGATATATCTAGGACTTAGTTTTCCTTTGACATTGAACCGTCTCGACTCCTTTCACAGGGGACACTTTCGTAAATACTTTATCTCCTACCTCAAATTCCAATGGCCTCCTTCTTTTATCTCGCATAGCTCTTTTGTCGGCTTTGGGTCTGCCTTGATGTGTTCCTGAATCTTCCTAACCTTTTCGGTTGTTTCTTGGATCAATTCAGGGCCTAAAATCAATGTTTCATCCAGCTCGCTCCAACATAACGGAGTTCCGCACTTTCTTCCATATAATGCCTCAAATGGAGCCATCTTAATAGTGGCTTGATAACCGTTATTGTAGGAGAATTCTACCAATGGTAAGTCATCTTCCCATCTCCCCTGAAAATCAAGTACACATGCTCTTAACATATCTTCTACGATTTGATTTACCCTCTCGGCTTGCCCATCTGTTTCTGGGTGGTATGAGCTCGCTGAAATTTAATTTGGTTCCAAACGCCCGCTGTAAAGCCTGCCAAAACGTGCTTGGAACCTTTTGTCCCTATCGGATATGATATCCTTAGGTATTCCATGTAATCTCACCACTTCCTTGACATATAATTGTGCCAGTCTCTCCACATTCCAGGTGTCATGTATTGGTATAAAATGCGCAGATTTAGTAAGCCGGTCGACAATAACCCAAATAGCATTTTTCTTTAGAGTAGTGAGAGGTAATCCCATAGACAAAGTCCATTGAGATCGAGTCCCATTTCCAAGTAGGTATCTCCAAGGGTCTCAACTCGCCCACGTGGCGTTGATGTTCGGCCTTAACCATTTGGCAAGTTAAACACTTATCCACATATTCTCGCGATGTCCTTTTTCATGTTATTCCACCAAAAATATTGCCTCAAGTCCCTGTACATTTTTGTTCCTCCTGGATGTACTGAGTATCGGGTATTATGAGCTTCCTCAAGAATCTTTCTCTTCAATTCTTCTTTATTCGGTACACATAACCGGTTCGAAACCTTAGAGTTCCATCTTCACGTATTTCGAACCCGGGGATTTTCCCTTTTTAATGTTCTGTTTAATCCTTTCCAAATCAACATCTTCATTTTGGCCTATTTGGATTTCTTTCATTATAGTAGGTTGTACCTCTATTCCCGCCAGGAATCCATCTAGGTGTCCCTCCGAGACTAATTCAACATTCATATTCTGAAGGTCCTGTAATACCCCGGGTTGAGTTACTATCATCGCGTTCAAACTGTGTTGTGTCTTTCCGCTCAATGCATCAGCCACGACATTGGCTTTCCCTGGATGGTATTGTATTTGTAAGTCATAATCCTTAAGTAACTCCAACCAGCGGCGTTGCCTTAAATTGATTTCCTTTTGGGTAAAAATGTACTTTAAGCTCGATGATCGGTATAAATCTTACAAGTTGCCCCATATAGGTAATGCCTCCAAATTTTTAGAGCAAATACAACAGCGAGCCAATTCCAAATCATGGGTTGGATAATTCCTTTCATATGGTTTGAGTTGTCGGGATGCATAAGCTATGACCCTGTCATCCCGCATTAACACGCATCCTAACCCATTTTTAGAGGCATCACTATAGACAAGTGTACTCTTTACCTTCAACTGGTAAGGTAAGAATAGGGGCTGTGGTTAACCTTTTCTTCAACTCCCGAAAGGCCTCTTCACACTTATCTCGACCACGTAAATTTTGTTGTTTTCTTCAACAAATTGGTCAATGGTGTAGCTATCTTCGAGAAATCTTGTACAAATCTCCTATAATATCCTGCCATCCCAAGAAAACTTCTCACTTCGTAACATTGGTTGGTCTAGGCCATTCGGTTACCGCCTTCACTTTGTGAGGGTCGACCTTAATCCCTTCTTTAGACACAACGTGCCCTAAAAATGCCACCTCTTCTAACCAAAATTCACATTTTTGTAATTTAGCATACAGTTGGTGTTCTCTCAAGGTTTGCAATGCTATCCTTAGATGCTCAAGCATGTTCTCCCTGATCTTTAGAATATATGAGAATGTCATCAATAAATACCACCACAAATTTATCCGGATAAGGCCTGAAAATTCTGTTCATGAGATCCATGAATGCAGCAGGGGCATTGGTAAGTCCAAAAGGCATCACCGTATACTCATAATGCCCATACCTGGTTCTAAAGGCAGTTTTGGGGATATCTTCCTGTTTAATTCTAAGTTGGTGATACCCAGATTTCAAGTCTATCTTCGAAAACACTCCAGCCCCTTGCAGTTGATCAAACAAATCGTCGATTCTAGGTAGGGGATATTTATTCTTGACAGCTTATCTTGTTCAACTCCCTATAATCCACACATAATCTCAAGGTTCCATCCTTCTTTTTCACAAATAGGACTGGAGCTCCCCAAGGCGACACGCTCGGCCTAATGAATCCTTTTTGTAGCAATTCATCAAGTTGGGCCTTTAACTCTTTAAGTTCTGCTGGGGCCATTCTATATGGTGCTTTAGAGATAGGTTGTGCGCCGGGAATTAGTTCAATTTCAAAATCAATCTCCCTTTGAGGAGGTAGGCCAGGTAGATCCTCAGGAAATACATCCGGAAACTCACATACTATAGGTATATCTTCTATGTTTATCTTATCCTTCCTATCCTCAGTAACATAACATAGGTATCCCGTACAACCATGTCTTAATAGTTTGTTAACCTTCATAACCGAAATTACAAAAGATTTCTTTGTATCTTTTTCACCATGAAAGCATATTTCCTTCCCTCTTGGCCCTTTTAAAATAACCGTACCACCTTTACAATCTATTTTCGCTTCATGAGTTGCCAACCAATCCATTCCTAGAATCACATCAAATTCTGAAAGGTCTAATTGGATTAAGTTTATAGGAAGCGACTCTCCGCTTATGACTAGGGGTACACGTTGGTAGAGAATCAAACATTCTACTACTTTTCCGTTTGGTAACCCAATGTGACACTCAATTGGAGTTTTATGATTTTCTAAATGTAGCTGGGAGGCAGCTGGGTAGATATAAATGAATGGGTAGCACCCGAATCAAATAAAACATAAAAAGGCTTTGAGTTTAGAAAGAGTGTACCAAGAATAACCTGTTCCCGAGGCAGCCGCTTCCTTCCTCGTTCATTACATATGCTCGCCCTACGGTCACCGGTTTTGGGGGTGGTGCAAGTCCTCGACGTGGCGGCATCGGGGGCCTCGCAGCTCCCTTTTCTACAGACTTTGCGTCTTTTTGGGCACACGTTTATTAGATGTTCGGGGCTACCGCACCAAACACACTTATTGGTACCAATGCGACATTCTCGGTGTGGTATGATTGGTCCGGCCACACTTGCTACGGGGTTCTGGGCAGCTACGAGTACGGCTCTTGCTAAAGCCAGTAGCAGGTTTCTTTTGAGCTATACCCTCACTTGTATTGTCCCCTTTCCTCTTCGAGTTCCCGTGGTTGAAGGTCCTTAATTCGCTCTTAACTCGCTCAACCTCGGCAGCCTCTCTCATACAGCTTCTTGATAATCTTTGATAGGTTGACCAGCAAGCCGATGTCGAATATAGTGGGCCAAGCCTTCCTCGAATCTTAACATCTTCATTCTTTCAGTAGCTACAAAATCCGGGGCAAATCTAGATAGCTTCATGAATTGACTCGCATACTCGCGTCACTCGTCATGTTATTATTCATTCTCAGCTCCGAAACTCTTTTTCTTTCGACGTCGGACCGAGGTTGGGTAGAACTTTGCTCTCAACTCTTCTAGAAATTTCTCCCAAGTCAACTCACAACCTTGAAATTTGTTTTTCGTTGTGCTCCACCAAATATCTCGCTTCACCAGTCAGGTAATAAGTCCCTATATTGACCCTTTTTTCTTCGGGGACCTCAACGACCGCAAATATCTTTTCCATCTCTCTAATCCATTCTTCTAACTCCACCGGTTCGACTTTCCCGTCGTAAGTCTTAGGATTGCGTCGAGCAACTCTATCGCCTAACTTGTCGGGCTTAGAAGTGGATTCAACGAGCGTAGGGGGAATTCTTTTCATTAACTCTGTTACTAAATTTCTCCAAGTAGTATGGGTCATTAGGGTCGGTGGAACCCCCGAGGACACAAGGTTGGGTCTCACCACGGCTTTGCTGTGGGTTGGGAGGAGTTTCTAGTGCTCGGGTCTTTACTACCTTGATCGTTGCCCACGTGTGCCGCCACATTCCGAGTGATGTTGTTACTTTCGCCTCGGACATGCTGAATCACATAAATACAAATTTGCTTAATAATGTCCACATATATGTACATATATATATATACATGTTTTTCCTTCAAAACAAAATGTTACCTACTCAAAACATCACATCATTTAGTTAAAACTATTCTCATTGCACTTACATACACAAACAAGCATCAAAATTACATGTTAGATTTCACCCCGCAACATCCACCATAGATTAAGTTTTGTACTTTTCTCCCCCCTTCTTGTCCTTCCTTCTATCCAAAAGAGATCATAGTTAGCCCTAATCGAAGTCGCCCGGTAACCCCAAAATTAGGCGACACCACTCGTTTAAGTTAGGTTGGTTGGCCTGTCATATGTACATACATCATTTATACAAACATACCCAAAAATTATACCAACCCTAGACTACCGCCCTATATATACAAGTTCCCAACAAAACGGAGCCTCGGTCACAACACTAGTGACCCTGCGTAGGGTCGATATCCGAGTCCCATTAGTCTTCCTCGGCCTCGGAATCCGAGCTGATATAGATCAACTCTACGTCACCTTGGTCCTCTCCTCCGCTCCCATACTCCCGTATCTCGTGGTCCTCTTCCGCATCAACCTCCTCGTCCGAGCTTAATATGACAAGCTCGGGCGACTCGGTATGTTTATAACAACATGGACTCCTCCATAATCCTCGTGGCCGTCACACGGATCGTGCATGGGCTCAACTCCCGTGCTATCCTCGGAATCCGACTGCGGAGGGAAAGCTGGTGGCTGCTGGGGGCCAGGTGCAGTGGGGGTGATGGTGATCCCTCTACAGTGCTCAGGTGAAGGAGGGGGTGATGGGTCGTGCAGTAGGGGAAAGAAAAATTGTAATGTCTCGTAATTAACCCCCTATGCTCCGCATTCTCTCTAACTAGGAGTTCATTGGTAATGGTGGCCCAAATCCCCGTATTTGAAACCTAGCCGTGTCGGCTCCAGGGTCCCCTGTCACCATGAAGTCATGATATCGAGACCTAAACTCATCCCACGGGGCCACAGTGGCGGGGACCACGTAAGCCGACGTGCTCGCACAAGTGAACTGTGGAACTCGATAAAGGGTCTTGCATATGTTCTAGCATGCTAGCATAAAGATGAGATATGTGTGCAGCCACAGGGGTGCCTGGTAGCATGTAGACAGCATAGGGATCCAAAGGAGCTCCCGCATGATTCATCTACACAAGCAAAGAAAATCATCTCGAACCAACTGGGGTTTATAGATCTTCAATAAATAACATAATCGATAATCATATAATTGTCCACAACATCAAATCGCGTCACTTTAAAATCCTATATGTTAGTTTATCAATCTCCGAAACCTCCATCAGTTGAAAATTTCCCTATTAAAGGAAGACCCAAGGCTTATTCGGGCGTCGCTTTGCTTTCTAATTCCAACTTAAAGGTAATAAAGGAAATTTTCTAAAAGAGTTCGATATTTTTCTAAAAATTTCGGCAGAGTTTTGTTTGTATTATGGTCTATTCCCTAAACTCACGGCCTTAAAATCCTGCATAAAAACACAATATCACTCAACGAGCCACACGCTCGGAGTACATAACTCAACGGCCACACGCCGGAGTCCAACCAATATACATTAGAGTTGGAAACAACATAAATAATCCATAATGCATCCGAAACAACTTATATGAACTTAATTACAAGCTGCAAAACTTAAAAGCATAGAATGGGCATGTCAGCGACTTAAGTCAATCCAATATTAACTATACTACATCCACAAGTCCTAAAATGACAATTTGAGTAAATAATAGCCACGTAATCTTCCTAAAGGTCAAACCCCGACACCTTAGGATCCCATTGCTCACAAGTGATTTCTAAACCTGGCTCGATACCACAACCGTAACGCCCCAGCTACCGTCACCGAATAATTCCCTAATCCGAGAACATTAGGTAAGGTCGCAGCGGAAGTAAATAGCTGAAGGCGTTACCGCCGTCCTAACGAAAGGACAAGGCTAGCTTAAATACCATAATAAACGAGTGTCTAGTGGTTATGCCTCCGCTGTGTCGCAGGGTGGCACCTTGACAACTTGAGTAGCCAATCCCAAGCATGGTTTTGCTACGTATTTACAAACCTTAGTGACCATTACAACGGAATATAATAGGAAATACACTTTGCTAAATCACAACCCGAAGTCAAACCCAAAATTAACGAGGATGAGCGTCACTCGTGAGCATCTAGTCCAACATAGAACAATGGCAATGGGATATCCAGCTAAGTCCTGCTCCCGTCAGGCTTCTTATGCAATGGGCTGTTCATCGATGCTTTTCCTAAAAACAAAACATCAAAATAATTCAAAGAATGAGTCGAACTCGGCACGAACATTCCTGCACGAGTAAAATAGTTTTGAAACATATTGATTGAGCGCGCGCATTTCAATTCATTTTAGTTTGAAATCGGGGGAGAGAGTATAAGTAAAATTGCTTGCCGGTTATTATCTCGGAAGTGGAACCCCTTGGTAATTGATACGATCGTTGAACAGGTGTCACCCCGGGCCGATCGATAACCCGAGTTGACGCCGCGCGGTATAATTGGCGGGCCTAAGCCCTTGGTAATTGATAATTGGGCGGGGACCACTTAATTAGGTGGCAAAACTTGCCTTGTAAATGATTCATTGTTATTTGTATATATGAGAAATGTTGAGATTTGATGAAATATGTGAGTTTTCGAAAGGTACAGGCAATGAACGTACTCTGAACCGAGATTGTTTGCTTTCTCCCCTTTTTATGAAAATTTAAGTTGCTAACTTTCCGGCAACCGAAGTGGCCTCAGTTCTGTTTCAAATAGATTTCCCTTGTTAATAATGTTTTTCTTGAGTTTTAATGCTTGAGTTCGTATAATCGCTGGTAATTTGATTTACTTTCTTTATTTGTTATGTAATCGATTAAACTAAGATTTTTGTTACTCAACTCCCTTGCACTAATTCTGTGTAGACCATTATTGAGTACGTTCTCGATAAAGTAGTCGACTAGATTTAGCAATGGTATTCGCACGATGTGATGCGTTACGGACTCAAATTAAGAATTGAAATTACACATATACATGTATATATATACTTATGCATGTATACAAGTACCTAAACACTTCATAGTTAATATTGTTATTATTATTATTGCCGTTGTTATTGTTATAAATAGATGCAACTAATTCGATTAATTATCTAAGGCTAACTTATCTTCGACCCTTATCCTTAACGTAATTTCTTTATTTCTCACTTCATCGAGTTCAAACCCATATCTAAGTGATTACTCAACCTACCAATGCCTTTCCACATAGAGGCTTCACAATTAACCATGTTGCTCAAATTCATACATATATCAACTTAAGGTCGAGGCATTACTTCCCCACAACTCACATTCGCAATCACAACTACGCATGCTTGACATTTGAACTATTTTCTCGAATTTCTGCAGTTACACATTAGCCAGTTCAACCTATTCATATACTCGCCCTACGTTTGCTCAATACGGTCATTCTCCAAAATCTCGGAATTCATCCAATACTCAATTAAATAACTAAACATCCCTAATTTCGTTCTCTACATTATAATTTCTCAATAACAGTTTCATTCCTTCGCATTTGTACATAATCAATCCATCAAAACCACAACTCCACCATCCACACCAAATCAAATTTCACAAAATCGATCTTCAAATTCACTCAACACATACTTCTAAGTCATATGCTTCGATTTATAGCTACAATTGCCTAAATAAATCGAAACTTGATAATTTAGGGTTTAGCATGTTTACCTTCAGATTCGAAGAGGGAAGTTCAGGAGGATGAGCAGAAGGCGGCGGTGGACGGCGCCGCACCGGCAACCACCTTGCAGAGGCGGCGACCGGCTCCGCGGCGCTGCGGCTGGGGTTGGCTGCCAAGCGAGCCGCGGCAGAGGAGTCCCGCAGTGCCTAGCGGGAGGAAGGGAGAGGCAGCGAGCGCGAGAGAGGGAGGAGGCGAGAGAGGGAGGGACGGGGACGACCGGCGCCGGTCTTCCGCCGGCGTCGCCGGCTGTGCTGGCCGGAGGGAGTGCCGCGAGGGAGGGGAAACGAGGGAACGGGAGGGCAGGGGAAGCAGGGGACGGGAGGAGCAGGGGAAAGAAGCGAGATGAAGGTTTGAACTGAGCTTGCCCGATTAATTAGTCTAAACCGCCTCTTTTTTTTTTTTTTTTTTTTTTCCAGATTATTCTATGATTGGATTTTTCTAAAAAAATCTGGCTTATTTATTTTATTTTTACTTTTATTTATTATTATTTTTATTATTATTATTATTATTATTATTATTATTACTTTTAAATTTTATTTTAATAATGACGTTCACAAATTATAACTTTATTATGAGATTTTTATTAGGGCCACTTCGTTGCCTTAACGGCATAATGCATGTATAAGAACTTTAAATATAAAATGTCGAATTGAAGTGCACGCGCTCAATCATATAAATCTTATGATTAATGAATTAATTAAATATACAATGTGGTTTAGGGTCGGGTTGTTACAAGTATGAAAACTCTACGATAGATAGAATCAATACAAACGAAATTCAAGCACAAAAGTTCAATTACTGAAAAGATAACATTATTTGGTTTTAGCAATCCTAGGTTAAAAAGTATTACTCACACATTATCAAAACTAACAATGAATCTAACATAGTTTGCATTATAAAGAAAAGAGATAAATGAGAGGAATAGAAATGCTTAGTCGCTAAAAGCGCCGCTTGAACCTCTCGGCACGACCAACTCAATCTTTTGATCTTTAAGCCTTCATTCAACTTTGCATTTCTCTTCTTGGGTCTCTCAACTCTCTCTTTCTAATGCTGGATGAAGCTATTGAGGATCAATAATGGTGGGAATAAGGAAGAAGATGATGAAGGATGCCTCCAAACAAGCTGCAAAAGTTTGGCTTTGATTGCAATTATGAGGCAATCAAAAGGTGAAACCATCAAAACTAAAGCGACATGGCAGAAATTGCAACCAACACGTTCGTGTCAATCGACACGGGCTGCTTGTGTTCGTTGCAGCTATGCCAAATCTTGAAGGAATCGAGCAAAACGGGTTGTGTCGGCGGACATGGGCCCACCCGTTCGGACGCAAGAAGACTGGATGAGTAAACCTCCAACATAGGCCATGTCGGCAGACATGGCCTCCCTTGTTAGCTGCTGGATGTGAAATCTCCGGGAAACAAGGGGAATGACTGTTCTAACAATAATGCTAAACCGTGTTGGTCTTTCCAATGCTCAAGACACTAACTCATCTTGGGAATACTTGGTATTGATGATCACATATGCACAAATCACCTCAAAACACCAAAACACAAGCGTAAAGCCAAAAACAGAGCATAAACATGCTCTATTTAACCTAATTTCCCAAAGAAAAACATCAAAACGCCTAAGAAAATAATGCATTTTATGCACTTACCACTAGGGTCGGTGCCCGCCTACCCCAGCTGATGTCCGACGTTGGTTATCCCAGCTGAGACTCGTTGAAAACAATCTCGGCCGGATGGCTAAGGCTACCTAAATTTACAATTTTTTATTTCTAATTTTTACCGGAAATGTCAAGAGGCAATTTTCAGAATAAAAACCGAAAAAGGGAGTCACCAATCAGTTTTAGGAATAAAAATTAAAAAATAAAATAAAATAAGCACTTTTCTAAATTTGGCACAAAAACTCAAAATTAGAAAAGGTTTTTAAAAAGGACTCCATCGAGTCTTAAACAAATGATCCAGGTGTTCGAGGGCGAAGGTAAGAAATAAAGAGGGATGTTCTTCTTTTCGCTAGTCAAAAAGATGACTTCTACTGATTGAAAAAGAGTTTAAATCGCATTAAACAGGGGTGAAACTACAATGTTTTTTAGGGGGACTGCTAATTTATATTGGAATTTTTTTCCCTTCTTTTTTAAAATGACCTATTATTTTTTACATAAAAAACTTTTTTATTTTTATATTTAGTTTTGGAATATTGGATTCTAAAATGCCCAACTTTGGGGTCTTTTAATGTGAATATCCCGAAATATTGATTGGCCCCGCGAGCATCCCGAATTTAAACCCTAATATTTGTAGGTATCCCACCATTGAGTTACGGGTAACAAGAATCGGTGGCAATATGATGTGGCAGTGGTGGTTGTAAACGTGGCTACTTGTTGACTTGCATTTTTACTTTCACTAATAACACGTTTACTCTCTCTCTTCCCTCTACCCCACTAACCCCTCTTTATCAACTAATTCCTCTTTATTCTAACCTCGACATTTCTACTTTCTCCTCTCTCTAACCCCCTCTTTGGAAACTCATTACTCAAATTCTAGCCTTGACATTTCTGCCTCTCCATCCCCTCCTTTTGAAACAAAGTTGAATTCTTCCATTCCCAATCTTTTATCTAAAATAAAATGAACCTAAACCCTTCCCTATCTGTTGACTTCGGAAATCCCTAGAAGAATCGAAAAATCATGAGTCGAAGGACGCACACTCTTGTTGGGTCATCAACTTCTGAAAAGAGAGGAATTTCGAGTGTCCAATTACAAAGAGAGCAAATGTTGCTGGTGAAATGCCACTATGATTTGCCTGCAGTGCATGAGATCTGTAAAAGCCCCCTCTAGAGGGAAGAATTTTTTCGGATGCTTATTATGGAAGTGAAGTAATTAAGAAATTAGGATTAGGAAGTGACTAAAATTATAGTTTGTTTTTTCGGTAGTTATTTTTTTATTATTGATTTGAGCTATTGTAGGTAAATCAAGGGTGTGGGTTTTTCAAGTGGGATGATGAATAAGATATTGATGTGCTTGAGGAAAATAAGATGCTTCAAGAAGAGAATGAAAGTTTGAGAAAGAAGGTTGCAAAAGAAAGACAAAATAGAATTAGAGCAAAAGAAGAATTGAAAGCATCAAGGAACTCACAGGTGGAGAAATTGATATTGTGCTTGTTGGTTGTACTTGGTAGTTGGTTTTCTAAGTAGGATAGTTTATCAATGAATTTAGTGCTTAAAGCATAAAGTGAGGAATTGGTAGTTGTGGTTGGGTGATAGTTGAATATTGTATTATAGTTGAATGCTTGTTTGAATGAAAAATCATCAAGTTATTGCACATTGAAATGTTCAAAATATGCACATTGCATGAGTTTGATTAGTGAAATTAAAATAGTTTCTTTTCAGCTTGCTTGCAAATTGAAATAATTTCTTTACAAGTTGCTTGTAAATTAAAATAGTTGAGATTGTAATTAAAATAGTATTTGACATTGTTACATAACAATTACAAACTAAATTTACCAACTGTCAAATTACAAACTGAATTTGTTGCACAACAATCAAATATAGCCTGGCAAAATACAAGACTTTAACACTTGAAAAAGGTTGATAGTGGTCCAGATGGTGGCCTTAATTAAGGTGGGAAGGAATCTTCACTCGTGGTGAGGAACCGAGAGGTTGGGAGCTACTGCTTGCTTAGCTAAATAGAAGAGAGTGTCCTGCATCTATAATTGACTCTCCACCAACCACATGTGCAGCATTCTAAAAAAAGCTGAGTATAATAAAAAATTGAATAGTTGTAGTGTAATAAAAAATTAAAAAAGACTAAAACCCTAACCCAACACAATATGCAATGTAAGGAATACCATGTTGCCTCCTCTCCCCTAGTTTATCCTCTCCCTCTGCCTGCGGCCCCTATTCCTCTTCCTCTTCCTCTTCCTCTTCCTCTTCCTTTTCCCCTTCCACTGCCTGTTGTTCTTCTTGTTGTGTTGTTCTTCCTATTGCATATCGTGTAGGTGGCAAATTTGCACTTGTAGGCTCCATTTCTTGCTTTCTTGGTCTGTCCCTTGGTCTTTTTCGGGTATTGGGTTCAAGACAGCGGGGTTTTTGCAGCTCCTTTTATTGTGGCCAACAACGTAACACTTGCTGCACACAATTTGAGATCCATGTCTTGTAAGCTTGTCCCACCTCTTAGGGTCTTCATGAGGGTCTCTTCGTCTCTTCTTCTTTGGTCTCGCTTGGGCTATTTTCACAACTGGAGGGTCAAGAGGGAGATCTAAAGTCGGCCAATGCCTCTCACCAACACAAGGAGCAATTGAGCAGCATATGCTTGGAGGTATTTTTCCTACTTGAAGTAAGAATGCACATAGTCCTCTCGCATCTTGTTTAAGCCAATAAGCACACATGATTGCATGACAACATGGGATCCCAGTCAAATCCCATTTCCTACATGTGCATGAAGCAATGTTCATATCAACATGTAGGTTGTCAAGCTTGTGTCTTACCTCAAATACCTTATTAGCTGAAGGGTAAGGCTAGCAAAATCTTGCTTCTTCCTTCTCTTTCTTAAACTTCTCCCTCGCCCTTGGATAGATCTCATCTTTACTTGCTTCCATCATTTATCTTTTTAAAACCATCCTCTCCATGACTGAACATCCGATATCCTCTAACCTGTGTATGCAATGTTTGGCTCTAGCTTGGATTATGTACGCATTGAATGTCTCTGCCATATTATTAACCACAATATCACATTTTGAATCCGTCCTCATGAATGCCCTGTAGAATCTCCTATGATTCTAATAGAAAAAATCTTGGGCTCGCTTCTTATGATGCAAGTTCCAAGGCTTAATGCATATGAATAATCTGTCTCATTGTAGGCTTTGACAACATTCCATAATAACATCTTCAATTCCTCTCCTTTGTGATTTTTCTTCCAATTGGCATAAATATGCCTTGCACAAGTGTCTGTGCTTACTCGTTTGGGAGTACTGTTGGCACCTGTATGTAAGATTGCTCGCACATTTCAACTAACAAAATCAATATGCAAGTTCAATGTAATAAGTAATACAAGTCAAATATTGTTTGAGATTTACCTTATGCTCATCTCGAGATTACTGTCTACCCAAAACCTTGTGTTCCTCCCATAACAGATTGCACATATGTAAAAACCAAACCCAACCATAATTGTTCTCCCCTTCAACTATTTCCCAAGCTATTGGAAACATATGTCTGTTTGCATCAATGTCAATTGCAGTGAGCAAGCAACCACCCCAAAATGTTTCGGGCGTGTTCGATAAAATTAGTTGTTTAAGTAGTGGTTAGCTATTTTAGTAGCTGTTAGATGTTTTATTAGATCTCAAGCTTATTACCCCCTTTATATTTAAACTCCTCTTCTCTCACAAACTTTCCCGCATAATTGATCTCTAAACAAATTATATATATTTTCGACAATGACATTGTTCAAGCAAAATAGAAATAAAAAATTAGGTTACAACAACAAGAACCCCATCCCATTGCCTCGGATAATTAAACACTAAGCATAATTAAGTCTTGCCTTCACCCTTCTACTAACGTCAGAGATAATCTTCCTTCTCTTACAGTTCAAGCGAATATCAACCAAAATCCTCTTTGAAGGGAGAATTGCACTTCGTTTCCACTCTCAATTTTTGACAAGAACTTCAGATTTCATTTCAATGAGCAAAATGGGAGTGGCTTCGAACCTCATTCCACGATAATCTCACCGCAATTGGTTTTGAAAGTTCTTAGTTTTCGGTTTGAGGCGTTCGTTGTTTTTTAAGATTCGGAGTGGGGAAATGAGAAGTAATTTTGAATGCAATTACAGAGAAGGGGTTAGGGGGTAGAGGGAAGAGAGAGAGTGTAAACATGTCATTAGTGAAAGTCAAAATGCGGGTCAACGAGTAACCACGTTTACAACCACCACCGCCACGTCATATCGCCACCGATTCCTGTTACCCGTAACTCGGTGGTTGGATACCTACAAATATTAGGGTTTAAATTCGGGATGTTGAGAGGGCAATCGATATTTCGCAATATTCCCGTTAAAAGACCCCAAAGTTGGGGATTTTAGAATCCAATATTCCTTTAGTTTTTTATTTATCAATATTAGCTAATTAAAAAATAATTATTCTTTAATACAATATGACAAAAGACGTCAATTTTAGATGACAATCTCATATATTGTTAAATGAGTTTCTTTTGGGGGCGAGGGATTTCGTATGTTGCCAACTTAGAAAAAACTAATTTTTCATGTTTTTTTTATTTTAACCGCCTTATAAAATGTTTTTTTTTTGTTGGAATATTCGAGACGACATAATACTTATGTTCAATTTATCTTATTTTTTTGCACTAGTCATGCACCTTAATCAACCTTAATTGCTAAATTTCACGACCCATTCATAGTGATACCACACTTCTTTTTAAAAAATTATTTTCAAGTTCATACAAGAGATAAATGAGGATAAATATACAGTTACACACAAGTCTTTAAAACTATCTTTAAAAACCCTTATTAGTATAGTTAACATTTTCTTATATTTGGTATAGAAAAATACAAATATCCTATTGAAATTAACAAATAAGGTTGCAAAAAAACCCAACATAAAGAAATTGTGTTAAAAAATATTAAAATCTAGAACAACTAATATTTTTTAAAAATTTTTTTTTTACCCAGATAGTGCCTATATAATTTTATGTACAATTAAAAAACTTTGTTGAAAGTGTGAAGACTCAATTTTTAACTCTAAGTCATTATGAGTATTACATAAAGACTCGGGTATAAATCCTATCTCTCGTAATTTTTGATTTCAAGTCATTTTGAGCACTAGAGAAACTCTTGTCTAAGTTTTCGTTCTTTTACGCTAACTCGAAAGCGCCTTATTACATATATCCTACACTCGGTGTTTCTAACTCACTCGGACATCACTCAAAACTATCGCATGTTCAAACAATTTCTCTAACACTTTTATTCCGAGCACCGATTGTGTATTTCAACGCAAAAAGAATTATGTCATTAATTCTTTATTCTAAGTTAGCTTATTTACTTGAGAATTATTTGACTAGATCAAGTTGTTATACTCGATGTTCTTCTCTTTTAACTTGATCATCTTTAGTATTGACTCAAGATGGAATTTGAGTATATTGAATATTAGACTCAGAAAATTCCACTCTTTTAGACCAAAGATAATTAAACATTTAATTTTTCTAATTTAATTAGTATTTATGCCTAATCTTGGACCAAAGTATTTTGTACTTTGAGAACCAATGTAGTTTGCTTTTGTAGGTTATTCGGACGAGGCTAACCAATCTTTTTGAATTACAAAAGCAACCGGTTTCTAGCCGTTAACCACTAGTAGACAAGTTTTAGCTACTTTTGGACATGGCTCGGACACCATGTCGGGATTATTTGTTTCTAAAACTGGAAAACTTTAACTCTAGACTTAACGGTTGCTTCCACCATAACTTTCGAGTCACCACCAAGTGATTGCACCATCTTTTGGAGCCAAGAGCCGTTGCACAATGTTCATATCCCAACCGATCTTTTCGAGTGACTCGGAATAGCCGTTACCACGGCTAGTGAAGACTTCTATCCGGAACCAAGAATTAACGGTCACTCTGCCCGGTCGGTTATAAATAGAAGCCACATCACTAAACTAGAAGATTGCATAACACATTGCTTGGAACTAAATTTATTGTTGAACTAATTGTTCTCATTCTTACTCAATCTTCTATTTACAACTCCAAGTCTGTATTTAATATTTTCTAAGTTGTAAAGAAAGTCTTGTAATCAATTACATTCTTTTCTTACTTTCTAAGTAAGGTCCCTTGATCGAGCTGTAAGGGTTAACTCAGCTTAGTTGTCCCTAATTGTAAAGGTTACCTCGGTCGGGAAGTAGTAGATCGGATAAGGGAACTTCGAGTTTAGGAAATCATTGTAAGGAATTGTTTAAGGGAGCAATTATGGTTGAGTCGGTCCTCCGTATTTTGTGGATTCAAAATAGTGGATTTGACTTGGGGCTTGGATTAGCACTGTCCGTGATTTTCTGACCTAGGAGGGTTTCCACGTATATCCGTGTTATCACTTTTCCGAGTCCAATCTAGACTCAAAATCGGTTGTTGGCTGTATCGTTGAAAAATTGTTTAGCTTTCTTCATCACCCTAGTCACCCCTCCCCTCTAGGCTGACTTAGACTCTCCACGAGCAAACCTTCAATTGGTATCAAAGCCTAGCCTTTCAAAAGGATTTCACCATCCAAAGGTATAAAGATCGGATGGCTGAGAACAATGGAGAGTTCGATGAAGAAAAGTCATCCACCGGACCACCGAAGTTCAAAGAGTCAAACTTTGCCCATTGGAAGAAGATGATGGAATGTTTCCGATGGACAGCGATGAAGATGTTTTAAACATCATCCAAACTGGCAACTACATTCCAATGAAGACGGAGAATGCAACTTTTGTACCTAAAGCAAAATCCGAGTTCACCACTGAGGAAACCGAGAAATTCGAAAGAATTTCAAAGCTATGAACACACTCGATGTGTGCCATTAGTACATAAGAATACAACAAAGTCTCGATCTATGACACGACCAAAGAGGTGTGGGACACTGTTGTCAACACCTATGAAGGAACAAGTCAAGTGAAGCGAGGCGATGATAAGTATCTTCATAAGTATGAGTTGTTCAAGATGGAGCCGAAGAAAACATCACTTAGATGTATGTTCGGTTCACCAAGATTACCAAAAATCTCAAATCTCTAGGTAGAAAGATTTCTCACGAAGAAATGTCCAGAAAGATTCTAAGAAGTCTACCAAAGAAGAGATGGGGTCCCAAAGTGACAGCCATTGAAGAAGCTTAGAACCTCTCTCAACTAAGGCTAGACGAGCTTATTAGCAAGCTACTCACTCACGAGATTCATCTCGGAGGAAGAGGATGCAGAGGTCGGCACCAAGAAAAATATTACATCGAAGGCTCGAAAGCGGACGTGAAACTCGAGCTCCTCATAATCGGAAGAGGACCCTATGGCACTCATAGTCCGCGGCTTCAAGAGAATGACGAAATACAAGAAGTGGGAAAAGAGGCCAAAGGATGAGTTCTACAAGAAAGATAAAAAGGACGAGAAAAGGTAAATATTCATCCCCTTCAAAGTTATCTTTATCTAAGAACTCTGGTTGCTTTGAATGTGGCATCAAGGAGCACATAGTCAAAGATTGTCCCAAGAGAAATAAGGACATCAAGAAGAAGGCTATGATGGCTACCTGGAGTGATGACAACCCATCCGAAGAAAATGATTCTAATGACTCATAGTGTCTTATACACGGACTCGGAAGCTGAATTTGAGTCAAAAACGAGGACTCAGGTATTGATGAGGTAGTTGAATACTTTCTCAAATTTTCAAAAGTTGATCTAACACGATATAATTTCACTTTGGAAGAAAAGTCCAATTCGACTCGTTCCAGTTCAAATAACAACTTGAGTCTCTTATCGATGAGAGCAATATTTTGAAAAGCGAAGACTCGGTCTATATACTTACACTTTTCCGAGTTCCATCACGGAATCGGGTATAAGACTTCATCTCTTATAGGGTTTTGATTTCAAGTCATTCCATGTGCCTTAGAAACATTTCGAGTGATATAGCATTTTCTCCGAGTGTTATAGAAACCACTCGTATATGTTTATGCTTGATTCCGATCGACTCGGAAAGCATACTTTTACATGCCACTCCACACTCGGTTTTGAGTCACTCAACACTCGGGTATATCGCATGTTCAAACACTCTCTTTCACGCGCATAAACTCGAGTCTAACTTCGTGTTCCAAGAATTATATTATTAATTCACTATTCTAAGTCGAGCATATCTTGTTTGAACTTTGTTTGGTCTAGATCAAGTTTGTCTACTCGATCTTCTCTTTTGATTTGATTATATTCTAGACTCGACTAAGATGGGATTTGAGTATCATGGATTTTAGACTCAGAAAATTCTATTCCTTTTTGACGATAATTAGTCACTTAATTATCTTAATTATGTTATTATCTCGCGTCTAATCTTGGACCAAAGTATTTTATACTTTGAGAACCAAATTGATTTACTTTTGTAGGTTATTCAAACGAGGCTATCCTATTTTTGAATTACAAAAGTAACCGAGCTTCAAAACGTCAAATCACCAAGCAGACAAGGCCTTTTCCACCTCCGACCTAGCCCTAGACATTGTGTCGGGGTTGTCTATTTCCAAAGCGGAAATCTGCAACACTAAGCCCAACGGTGGTTTACACCTTACTTTTCAAGACACCATCGGTGGTTTTAGGACTTCCAAAGAAGTCAAGAGCCGTTGCCCAACGTTCATATCTCAACGGATTATTTCGAGTGACTCGGAAAATCCATGACAACGGTCACAAAGGACTTCCAGTCGGAAGATGGACACAACGGCTAAGCTGCTTGGTCATCTATAAATAGAAGCCAACTTTCAAGACTTGAAGAGTGCTGAATCAATTGTTAATACACATACTTGAGCAAAAGTCATTGTATTCATTCTCAATCTTCTACTTACAACTCCAATTCCGTATTTAATATTTCTCCGAGTTGTAAGGTTTTGTACTCGATTACAAACTCTCTTTCTTACTTTCTAAGTAAGGTCCCTTGACTGAGTTGTAAGGGTTAACTCAGCTCGGTTGTCCCTAACTCGTAAGGGTTATCTCGGTTAGGAAGTACTAGATCGGATAAGGGAATTTCGAGTCTAGGAAAACGTGTAAGGGGTTGTCTAAGGGAGCAACTCAGGTTGAGTCGAGTCTACTGTATTTTGTGGACTCAAAATAGTGGATTTGACTTCGTGCTTGGATTAGCACGGTCCGTGGTTTTCTGCCCCGGGAGGGTTTCCACGTACTTTACGAGTTATTACTTTTACGAGTGCATTCTAGACTCGAACAGTTTTAAAGTTCCGTTTAATCTGTTTCTTCCGAGTTAGTGTTTTTCTTAGTTCATTCTTGACTCCCACTCACCTCATAGTCATATCTATTTTAAATTTCAAGCAAATTTCATCTTCAAACTATTCGCCCCCTCTAGGGTGACGTAGACTCTCCAAGAGCAAACCTTCAAAATGAATTGGAAAAATTGAGACAAAATCTGAAAGAACTTAAGACCAACACTCAAGCAAATGAGAATGTGTCTGAGTCACTCGGAACGAGAGAATGAGCAACTAAAAAGAAAGCTCAATGAGTCTCAAGACCTTGTTTTGAAATTCACTCAAGGTCAGAAAAACCTTGATATGCTATTAGGCTTTCGAGTGTGTCTCCTTCAGGAAAGAAGGACTTGGTTTCAATGAAGAAGAGGAATCAAAATCCTATTCTAATCTTTTCAAAACTAATTCCGAAGCTGTAAAGTTTAGGAAGGTTGAGCATGGTCCCATTCATACAAATGAACAAAGGACTAAGCCTAGACTAGTTTACGGGAAAAGCATTCTCCTCCTGTTTACAAAAGATAAGATTTTCAAAAGAAAGAGACACGGACTCGGTTTTCGGAATGAAGACTCGGAATCGGACCGGACCTAAAATTATTCAAATCTGGGTTCCCAAAAGTGTTCTTCCTCGGAGGACCACAGTAAAGGGAGTTACTTGGGTTCGTAAGAAGAAATGAGAAGGGTTAGTTTGTTTCGTCTTGCAGATAACTCAAAATAAGAAGAAAGGTCATTGATACTTAGACGGTGCTTGCTCACGCCACATGTCATGATATTCAAGACTCTTCTCCGAGCTAAAAGATCCGAAAGAAGGAAAAGTCACATTTGGGGATAATAGTAAGGTCAAGATAGTAAGGATTGGCAAAATTGGTGAAAGAAATAACACGATCAGCCCAATCTACCTTGTCAAAGGACTCAAGTATAATCTCCTTAGCATTTCGCAGACTATGTGACAAAGGTCAAGAGGTGATTTTCACTCGGACCAACTGCTACATTTATGATGCAATTACCAAAGAGACTAAGTTCTCGGGTCCGAGGTCGGGTAACACCTACACTATTCCTCTCTCCGATTCAAGCCAGAATTTATCTTGTTTGAAAGCATCCGTGAATGATGATTCATGGACCTGGCATCGTAGACTAGGTCATATTAGCAAGCATACTATCAAGAAACTTACATCTCATGGACTGGTTAGGGGTTTACCTAACTATGCTTTTAAGAAAGATAAAATCTATGAGGCATGCATAAAAGGTAAGCAAGTTAGATCATCTTTCAAACCACTCAAAAATGTATCTACATCCAAAGTGCTTGAATTGCTTCATATGGATTTGTGTGGTGAAATTCCTGTGAAAAGTCTTGGATGTAAATCGCATGTACTTGTTGTTGTTGATGATTTCTCATGATTTACTTGGGTATGTTTTCTCAAGAACAAGCATGAAGCTTTCAAAGAGTTCACAAAGCTCGCAAGAAAATTCAAGTAGAGTCTCGGACTCATATCGGAAGAATTCGAACCGACCTTGGAAGGGAGCTCGATTACTCGGAATTTGTAGACTTCGTGACAAGAATGGCATCTCTCACAAGCTGCTCCGCACCAAGAACTCCTCAACAGAATAAAGTAGTGGAAAGAAAGAACAGAACTCTTGAAGAAATAGGAGGGACTATGATGATTGAAAATGACCTACCTTACTATTTACGGGCTGAGGCGATCAACACAGAGCAAATTACACACTCAACAAATTCCTCATCAAACCCATCTTGAAGAAAACACCCTATAAGCTTTACAAAGGAAAGAAACCCAACATCTCCTACTTTAGACCATTCGGGTGTAAGTGCTTTGTTTATAACAATGGTGAGGAGCATCCGACTAAGTTTGATGCTAGGTCGGATGAAGGTATAATTCGGGTTACTCGTCTCGGAGCAAAGCTTATCGTGTTTTTAACAAGAGAACTAACAAAGTGGAAGAAAGTATCCATGTTGTCTTTGATGAAATTAATCTTGGCAGGATAAGTGAGTCCACATGCTTAGATCTCATACTTAACGAGAGATGAAGATGACCTTGCTTGAAGTTGAGCTCGAAAGAGTCAAAACAAAATTACTAAGGCAACTCGGAATGTTATGACTCAAACTAAACAAACTCAAGAGCCAGCTCGGAATGTTGAAGATCAAGTCAATGAGACTCAGCAAGATCAACCAACTGAAGATCAAATTGTTCAACCAACAAACTTAGTAAATCAAAGGACAGGTAAAGCTTTCCAATATGCATCTAGCCACCCACTTGAAAACATACTTTTTGACATCAACAGTGGGGTAAGATGTAACACCCCAAAACACCCCCGGGAGTATTACATCGCCGAGTTCCTTAAAGGAACTCCCAAGGCTCTTTCCGGTGTTCGTTTGGCTATCTAAACTCAACTTAAAAGTAATACCTGGCGGTTTTCCTAAAAGAATCCGAGATTCTCTCGAAAATTTCGGCGAGTTCCGTTTGTAACATGAACTAACCCATAGGCTTAAAGCCTTAAAATCCTGCATAAAAAGCATAATAAAACTCGACGAGCCACACACTCGGAGTATACAACTCAACGGCCACACGCCGAAGTTCAACCAATCGTACGGTAAAACTTAAAACAATCTAACTTAAAACAATCTAACTGGTTACTATACATTTGGTACAACTATATGCACTAAATTACAAGTACAATCATTTAGAAATAAACAATGCATGACAGCCACTTGGGTCACTTCAACCGTCAACAATCGCGAGCGTCCGAGCGTGTTAAGTGTAGATTATGCTTCGAAAGTGTACCTGCAACATTGGGTGGGGACGGGGCAATTTGTGGGGGTGAGCAATAATCAACGGGCTCACCGGAGTCTTAAACCCTTAAAATGGAAATTCTTTACACATAATACTCATAATAATGAAATCTGCGAAAGCATGATAGTGTAATAGAAATCTATATACTTTTCACTCGAAATCTCTTGTAATGAAAAAGATCAAGACTCTTTAATCACTTAAAAGCACACATTCACATTCAAGAATACTTCTTTTGGAGTTGAATCAACTTTTCCGGGCCTTCCGAGGATCCGAACTAGCACTTCTTTCATCTCGGGCGCGACCCCGACAAAAAGGCTCCTGGGACCTATCTTCTAGGAAGTCTCGGGCGGGCATCCTGCCTCTGCAGGACCCCTATTAGAACCCTTCCCTCGAAGTTTCTACCCGGGCGTCCCCAGTTCGAACCCTTCGGTATGCTAAACGATCCGTAGCTCGTCGATTCAAAACTATTTGCACATTCTCATTCATCACATTCACTTTACGACTTTCTTAATCAATTTAATATCAAGGAAGGCATGACACCATTTGTCACCCTTATAAATTCACTTTCTCAAATCTGATTCATTTTCTCAAGCAAGTCTCGCATCTTTAAAACATAATCACGTTCGAAAGGTAGTTCTCAAGGAATTTCATTCAAGAATCATTCACATAAAATACAAAACTCCTTTCAAAATGTATTTTGAGTATCACGTAAAGCAATCACATAGCACGAATAATCACCATTCAATACAAGCAATCATTCTCAACTCTTTTCCCAACTAAGCTTTTCTTAATTCATTAGTTTAGTACGATTGAATCCATTTTCCGAGCCAAAATAACCACAAGTAGATACTATTTAACTTGACGTTCTCACTTTTCCCAATTCACTATCTTTATCACAATTCCTCATTTCATGACTTCACTTTGTAAACCGACCTCTTTTGCCCTCATTCAACCATATATCCTTAAACTTGCTTTACCGAATTTCCTCTATCTCCATTCACCTTTTAATTCAATTCTTTCTCAAAGGTCTTAGACATGACTATGGCTTAGTTCCACTTTACCGTCCCCAACCTGCTATTTCCCAACCTCAATCTCCCATTTAATATCTCTTACCTTATTAATCGATTCTTGCTCACCCATCCTTAATTATGTACCTCTTACTTACTTTTCATTATACGATTTCCGTTACCTTTGCTTATTTTCACGCTTAGTTCAACCTCGAGGAATTAAATATACTTCAAACGTAATCAAGCTCACAATTACCCATTCTCACTTACTTGTCCCAATTGCGCATTACCTAATACGAATTCATACTGCTCTTTATACTTCGACCTACCATTTCCCAATGTTCGTAATTAGCTCTTAATACCGCAGGTTCAAGAATCTCTAAAACTTAATTAACTCATAATTCATATCCATGTCCCAACTCTTCATCCCGACTAACTAATCAAAACTTCAATACTACTCCTTTGACCTATACAATCTAACCTCTTTAGAATCAGCAGGTTCCAATTCAACCTTAAGTAACTCTTAAATCTCTTTGAAGTTCCCAATTTAATTCTACTATTTAACCCAAGTAACTCCTTTCATTTCACGATTCAGCCCTCTCAATTCCTTAAATACATTCTAAGCTCTTATTTCAATCTCAAACAACGAATAGGTCCGTTTCGCAATACGGATACTCAACGTTAACGACAATTCAATATTCACATAATACATTCAACATTCACAACAAATCCATTTAGGTTTTGAAATTACTAATAGTTTAGAGTATAAGACTACCCACCTCGATTTAGGGATTGAAGGTTTGTTGGTTTCGCTGAGACTCGAGCTCCCCGGTTCGGTTCCTCCTTTCGTTCCCCTTTCCCTGCTGCTAGCCTCGGTTTCCGCCGCCTTCCTCCACGCTCGACGCCGTGCGTCGGCCACTCGTCCTCGCGCCCACCGGCTGCCTCCTCTCTCGCCCTCGCGTTTGTGTCCCATTCCCGGCCTCGGATTTGCCTTCTTCGCGCTCGAACGGATCCCTCGCGCTCGCCGACCGCCTCACCGCTGCTAGCCGCGTAGCACGCCGGTCACCGGCCTCTTTCCTCGCCCTCTCACTTTTGCTCTGTCTCCCTCGCTCGGTCTCTCTCTCTCCCGCTATCTCCCTCTTCCCTTCTTCCTTCGCTCGGTTTCTTTTTCTTCTTGCCTTCCCGAGCCCTTGCTTTTCCTTTGCCCACCGGTTACTCGCCGTTCGAGCGGCCACCGGCCTCTGCTCCGGCTCCCGCGCGTTCTCTCTCTCCCTCGCTCTCTGTTTCTGCTTCCTCTTTCCTCTTTTCACTCGGCCTCCTTTCCCCGAGCCTTCTTTCCTCTCTTTTCACCTTCCACCACCTAATTTGGTTGGTTAATGATCCTCATTGGACCCCTAATTAGTTTCTATCCCATCTCTTCATAATTCAACTAAGTAATCTCCGGCCTATATATGACAAGTCCATATCTCCTCCCTTCCGTCCTCTTACGCTGCTGCATCCTAACTCCCTTTAATACGCCGGCCCCAAAATTCCTAATCACCCAACAATTTAGCTCGGATGAAAAAGGAATGCAATTTCCTTGATTTCATTTATTCAACACCAGACCTCAGAAGGAATTCTAACATAATATGTCCGGTCGTAAATAAAATCGGTCGCTCAACCCCCTAGCTGCGGGGAAAGATGCTCAATAATCCTATGCTTTCCAGCTATTTTCTTTAAAATTCGGGTATTACATAAGAACTCGATCTTCTTTGCATAATCCGTGTGTATTTTCTGCATTCATATCATTAATCGAACCCAAAATGCATTAGAAGCCCTAAATGAACCTGAATGGGCGAAGCCATGCAAGAAGAGCTCAATCAATTTGAAAGAAACCTAGTTTGGGCTCGACCAAACGACCATCTAATCACCTAGTCATAGGAACCAAATAGGTTTTAAAGAACAAACTCGATGAGGAAGGGTTGGTAGTTAGAAATAAGGCTAGACTTGTTGTCTAGGGTTACAATCAAGAAGAAGGAATTGATTGTAGGGAAACCTTTGCACTTGTTGCTAGGATTGAAGCAATCGGAATCCTGTTGGCATTTGCATCTAGCATGAATATTAAGCTATATCAAATGGAGGTCAAATGTGCCTTTCTGAATGGTTTCATTCAAGAAGAAGTGTATGTTGAGCAGCCCCTAGATTTAAAAACTCAGAATTTCCAAATCATGTTTTCAAATTGCACAAGGCTGTATATGGTCTTAAACAAGCTAGACCAAGCTCTTAGAGCTTGGTATGAAAGACCAAGCAGTTTCTTGGTTGAAAATAATTTCAAAACAGGTCAGATTGACAAAACTCTTTTCATAAAACCTAAGGGGAAAGATTTTCTTATCGCTCGATTTATATTGATGATATCATTTATGGAGCTACTAATGAAACTCTATGTCAAGAGTTTTCTAAGTTGATGAGACATGAGTTCCAAATTAGTATGATGGGAGAACTCAACTTCTTTCTTGGTCTACAAATCAAACAAGACAAGGATGGCATTTATGTCTATCAATCCAAGTATACCAAGGAGCTTTTGGAAAAGTACAAACCGTAAGATGTGAAGCATGCATCAACACCTATGAGTAGCAATTTAAAACCGAACTCAAATGAGAAAGGTAACGCTCGTAGATTAGAAACTCTACAGAGGTATGATCGGATCTCTACTTTATCTCACATCTAGTAGGCCATATATCATGTTCAGTGTCTCGCCTTTGTGCAAGATTTCAAGCTAATCCAAAATAATCACATCTCACTGCGGTGAAGAGAATTTTCAAATATCTTGTAGGGACTCGGAATCTTGGTCTATGGTTCTCAAAACACTCGGAACCGACTCTCACTGGATACTCGGATGTTGATTATGCTGGATACAAAGTTGACAGAAAGAGCAAATTATGAGAATGCAAATTTATAGGTCAATCCTTCATCTCCCGGCACTCAAAGAAACAAAATTTTGTTGCTCTATCAACTGCCGAGGCTGAGTACATTGCAGCTGGAACTTGTCGTGCTTAGATTCTGTGGATCAAGCAAGCACTTAAAGGATCTAGGGTTATCATTCACAATAATCCCAATCAAGTATGACAATCGAGTGCAATCAGGATTATTAAGAATCCTGTTCAAGCACTAAAAGACAAATCATATTAAGGTCGGTATCATTTTCTAAGAGACCATTCTGAAAAGGGTGATATTGAACTTGAATTCATTCGTACGAAATTTCAATTAGTTGATATTTTCACTAAGCCACTTAGTGAGGATCAGTTTTGTTAGGAATGAGCTTCGTATGATTAATGCATGATTATGTGATTTCTAAGTAAATTATCCTTACATAATTATGTGTTATATGTTTTCTTTTGTTTTAATAACAAATGGATCGGTTGACGAGTGAGATTGAGCTACGAGTTATTAGTTCTCTCGAGTATTTTGAGACACTCGGAAAACACACTGAGTCAAACTCAGCTTTTAAGCAAAATGGACATCAAACTTCGGGATTATCTCTAGATAAAGGGAGAATTCCGGAAATGTTTTCAAAAAGTCTCTCTTCTCTCTCTCGGACGGGCGTTTCAATCAAAGAATTCTAGCCAGGTGGAAGAAAGTTGTTGGAAAACTAGCCATTAGAGTGCAAAACATCAAACCCATCCGAGACTCGCCGTTTGAACTTTAGGTTAGACCGGAGGCTGAAGGTCATTTCTTCTCGCTATATATAGCATCCCTTTGTCTTCTTGTTGCTACTTTGCTCTTTGCTCTCTTCTCTCGAAATCTCTGCTCTCTCATATTCACTTTCGAATTCAAAGCTCTCGCTCTCTCTCTTTTGTCTCTCGTGTCCTCTCTATTTCTTATATCACACCATGTCTAAGTAAGGTTCAGCACTGAGTTGTTGGGGTCTCGCAACCAAAAAGCCCCGCACCAAAAATACTCAAGAGGGTACCTCCGAGTGCCTCGAAAATCTTTGTCACCCAACACTTTACGTTGGATAACAAGTTCTTCCAAACAACATCTTTTTCGTAGTTAAAACACATTTAGGACATTGGAGTCTATAATTATTTGTGCTTCAGTGATTTTATCTATCTAGAACTCATCGCCAAGTTCTACTCTAACATGTCCCATTCCGAGGGTGTCATCACCTCAAAAGTCCAAGGGAAGGTTGTTCGCATTAACCTCCCTCTTCTTTAGAAACTTTTCAAAGTTTCTTCCCTCTTTCTCAACTCCAACCCTATACCTTTCATGGAAGTCTCGGATGACTTCTTTGAAAATTATGCAAAGAAGTACCCGAGTCACGAAAGAACTTCTCCGTGACTCGGATGAGATCAAAGGCAAGGTCGCTTCTGTTTCATTATGATGAGAACCTTCTTTTCTCATCATTCTAGCAAGGAGAATCCGAACTCCAAGATTCTCAAAGCCTTGTTTGACATTCCGGAGGGCTATGATGTAGACCTCTTCCTTTTCATTATTGACCGGATGGCCTCCGTGCCAATTCAGTCCAAAAATTTCGCCCATTTTCCCTTCGGAGCTCTCTTGACGTTTGTCTTCAAATAGTTCAAGATTACTCTTCCCTCATATCCAAAGATGTTTCTAAGGCTGCCATTGTTGTTGGCGAAGAAAACTTCTATGCTATGGATACCAGGAGGTAAAACCCGGTGTCCGGGTTCATTCTTTTGAGCTTCCACCTCCCTCTCCTCCACCAGCTCAGCAAGCACTAGCACTTCCATCTCCTTCAGCTGGTCCCTCTACTTCTTTACAACCTCCTCCTCCCTCTACTGCAGCTCTTACCGAAATGATAGGAAAGCTCGCTTTTGTGTCCGAACAACTTCATAACACAGTCCGCTCTCTCAAGCCTATCTATCAAGGCACGGTAATCAACCGGAAGGTCGACCAGTCTCAAATACAAGGGTATCGGATGCTTATGCTTGAGTTCAAGGCCATCATCAATGAACAACCCGAGCAGCTCCAACTTCTCCAAGAACGCAGGTCCAAGGCTACTCTGGACTCGAAACTTCGGATACTTCGAGGAATCCTCTAGCCTAACCAAGTCTACCTCTACCGAGGTAGAAGAAGAAGCTGAAGCGAGCAGCTAAAGAAGTAGCAGCTCAGCTGAAGAAGAGAAGGAAAAGGAGAAAGAAAAAATAAGCTGCCCCACCTAAGGGCCAAGGTGTAGCAGATCCCGAACCAGAACTAATCTCCTCAAATCACGATCCGAGTAGGTCGGAAGAAGTTGGGGACGTTGGTCGATCCAAAGCTGTTGAGTCGAAGCACCACCCTTTGTCTGTCTTTCGGGAGGATGAGCTCGATGAAGATATGCCGCTGGCTCAAAGAACCAAGATGGAGCAACTTCAAGGCATCCCCGTGCTGTTGCCGCCGTGATCATCCACCTCCTCCCAAGCTTATCAGCACAGGTGCATTACCCGTCCCTCCTCCTCCCGACAGCAAGCCCCCTCCTCTTAGTATTTTTTTTTTTTTTTGTTTCTTGTCCAACATCCGTTGTACCACATTGTTATTTTCTTCCCTTCTTTTTGATGAAATGTTAGGGAGAAAATCTAGAAAATCCGATGTTTTGTTTAGGGGAGCTCACCCTCTTTTCGAGCAATGAATGAATTTTTTTTTAACGGACTGTTTCTAAGTTATATATTTCATTTGCTTTTCCGACTCGATACAATCTGTTTATTTCTTTACTCGATTTATTATCCACATAATTGTTATGGGTGATGATATGATTTGAAATGCATTTTATAAGTATGGAATGCCTCTCATCCGTCACTCTTTGCTCCAGTACGTTCCGGTCATTGAAAATGAAAACTCATGTTTCGCACTAACAAGTTTCTATCTTAAGTATGGAATGTCTTTCATCAAAAGGGGAAATTGAAGACTCGGCTTTTAACTCTAAGTCATTATGAGTGTTACATAAATACTCACGTATAAATCCAATCTCTCTTAAGTTTTGATTTTAAGTCATTCCGAGCACTACGTAAATTCTTGTCTTAGTTTTCATTATATTCGATCGACTCGGAAAGTGCCTTATTGCATATCCCCTACACTCGGTCTTTCTAACTCACTCAGTCATCACTCATAACTATCACATGCTCAAATAATTTCTCTAACACTTTTATTTTGAGCACTGAATGTGTATTTCAACACAAAAAGAATTACATCATTAATTCTTTATTCTAAGTTAGCTTATTTACTTGATAATTATTTGACTAGATCAAGTTGTTATACTTTGATATTCTACTCTTTTAACTTGATCATCTTTAGGATTGACTTGATCATCCTTGCTATGATTTCATTTGTTTAGAATTATATATCTAAAATTTTCACATAATGGAGGACCACGACCCCCTTGGTTTTCCTAGTTCCGCCCTTGGCGTTAAATTAAACAGGCAACCAACAAGCGAATTACTGAATTGAAATGCTCAAACATGCTTTGAAAGTGATAAATAAAAGCAATAAATTAATTAATAAATAAAGCGATAAATAAAGTGATAAAAGAAAGCGAAAAATAAAAGTTTACGATGAGTCGGGTAGGAAATTAAAGTGACTACATCTTGAATTCACAATATAGAAAGCAATAAAAGAACTTAAATTAAATAAACAAGACAACAAACTCTGGGATGGTGGAATAGCGCCCTCGGGTAGACCCACATGCTAGTCTTAAATCATGATCGGATTTTGGCAGAGTGACGGTAGGGTGCCGATAAGCAAAAAGAGTCAAAAGAAGGTCTTTTTATGAGTGGTTTAAAAATGGGTACTCAAATGGAGTAAGTAAGAAATAGAGGAAAGATAGAGGGAGAGAGTTTCACACCTTAGGGGATTTTTCAACTGCTAATGGTGCATGAAATGAGGGGGCATAGGTTCCCCATTTATAAGAAAATTTAGGGTTTAGGAAACCCTAAACCCGCTTTAAAAGCCATCGTCTCGAAGAGATAATTTGGCCAAAAATTTTGGCAATGGATAGAAGAGATCCCAGAAAGCTGAACCGATGAACCGATGTCGTTCGTAAGTGGGCCAGGAACCGGCGCCAGTTCCTAGGGACCTTTTTTGTGGTCTTCAAAAGTGCGTCAAGCCTAGGGAGATGTATTTTGGGTCCTGTTTTTACATTAATTGGCTTTTCATGGGCTAGTTGGTTTTTTGTGGGCTCCAAAGTGTTTATCACTCTACTTTCGTCGATCTTGATCCAAGCATGCAAATGAGGTTGTGTTTTCATCAGCGGGTTAACCAAAACAAATAATATAAATAAATAGAAAAGAGACGATGAAGGTTTTCTCTTGGAGAGTCTTAGTCACCCTAGAAAGGGGTGAATAGGGTGATGAGGAAATTTTTACAACCTTGGAAGATTATAGCTTGAAAGAAATAATCAAGACAATCCGAGTCTAGATTGGACTCGGAAAAATGAGAACTCAAATATACGTGGAAACCCTCATGGGGTAGAAAACCATGACCAGTGCTAATCCAACCACCAAGTCAAATCCACTATTTTGAATCCATAAAATACAGTAGATCGACTCAACCGAATTGCTCATTTAGACAATTTCTTACAAAGTTTTCCTAGACTCAAAAGTTCCCTTATCCGATCTAGTACTTTCTAACTAAGGTAACCTTTATAGCTAGGGACAACCGAGCTGAGTTAACCCTTACAGCTCGGTCAAGGGACCTTACTCGAAAGTTAGAAGGAGTATGTGACTGATTACAAGACTTTACAACTCGAAAGTATGAATTACAAGTTGGGAGTTATAAATAGAAGATTGAGTATGAATACATAGACCTTTGCTTAAGTGATGTGTTTCAAGCAATAATTTTCAGCAATCTTCAAGTCTTGAGGATTGGCTTCTATTTATAGATGACCAAGCGGATTAGTCGTTGTAACTATCTTCTAAATAGAAGTCTTCCGAGTCGCTCGAAAAAATCCGTTGAGATGTGAATGTTGTGCAACGGCTCTTGACTCCAAAAAGTGCTCCAAACAACTGGTGGTGTTCGAAAAGTAACGTGGAAACCACCGTTGAGTTTAGCATCGAAGATTTCAGCTTTGGAAACAGACAACCTTGACACAGGCGTCGAGCCTTGTTCGAAGTACAAAAGCCTTATCTCGCTGGTGATTGACGAGTTAAAGCCAGTTACTTTTGTAATTCAAAAATAGGATAACCTCGTTTAGATAACCTATAAAAGTAAACAATTTTGGTTCTCAAAGTATATAATACTTTGGTCCAAGATTAGGCATAGATAATAATTTAATTAAGATAATTAAGTGCAAAATTATCTTAGGCCTAGAGGAGTGGAATTTTCTAAGTCTAATATTCATTACACTCGGAATCCATCGAGTTAGTCTTACGAAAGATCAAGTTATAAAAGAAAATATCAAAGTATAAGTACTTGATCTAGACAAATATTTTTCAAACAAACATGCTCGACTTAAAAAGTTGAATTAACGTTGTAATTCACTTTATCTCATAATACGAAGTCATAACTTAGATTAAAAGTGTTAGAGAGTTTGTTTGAGCATGTGATAAATATTAGTATCTGAGTGACTCACAAACATCATTGTGAGTTGATGAACAAGAATGTGTTTTCCGAGTCGATCGGAATAGCATGAAAACATATGCAATAATTTCTATATTACCCAGAATGACTTGTAGTCAAAATTTAGGAGAGATGAGGTTTGTACCGAGTCACTTGATAGGACTCGAGAATGATATAAATTCATAGTCCGAGTCTTCAATCTCCCCTTTTTGATGAAAGGCATTCCATACTCAAATAGAAACTTTGTTAGTGAAATAATCAAGAGTTTTCATTCTTACTCATTTGACAAGGAATCCATCGAGCTTAGAATAACATATCGCGAGTAATTGAATAATAAATGAAGTGATTCGGACTTAGAATGTTTCTACAGATAGCTCATTTGAAAAAAAATTTGTGAGTAGTTATATCGAGCAAAATAGAAAGAAAGAAAATTGAGGTGATATATCGAGCAAAACGAAATAGGAAATTTGAACTCAAAGAAAAGTTATACTCGAAGTCAATATGCACAAAATCGAAACTTCATTTATACATAAACACGGAAAATACATACAAAAGAGAGGGTGAGAAAGCTCCCCTAAACGAGACAACAAATTTTTCTAAGTATTCTCCCCTTGCCTTTCAGCAAAAAACACAAAATAGGGAAGAATGTATCCAGTTGATACAATTTGTTTGTCTCGTACAAAAAAGAAAAAAAATGAAAATAAGAACAAGAAAAAGAAATCGGGATGGTGGAGTGGGAGAGGTCTTAGTTGAGGCGGATGAGCGTGCTTTGCGCTGCGCCGATACGCTTGTGAAGATGTTGAAGATCTTGGCGGTGCTAGCACTAGGATCTCCGGAATGGGCTTAGCTCGAGTGGCCGACCTAGAACAAGGTCGTCCGGAGGCCCATCCTCTTGGAACGTTACAGCTGGAGGTGCTTCCTCCGGTTTGACGGTTGCCGACCGTCCAACATCAGCAAGGTCTTCCGAGTCACTCGGACTACTATCCGAGCCGATCGGTTTCGGTTGAGGAGCGGGAGTACCTTGTCCCTCGGCTTCGTCCTTGTCTCCTCCTTCCCTTCTTCTTCCTTCTCTCCTTCCTCCTTCTCCTCGGAAGGAGCCGCTTCGCCACAACCTCCTTTTCTTCTTCAGCTGCCTCTCTAGATGGAGATTTGGCGAGGCTCGAGGACTCTTCGGATGTTTCTAAGCCGTCCGATTCCTCAGCTGCTTTGGAGCGCCTTTCTCTGAGGAGCTCAATCCATTCCTCGTCGCTCCTTTCCCAAAGCCTTCATCTCGAGAAGTACATCTTGCTACTCTCGGATTTGTGATTGGGCTATTTTTTTGTTGATGGTCATAGATCGAAGAACAGTCTTGAAGGAGTGGAGAGTGTCCTTAATTTATGTGGACATAGAGGAGAGCTTGTCTATCATTGTGGTAGACAAAGTGATACCGGCTTGAAGAGGGGGACTCGAGGTGGATGCACCGCCAGGTGGAGGAGGGAGTGTGAGAGGAGTCCGAGTTTGAGGCAAAGGAGAGGGCTGCCTCGGTTATGAGCTGTGGACCAAGACACCCAGTTGGGCTTCTTGGTATCCATAGCCGACTACTATAGCAGCCTCGAAACCTCATGAGGATCCGAGGGGAGCAGGACCTTGAATTGTTTAAAAATGAGAGTGATGAGGGCTCCGAAAGGGAGAAGAATGGATTTCTTGGTCCGAGCCGGCACAGAGGCCATCCGCTTAATAATGGCTAGGAAGAGGTCTACATTGTAGCCCTCGAGAATGTCAAACAAAGCCATGAGAATCTTTGAATTTGGATTCTCTTTACTTGAATAATGAGAAAAGAAGGTTCTCATTAGCAGGAAGCAGAGAAGACGAGCCTCGGTCTTCAGCTGAGTCACGTAAAATTTTTACGTGACTCGGGGATCTCTTTAGCATACTTTTCGAAAAATTCATCAGCAACCTCATTGAAGGGGATGGGGTTGCTGTTGAGGAAAAGAGATGAAACTTTGAATAGACAGTGGAGGAGAGAGATGTTAATACGAACTACCATCTCATGAACTCTAGAGGTGATGATCCCCTTATAGCAGGAAAGATTTGCGCAGAACTCACCAACGAGTTCGGGTATACGAACTCGCTAAAACAGAGGAAATTGTATACACTCGTGGATTTGATGTGTTTCAACCAAGAGAATTTTGTGGTTGGGAAGAATTTATCATCCAATGTCATATGTTGGGTGACAAGGATTTTCGAGGGGTTGAAAGGACCCTCGTGGCTTTTGGTTCGAGGTTTCTTGGTTGCGGAACCAAGAAAATCTGCAGCGGAACCTTTTTAGGCATTTTTGAGAAGCTTGGAGAAGAAGGTGAGTTAGCTTCGAAGAAAAGAGAGAGAGAGAGAGAGAGAGTACTGAGAGCCCGAGTTTGCTTGAGAGTACCGAGATTGTTCGAGTAAGTAAGCGAGAGTGAAATGTTAGCGAGGAGTAAAGTAGCGAAATGAAGGAAATTAGATACTATTTATAGTGAGAGGAATGTCCTTCGAGATCCGTTCGACCTAACTCTCCAACGGTCGCCTCGGACCGGTGTGTCTGTTTCCGCTCTTTAACGGTTAGAATTCTAGTGTCTGTCTCCCAACGGCTAGTTCTCCGAACGATACGCGCGAGAGAGAGAAAGAGAAAGAAGAGAAATTTTAAAAGAAATTTCCGGAATTCTCCACTAATCTAGAGATGATTTCGAAGTTTGATGTCCAATTTTCTCAAAACCGAGTTTGACTCAGTAAAGTTTTCTAAGTGACTCGAAAGTGCAAATAGATAATAACTCCTAGCTCAGTATCACCGGGTCAATCGAACTAGTTGTTATTAAGGCACGTAAATGAAACATGTAAGACATAATCATGCAAGATAATTTCACTTAGAAAAACACATAATAATGCATTTATCATGCCAAGTTCATTCCTAATAAAGCAAAACTTATCTTTACTAAGTGGCTTAGTAAAGATATCAACTAATTGAAGTTTTGTAGGAATGAATTCAAGTTCAATATCACCTTTCTCATAATGGTCTCTCGAAAATGATACCCGACCTCAATGTGCTTTGTCTTTGAGTGCTGAACCGGATTCTTACCGATGATGATTGCACTCGATTGTCACACTTGATTGGAATTGATTTGAGTGAAAGTCCAAAGTCTTTCAAGTGTTGCTTGATTCATAGAATCCGAGCACAGCATGCTTCAGCTGCAATGTACTCGGCTTCAACAGTTGATAAAGCAACCGAGTTCCGCTTCTTTGAGTGCCAAGATATAAGGTATTGACCCGGAAACTAGCATGCTCCTGAGGTGCTCTTTCTATCAACCTTGTATCTAGCATAGTCAGCATCCGAGTATCCAAGTGAGAGTCGGTTCCGAGTCTCTTGAAAACCATAGACCTAGATTCCGAGTCCCTATAAGATATGTAAAGATTCTCTTCACCGCAGTGAGATGTGATTCTTTTCGATTAGCTTGAAATCTTGCACACATACATACACTAAACATAATGTCCGGTCTACTGGATGTGAGATATAGCAAAGATCCAATCATACCTTGATAGAGTTTCGATCTACTCGCTTTACCTTTTTCGTCCGAGTCCAGTTTCATACTACTACTTATTGGTGTTCGCTGCATGTTTCACATCTTGAAACTTGTACTTCTTCAAGCAACTCCTTGGTATACTTAGATTGATGGACATATATGTCATCCTTATCTTGTTTGATTTGTAGACCAAGAAAGAAATTGAGTTCTCTCATCATGTTCATTTAGAATTCCTGTCTCATTAACTCGGAAAACTCTAAAAATTATGTCATCAACATAAATCCGAACAATAAGAAAGTCTTTTCCCTTGGTTTTTATGAAAAGAGTTTTGTCAATCTAACTTCTTTTAAAATTATTTTCAACTAAGAAACCGCCCAGTCTTTCATACCAAGCTCTAGGAGCTTGTTTAAGACCATAAAGAGATTTTTGCAATTTGAAAACATGATTTGGAAATTCCGAGTTTTCAAATTTAGGGGTTGCTCAACGTAGAACTCGTCTTGAATGAAACCATTCAGAAAAGCACATTTGACATCCATTTGATATAATTTAATATTCATGCTTGATGCAAATGCCAAAAGGATTCTAATTGCTTCAATCCTAGCAACAGGTGCAAAGGTTTCCCCACAATCATTTCCTTCTTCTTGATTGTAACCTTGAGCCACAAGCCTATTTCTTGCTACCAACCAATCCTCATCCAGCTTGTTCTTGAAAACCCAATTGGTTCCTACGACTAGGTGGTTAGAAGGACGTTTGGTCATAAACCGGACTTGGTTTCTTTCAAATTGATTAAGTTCCTCTTGCATGGCCTCTACCCATTCAGGTTCATTTAGGTCCTCTAGTTCATTTCTAGGTTCGAGTTAATGATATGAATGCAGTGAATGCACATAGATTTTTCAAAGAAGAACGAGTTCTTACCCCATTGTCGATGTCGGACAAGATGTTTTCAAGTGCGTGACTCGAAGCATATTTGAATGCTCTACCTGTTCTCAAGTTCACCAGATTTGTAGTTTGAATTGGTTGATCCTCGGTGGTCCGATCCGATTGAGCTTGCTCATCTAATTGATTCTCGGCATTCTAAGCCGGTTCCGGAGCCGCTTCGGCTTGAGTCATGGTATTCCGAGCTATCTCATTCCGAGTTGCTTTTCCTTGACTCTTTCGAGCTCGGCTTCGATAAGATTGTCTTCATCTTGACTTAGTTTCGGTTCCGAGAATTTTGATTTACCTGGTTTTCCCTTATCAATCTCATCAAAAACAACGTGGATGCTTTCTTCCACTTTGTTAGTTCTTTTATTGAAAATGCAATATGCTTTACTATAAGATGAATAACCAAGAAAAAATCCTTCATCCGACCTAGCATCAAACTTGGTCGAGTGATCCTTACCATTATTATGAACATAGCACTTATATCCGAAAGGTTTGAAGTATGAAATGTTGGGTTTCTTTCTTTTGTAGAACTTGTATTGAGTTTTCTTCAGGATGGGTCCGATGAGGCATCTATTTAGTGTGTAGTTTTCCGTGTTGATTGCCTCAGCCTAGAAATAGTAAGGCATATCATGTTCAATCATCATTGCCCTTCCTATTTCTTCAAGAGTTCTATTCTTTCTCTCCACTACTCCATTCCGTTGAGGAGTTCCGTCGCTGAGAAGTTATGGGAGATACCAGTCTTATCGCAGAACTCGCAAATTATGAGTAATCAAACTCCCTTCCATGGTCGGTTCGAATTCTTCTAATCTGAGTCCGAGACTCAACTTGAATTTTCTCGCAGAGCTTGCTCGAACTCTTTGAAACCTTCATTTTTGTGCTTAAGAAAACACACCCATGTAAATCGTGAGTAGTCATCAATAATTACAAGTACATATGATTTACCTCCGAGACTCTTTACATGGATTTCACCACATAAATCCATATGCAACATTTCAAGCACTTTGGATGTGGAAACAATTTTGAGAGATTTGAAAGATGATCCGACTGTTTCCCTTTTGTGCATGCTTCACAAATTTTATCTTTCTTGAATGCACAGTTAGGTAATCCTCCGACTAAACCATGAGATGTTAGCTTTTTGATAGTATGCATGCTAACATGACCTAGTCTACGATGCCATGTCCAAGAATCATCATGCAGAGATACTTTTAAACAAGATAAATTCTTACTAGGGTCGAAAAGAGGAATAATGTAGGTATTACCCGATCTTTTACTTGAGAGTTTAGTCTCCTTGGTAGTTGCATCGAAATATAACAATTAGTCCGAGTGAAACTTACCTCTTGACCTTTGTCACATAGTTGAGAGATGTTGAGTAGATTGTACTTTAATCCTTTGACAAAATAGACTGGGCTGACCAGGTTGTCTCTTTTTTCAATCTTGCCTATTCCAATTATCTTGCCCTTACTGTCATCTCCAAAAGTGACTTTTCCTCCTTTGTAATCTTCCAACTCAAAAAGAGTCTTGAATCTCCCGACATGTGGCATGAGCATCCACTGTCTAGGTACCAATGACCTTTTGTCCTTTTCGAGTTACCTGCAAGTCAAAAACATACTAACCCTTCTCAATTCCTCTAATGAATCCAGTAACACACTTTACTATGGTTCTTTTCGAGGAAGAAGACTCTTGGGAAGCCGATTTGAATTACTTTAGGTTTAGTCCGATTGTGAGTCTTCCTTTTAGAAACCTCGATCCGTGTCTCTTTCTTTTGAAAATCTTTTCTTTTATAAACCGGTGGAGAAGGTTTTCTCCCGTAAGCTGGTTTGGGCTCAATCCTCCTTTCATTCTTATAAATAGGACCATGCTCAGCCTTCCCGAACTTAACAGTTCGAAGTCCTTTTAAAAGATCCGAGTAGGAATTTGATTCCTTCTTTTTGTTAAAACCAAGTCCTTCTTTTCGAAGTAGACACATTGAGATCTTAAGAGCATGTCAAGGTTTTTCCGACCTTGAGTAAATTTTAAAACAAGCTCCCGAGACTCATTGAGCTTCGTTTTAGATGCTCATTTTCTCTTCCGAGTTTCTCATACTCAGTCTCATTAGTTTAAGTACTAGTCTTGAGTTCTCTTAAAGCGAGTCTCAGCTTTTCCAATTCATTTTTCAAACTAATGCTCTCATAAGTAAGAGACTCAAGTTGTTCTTTGTATTGTGAAGAATCAAAATTGGACTTTTACGCCAAAGTGTAAATATATTTGGCTAAATCAACTTTGGAAAACTGGAGGAAATATTCAATTACCTCCCGAGGATTTGTCTCCTCATTATCCGAGTTGTCGAGTCCGACTCGGATTCGACTTCCGAGTCCGATAGAGCCATCGGATATTTTGAATCGTCCGAGTCTTCATCTTTTCGAGATGAATCTTTATCACTCCAAGTGGCCATCATAGCCTTCTTCTTCTTTCTGTCCCTCTTTCTCCTTGGACGAGTCTTTGACTATGTGATCTTTGTCTGCCACATTCAAAACAATCGAGTTCTTAGTTAAAGATAACTTTGAAGGAGATGAGTGTTTACCTTTTCTATCCTTCTTATCTTTCTTGTAGAACTCTTCCTTGGCCTCTTATCCCATTTCTTATGCTTCATCATTCTTTTGAAACCTCAAGCAATGAGTGTCATGAGATCTTCTTCGAATCCGAGGAACTCGGATTTTCTCCTCTACTTTCGATGCCTTTATATTCTTTTTAGTGCTGACTTCGGCATCTTCTTCTTTCATATGGATTTCATGGGTAAGTAGCTTCCCAATCGGTTAGTCCGACTTTAGTTGTGAGAGGTTCCGAGCTTCCTCGATGGCTGTCACCTTGGGACCCCATCTTCTCTTGGGTAGACTCCTTAGGATTTTTCCGCACATCTCTTCATGGGAAATCTTTCTACCCAGAGATTTAAGATTATTTGTAATCTCAGTGAAGCGTATAAACATGTGAGTGATGTTTTCTTCCGGCTCCATCTTGAACAGCTCGTATTTGTGAAGATATTGACTTTTCTTCGCTTGTCTTAATTGGCTGGTTCCTTCATGTGTGTTGACAAGAGTGTCCCACACATCTTTGTTTGTGTCACAAGTCGACACTCTGTTGTATTCTTCCGAGCTGATGGCGCACATCGGAATGTTCATCGCTTTAAAGTTCTTTCGACCTTTTCACGCCTCTTCGGTGGTGTATTCAAACTTTGCTTTAGGCACGGGTCTTGTATCTTTCATCTTCATTGGAATGTAGTTGCCCTCTTATATGATGTTCCATACATCTTCACCGTGATCCAATAGAAAGCATTCCATGACCTTTTTCCAAGTGTACGAAATTTGATCCTTTGAACTTTAGTGGTCTCGCTGGAAGATCTTCCTTCATCGAACTCTCCGTTGTTCCGAGCCATTTGATGTCTAGACCTTTGGATTGTTAGATCTTTTCTAAAAGGTTAGGCTCGATACCAATTGAAGGTTTGCGCTTGGAGAGTCTTAGTCACCCTATAGGGGGTGAATAGGGTGATGAGGAAATTTTTACAAACTTGGAAGATTAGAGCTTGAAAGAAATAATCAAAACAATCCGAGTCTAGATTAGATTCGAAAAGTATGAACTCGGATATAAGTGGAAACCCTCCCGGGCAGAAAACCACGGCCGGTGCTAATCCAACCACCAAGTCAAATCCACTATTTTGAATCCACAAAATACGAGAGATCGACTCAGCCGCAATTGCTCTCTTAGACAATTCCTTACGGAGTTTTCCTAGACTCGAAGTTCCCCTATCCGATCTAGTACTTCCTAACCGAGGTAACCTTTACAGACTAGGGACAACCGAGTTGAGTTAACCCTTACAGCTCAATCAAGGGACCTTACTTAGAAAGTAAGAAGGAGTATGTGACCGATAACAAGACTTTACAACTCATAAAGTATGAATTATAAGCTAGGAGTTGTAAATAGAAGATTGAGTATGAATACAATGACTTTTGCTTAAGTAATGTGTCTCAGCAATAATTCCAAGCAATTTTCAAGTCTTGAAGATTGACTTCTATTTATAGATGACAAAACAAATTAGCCGTTGTGACTATCTTCTAAATAGAAGTCCTTTGTGACCATTATGAATCGTTCTTCCGAGTCGCTTAGAAAAGATCCGTTAAGATGTGAATGTTATGCAATGACTCTTGACTCCAAAAGGTGCTCCAAATAGCTAGTGGTGTCTCGAAAAGTAAGATGGAAATCACTCGTTGAGCTTAGCGCTAAAGATTTCCAGTTTGGAAATAGACAACCCCGACACAAAGATCCGAGCCTTGTTCGAAGTAGAAAAGCCTTGTGTGCTAGTGATTGACGAGGTTGAAGCCGGTTACTTTTGTAATTAAAAAATAGGATAACCTCGTTTAGATAACCTATAAAAGTAAACAATTTTGGTTCTCAAAGTATAAAATACTTTGGTCCAAGGTTAGGCACGGATAATAATTTAATTAAAATAATTAAGTGCAAAATTATCTTAGGCCTAGAGGAGTGGAATTTTCCGAATCTAATATTCATTACACTCGGAATTCATCACGATCAGTCTTAGGAAAGATCAAGTTATAAGAGAGAATATCAAAGTATAAGTACTTGATCTAGACAAATATTTTTCAAACAAACATGCTAACTTAGAAAGTTAAATTAACGCCGCAATTCACTTTATCTTAGAAAATGAAGTCGAACTTAGATTAAAAGTGTTAAAGAGTTTGTTTGAGCAGGCGATAAATATAAGTAGTATTTGAGTGACTCACAAACATCGGTGTGAGTTGATGAACAAGAATGTGTTTTCCGAGTCAATCATAACTGAATGAAAACATATGCAATAGTTTATATATTACTCGTAATGACTTGTAATCAAAACTTAGGAGAAATGAGGTTTGTACCGAGTCCTTGATAGTACTCTGAATGATATAAATTCAAAGTCCGAGTCTTCGGACGATACTTTTAGGTGTCTACAACACTTCAAGCAGGGACATGGAGGTCTTCGACGAAATATGTCTATGGACCGATTCGTCTCAACTCAATTAGGAACTTCATCATCAAGGTCCATGATTGAAGGAGATTATGATTCATTGGAAAATATTCTTAGATTGTTACTGTAGTTTATAATCCGGCAATCAAGGCCATCTGTAAAATTTATAATCTAATAATAAAGGTAAATGTAAATCTATTAGATTGTAATGTTCTTGTCGCTCTCTTTCAAAAAGATTTTTTATAATTGACCTATATTTAACAATAATAGTATTATACTTCGACCACTTTGATTCGATTCAGCTTCAACGCAGGTTTTTAACCCTTTTATTCTAGAGAGATCGGGCCAGGTTCGGTCCCCTTCTCTGTCCAAGTAAAAAAATGTTTAGCCTTAAACAGGGGGAGGTCGGTTGAATGAAATAAATCGAAGAGGGTAAGACGTCTAATCAATTTAGAGCCCTTTTTATTTTAGCCTTCGTGTAGGGTTTCCATAGTCTCCCTCTCTTCTTCGTCTCCTCCTTCCTCGCTCTCTCTCCTCCCTTCAGCTGAAGACGCCGCCGCTGTAGAAGCAGCTACTGATCGATATCCGGCGTGGTTAACCGTTGTAGAGTTCCACGAGGAGAAGAGGAGAGAGAGAGAGAGAAATAGTTGAGAGAGTGAGAGTGATGGGTGCAGAGGTAGGCAACAACTATAGCAACAACAAGATTAACAGCGCTGTAGAATATAAGCAAATGGAGGAATTCGATGTTGATTTCACCGATTCTGAGTTGGTCTCTCATGTTCGTCAGGCTCTCAAGTCCGTTGTTTCGGTAAATTCCTTATCTTTAATGATTTAATTGGTTTGCTTTAATTTCCTATGGAGCTAATCTCTCTCTTTGTCGCCCTTGGGGGGCGGAGGGAGGGTGAAATAAGAATTTATGGGGAATTAAACATATGTTCAATTTTGTCATACTATACTTGGAGATTACAGCATAGCATAAGGCATATTGCACTATTAGTTTACTGAGCTTTTGAGAGGTCAGTGAAGTTCTATTCATATGGAAGCAATGAAATGATTGTTCAGTGTTGTTGATCACATGGGAATTCATAATGTGAAAATTGTTTCGTGGGGATTTCTCGAGTTACCTTATTTTGGGGAATTCATAATGTGAAAATTGTATAGTTGCTCTGCTGTTCCTTTTTCACAAATTCTTGGGTGTAACGGCCTCTCCAAAGTATTATGATGAGATGGACTCCTTGAGGGTCACCTTTTAGAGTTTTAAGGTGACTAAACACTTACTTCAGAGTGGCTTTTTAATTTGCAGGGGACTAACAAGGGTAGTTTAATGAAAGTCGCCCTTAAAAATGGGTAATTAGTCATCTCTATAATTATCATACAAGACCTCCTGTCCTTTTTTTTTTTTTTCTTTTATGGTTTTGGCCCTATGATACTCCTTTTGGGCGCTTCTTACTATTTTGCAATGGTGGTGAGTGAATTCGACTATAAGGAAGAAGGATAAGAGTAAGATGAAAGAGCAAATGTGATCAACAGAAAAGAAGCCAAGAAAATCTGGAGATAGTGTTTCTTAGGAAATTGGGCAAATGCTTGTGCTGATTGTTCAACTTGATGTAGACTAGTATTTTTCGCAAGTGGTGGTGTTCTGATAAGTATGTTTTTGTGTGCCCACATTCAGGGTGACAATGATAATTACAGCCAACTTGTAGGGTTGCTGCACTACAAGGACCGTCTTCAACCCGATGAAGTTGCCCTCCTTGTGGTAAGATTTTATTTATGTTGTTGGGATTTATCCTGACTTAACCCACCATTTTCTGGTTTGACTGAAAAACTCTCTCATAACTTGGCAGACAAGCTTGAAGGCAATATCTGGAGCGGTTTTATACATAGACCATGCTCAACATGAGGCTCTTCTGGCTAGTGTAAGATAAAAGTTGTTTGATTTATGTCATACTTCATTGAAATTTTTCTTCTTGCCTATGAAAAGGCCTGTGCGGGGTGTAGCTTATCCAGTTAGACTGCATTTAGTCATGTGCCCTGGACCTTGCTCTGATGATCTCACTGTTTGCTTATTTTTTTATTTATTTTAAAAAATACTATGTGGTGGATTCTACGCTAATCAAATTGTATATTATGTAGATATTCAGTATGAGCTTGTGGAACTATGGTCCTGATGTCATGGATGCCTTGATCGAGTTAATTACATCCCTGGTATGTGATTTATGTCATTATGTGAACCTTGGTGCTCAGAGGTCTTGTCATTTCTCATCACTCCTCTATGTTGCAGGCTGCTTCAAGTGGGAAGTATGTTGATTTATGCTTAGATATGCTTGTAAGCAACTTTACTCCTCCTTTTCACTTCAAAGAATCATTGAAGCTACCATATGGCAAGGTGAAGAAGGAACAGGTTATGGATAGAGTACATTTTGCCCTGGAATGTATCACGGATCTGGTTCCGCTTGCCCCATCCAGATTATTGCCCATTATTTCACAAAGGATCCAAAGATTTTCTCCGCATTACTCAGAATCTGTAAGTGCAAGACCTCACTTCTTGAGAATAGATGTTTGGTTCCATATTGGTGATAAGATTTTTGATACATGACGATATCAATCCGCTGGTGTGGTGGTGAAATGTGAATTGACCATTGTATAGATTTTCACATTTAGAAGGTTCTTACTCATTTAGCAAGCTAATCAGACAAAAAATTTCAGAGCTCTAGTGAACACTTCTAAGCAAAACTGAAGTTTCAAAATATGTCTGGCAATCTCACACTAACCCTTAAAAATTTGAAGGATTTTGCCGAAGTTTTAGGTCTCCTTTGAAAATTTCAGGGATGTGCTGAATGTCTCAGTACTTCTCAAATTAAATTTCTGAGAAGAGCTTAGCAAATCAGAGAAGTGAGATAGGTCCATACCATGGGTTCATTGTTACCCCAAAATATGTCAATGATACATTTATTGTCAAGCATAGAACCATTTTGATCCCTCATTTTCTTACATTCTCATTGTTATTATTATCCATTTACTGCTTGTGATCCTCCTTGTTTTTTCCGTAATTTTTCATTGTTATTAACTGATGTTTTATCTTGTAGATGGTTGTCATATTTGTGGAGAACATATTCAAGTTGGAGAGCAGTGCGATGGGGGAGCTTGTTGGAAATAGCATACTTGTCATGGGTGTGGTGGATTTGCTGATAGAATTTGATGTGAGTATGCTCATGTGGTTGTAATGGCATGTAGCTGTTCCCTAGGCAGTAATTAGAATTGCATTGCCGTTGTTATTGCGATTGTTTTTTGTTTCGATCGCACATGCCTTCTTGGGGCTGGGGTATCGACATGAATGTTAGCATACCCATTTGATGTGTCTGAGGTTCTTGCAGTTGCAGGTTGGGTGGGATGACATTCTTGAGGAGAATCCTCATAAGGGCATTTTTGATATGGAGCTAGAAGATGAGCAGATGCTAGCTGATGCAGATGATGATGAAAATGAGGTTTGTTGACTTTCTTTAGATTTGTTGTTTATAGATGGTTGAAACTCTATTGATTCTCTGTGCACCCCCTTTCAATTTTTTTTAAATGAATAAGCTCGATTTGGCAGCCTGAACTAACTTTTAGCTTGTAGTTTGGAAGGGAATCCTGGGACTACAAACGGCTGTGGAAAAATGAATTTGTTGGAACACTGGAGAAACTAGATAGTGTCATGGTTCTGATGTTTGAGCATTTAAAATGCTGCAAAAAAGTGGCCGCTTGGTTGAGGTACTTACTGGATTGTTTATGGCTCTACAGTTCTGTTACTTGGAGGGATTGATATCTGATTACTGTTATGTTTCTTATTTTAAAATACTATTAGGTTTTTGAATATCTCCTCCGGTCGTTTGACGTAACTGTCCTGAGGGCATACAAGTCAAAATTTGCACAGGTAATTGGTCTTCTCATGATGTATTTGTAGTGCTGTAAATACTAAATACTAATTGATGTATGGAAAAGCAGTTTCTCTGTGAGATTTTTTGATTCTATTGTTTACGTTTTTTGCTTCACTCTGCTCATTCATATACTCTTTACTCATGGATCTTCATGCTAAGCACCCAGTGCCATAGGGAAATCTTATGAGCTGAACTTTCCATTCAATGTTTTGAGCTGTTCAGTTTTGTTATTTTAGGGTTCCATTCCTTTTGACGAGGATATAGTATTTGGCGCATTGCGGTGATTCTGATGATTTCTTCAAAAATTGTGTTTTAAATTGCAGTTTGTGATTTTCTACGCCTGCTCTCTGGATCCTGAAAACTGTGGTATAAGATTTGCTGAGTTACTTGTTGCGATGTTTACAGACAGTAGCCTTTCACCAAATACCAGGTAATGCCACCCCTCCGCCCCTCCCCAAAAGAACGGAAAAATGGTATGTGGGAAAGGCATATTTTTTGTTGTTGGTTGTATTAGGCAATTGCCGACTTCCTTCTGGAATCTTAGTGGACACACATCCCCTGATTTTACCCATGGCATCATCTCCTGGGAGAGAATAAGTTATTAATCAGTATCTAGCTACACACACACACACACACACACACACACATACACTCACATACATATATATATATATATGTATATACATACATATATATATATATATATATATATATATATATATATATGTATGTATATATATGTTTATGAGTTCTTGATATGCCATCTTGATAGGGGAACACTTCCAGTAATGTTTTAAATTTCATAGATTGTACAAAGAGAGCCTATAGTTTTGGTTGTAAGCATAAAATCATTGTGTGGTACATCTGCTGAAATGTTGAAATGAAACTTCCTTTCTATTGAAGCTTGATGAAGCAATCTCAAGGATTAAAGATGACTTAACCTTCAGAGAGCTAGCCTTGTATTGATATTCTGATTTTGATACAGTTAATAGTTATAAATTTATAATCTCATGGTGGTCAATTAGTATTTCTGAAGTACTATTTGTACCAAAGTCTTCATTGAAGACTTAGAGCAGAGCTTTTTCAAAATCAGTGTGAACCAATGGGCAAAAGGTGAACTAAGGAAAGAAAGAGAGAATCAGGGGGTGGGGTGAAGAACCAGATGAGGAAGAAGGGAAGAGATAAGGGAGAAAAAGGAGTGCCTTCAATTGAATTATTTCAATGAATAAATTTTAATGGAAACTGCAACCAAGATCTGAGTTTTTGTTGGGAGTGATAAACAACTGACATGGATAAGTGGTCTTAGAGATTAAAATACCATGTGAACTTTCCTTTGTAGGCAGCATTATGTCCCAAATTGGGGTTTTTGAAATGCCGAAATATAGCACATAAGGCCTCTAGTAACTTTTAAGTTCAGGATTGCTGATATTATAGTTCATGCATCTTTGTGCCTTTTTTTTAAGGAGTATTTTAAGACATTGGTAGCAGTGCACGCATGCCTTATTGTTGTTTTTGGCGAGGGTGGGGAGCTTAAGATAAAGTGTCCTATCCTTTTCTTTGTATTAAAGACATTTTTTCCTTGCTTTTTTTTTTTTTTTTGGTGTTTTTTGGGGGTGAGGGGGGTAAGCAAGCAGACATCTAATTGAATCACCTTAACTGTGTACAAGATACTTTGGCCTACCCAACGAGCTCTACCTATGTAGACCTTTCTTACTATGATAGCTCAGCATAAATGCCCTCCCACTCTCTCTCTCTCTCTCTCACACACACATGCGCACAATCTCAATCTGTCAATCTTTATAGAGCTTGCCATTTTCTACTCTACCAACTATTTCTCTGAACAAGATTTCAACCCCAGTATGATGATTTTTGAACAGCCTTACATTACTCGCTTTCCACCCACCATAAAGCCTGTTTCCTTCTTACAGGTTCGCCTTCCATCTACTTGTGAGCCAGTTCCATGAGTTAGCCTCTGGTTTTTGCATTTTAACCAGTCAGCCAATCTCGTGAGAATGTATCTGCTATAGTCACAGTTAAAGAAAAAGATTATCATTTGATAGACTGACCTGTCAACTCAGTATGCAGGTATCATCTTTAATGATTTTTCAGCTTGTTTTTCCTTGTTTTTTTAATATTATGGCCCGCACATCAAACCTGCTAATTGTTTTTTGTTGGGTAGTAAAGCATCTAACTATAGATGCGTTTTTGCATATTCTGTTTGCTCCTCAAAAATTTGTCTTCACATATAACATGTTACCCCCTGAATCTACTTGTAACCGCACTGCTTGCAGTATATTTTCTAGAGCTATTTGTTATTGGGATTTTGGCACTTGATCGAATAGTCTAGATCTGTATTTTGTGAAACTGTTCTACGGTCCTGAAATTTGTTCCTTTTTTGTGTAGGAAGAGTGCTGTTGCTTATCTTGCTAGTTACGTATCTCGTGCAAAGTTTCTGTCAGCTCCTTTCATCATACGAATGCTGGAAAGGTAATTGGATTTTCTGCCTGCTTATTATGATTTTTACTTGCCTAATGAAGCAATTATGTTTCCATTGTGGTTATTAATGTGTCAGATGTTTGAACCTTATGAGTTACCCCCTCCCCCCCAAAACAAAAAAAAAGGTAAAGAGAATCAGTTGTTTGAAAATTGTGTAAGAATTCATTTTATGGTGTATCAAATTTTGCAGGCTTGTCAAATGGTGCTCAGAATACTGCAAACACCAAAACGGCACCATCAATCCAGAAGTGCATGCCATTTTTTATTCTGCTTGTCAGGTAAAATATACGATGTACTTTACTCACTTCCTGGTACCCGCCTCTCGATGGCCCAAAAAGGAAAAATAAGGGAATAAAACAAGGTTGAGCTTCTTGAGAGAGACCATGACAGCATAAGTTTATGTTCCACTTCATAAATTGATGTAACTAGAAGTATGCTTTTAAGGTTTTTTTTAAAAAAATTAAGATAAAATGACTTGAAATGAAAATTAGATTTTTACGGTAAGAGTGTCAACTTTACTTGCTCAGTTGAGTTGGTCATTATTGTCAAATACACATGTGGCTGTTATGTTATTGTTTATTTTGTGCTTTTATTCCATTTTCATCTGATTCCAGGATTTGTTTATTCAAAATGTTCATGTACTGCAGGCCATCATGTATGTACTATGTTTCAATATGAGGTCAATCATGGAGATTCCTCGTTTGAAATCACAGCTATGCCTTTTGCCCTTGAGAGAAATATTGAAAAATCAGTTTGAGCCATTGAAGGTGAATCACTTGCTAACAAACTTGAAAGTATCATCTGCATTTTCCTTGAATTTGGATTGGCTTGGCTGTAGCGATTATCTTATGTTAATTGATATGTGTGTATTAACACAGGTCTGCTTGCCATCAATTGTGGAAGAATTTGTTCGACAAGCAAAGTCGGCTCATTTACTTGACGAAAGGGGGAGCCCTGTTTTTCATGGTGCATTAGAGTCTGAACTTTCTAAAGCTTTTGGTGGGAATGAAAGGCTTGACATGTTCTTCCCATTTGATCCATGTTTACTGAGAAAAAGTGATAGGTTTGCTTCTTTTACCCTCACTTCCAATCTAGTTAACATAGTAAATGCAGACATCTTTGAGTCTGTTTTATGGTGGGCTCCTGTGCATCAATTGTATTGTTGGGTGAAGACTGAGGAGTCATTTCACATTGATACGGTTGTGAAGATGTGAATAATACTTGTCCGAACATGTGATTCTACTAGTATCTTCTTCTGTTTGTATTCTTGGGGCCTCTTTTTGGAATTTTTTTTGGGGGGGTGTTTTCCAATAGTTATGTGAGACTTGAAAACTCTGCATGGCGAATGAGCTCATGAAGCTGTCGGAGAATGAGTGTCAGGAAGTTTTCCCAATCAATGCTTTGTAATGGTTGTTATTGCATCTTTGGTCCTCTCTCCCTTTCATTGAGCTATCAGCGCAGCTGTGATTTTGAACCTGATGCGAGGCAATTATAAACATTTCTGAAGATTCTTAACTTTTTTGCAGTTACATCAGGCCGAGTTTTGTGTATTGGTCAATGGTGAAAAAAGCATATGAAGATGATGCCGAGGGTAGCAGTGATGATGACGTGGATGTTTTCTACCCAGACATGAACAGAGCAGAATCCCGAGATATAGACATAGAAGGGGGCTTACAAGAAGATTGTTATTTGGATGATTTTAACAATTCATTGAACGATATGTCTATCACACCCAAGGATTCTATGCTTAAGAAGTATGGCAGTGAAAAACGCTCTTCAATGCAAATGCCTTCAATACTTAGACCTTCAATGAACCCAGAATCATTGTGAAGGATCAGGTTTCCAAGTGGTGTGCCTATTTTAACCATTGGGTGAACTTGGTCTCAAGCTGTGACAGAGCCCCAACAGGAGAGACTAATAGCAATAGAGTGATGTTGCACTGGGTGATCTGGAATGTTCTATGCTGAGGGCTCTTATCTCCAGTTGAATCCCAGCTGCAGTGAATCGAAACCGATCCTGTAGTGTTGTAACCCTGCCCCGTATCTAATTATCCCCAAATTTTGCCTATTCAATTAGGAAAGAGTGTAATTTTTTTAGTTCAACACCTTTTCCAGGAAAAGAGGAAGAAAAAAGGAAGAGGTACTTGCAAGTGTAATGAAATTATGTATGGCAATGAGTTTGAAATGGGTAGTTTTGTGCAAGTGACGAAATTGTTGAGATTGAAATTCTGATGGGACAGGTACTTGCAATGTTATATGAAGGACCACTAGGTGCACCAAGGGGCCCCTCCCAAAAAAAAAGAAGAAAGAAAAACCCCTTGAAGCTTATTGTATTGTGTTTTTGTTTCTTGCTTCATCCAAATAAAAAGGAACAAAAAAACCTTTTGAAGCTTATTGTCTTGGTTTTTTTTTCTTATTTCATTGAAGCCTACTATATAAATGACTGAAAAAGGCTTCCTTACCCCTTGGAAAGTTGAGTTGATATGTCTAAACCATGGTGTATTTGGTGAAAAACAAACGGGTTTAGGATCTACCACACGCTTGGGTGCTCTTTGTATGATACTTACCATCTTTTGATTAGGCATATCATGTTTATAAAGAGCTTCGACTTTTGAGTTTATGGAGTTTAAATTCAAGGCTGTTATCTAGCCGTTGACTCATTGTAATAGCAACAATTTATAGGAGCTAAGAGTTAACAAAGGACATCTTTTTTAGATTCGTTAGTTGTATATTTGATGTGAAAATTACTTGTGATTATAGTATGAAAATAAATTAATACCTCTTCGTTGTCCTCATTATAATTCAAGCGAGGAATTTAATAAAGAATTTAAATGAATAAAACACGAGAGGCTTCTAATTTTTCCATTTTTCTTAGGTTGATTTTTCACAATTTTTCTTACTAGACAACAGCGAGAAAAAGTATACATTTTGGATTTTGCATTGTTTTCGCCCCTCCCCTGAAGTCTCTAAAACCCTGGAATTTTTTAGGGTTTTTGTGTCAATTTTCACAGCTAACTACACAATTGGGTGGGTTTTGGAACTTGGTAAAAACCCAAAACCCCAATTCGTCATCGGTGCCCAGAATTTGATCAGGAAGAACAAATAACCAACTATTTTTCACACATTGAGCTCCCATTCTCATTCCCTGCAGATTTTTTCTTCCTGCCTGCTCTGTTAGGCCATCACCCCTGCTTTCTGGGTAAGCCTCTCTCTCTCTCTCTCTCTCTCTCTCTCTCTCTCTCTCTCTTTTGTTTTGTTAGTCCCGTTGTTTCAACCTGTTATCGTGATTGCACTTATTGAAGAATCAATAAATTCTGTTTGGCGTAAAAGTACATTGCAGGATGCCAAGTTTCTTGATGTGGGCAGCATTCAAAACTTGATCTTTTGAAAAACTAAACATCGACGTAGAATAGAATGCAAGATAAGGGTAGTGGGTGGAATTTATATTTTGGATGCTTCACCTTTTTGTTTCACGTTGATAATTCACTTTTGTTGTGAAAATTGTTAGTATTCTAATCGAACAGGGAAGATATGGAGATGGAAAATGCACCTTGGTATAATTCTTTCGGAGTTTCTTTTGTAGCTTGTTTTTCCAGGGAAGCTTGTGATATGCATTCGCAGAACAAGGACCCAAAAAAAAGGCTTTTGGGGTGTGGATAGTTGTTACAATTCCTAGGCTTTGAGCATGTTACTTCCTCCAAATGCACTATATGAGGATGCTTCTTCTGGATCATGAGAGGAGATTAATTTGGCTGATGAACACAATAACAAATGTCAATCTGGAGCCTCACCCGTTTCTGATTGTCAAAAAAGAAGTGGTGATGCAAGAGGTGATGGCATAGTTGATGCTATGCTACAAATTGCTGATGCATCTAAAATGAGAGCTGCTGCTATAATGAAATATGCAGACCAGTTCTCCATAAGCAGATGCATCAATCTGTTGGATGATAGGCAAGGTGTTGATCAAGGCCTCTACTTTCTTGCCTTGGACTTGTCTGAGAATCCCAATGCACGAGAGACCGTTGTAGCTCTTAAAAGTGGGAAAAAAAAATTACCACATTTGCAGAGAAAGTCCAAAATTGTATCCAATCCTGTGGTATAAGGGTTATTACTTCCTTTTTGCTTCGTTCAAAAGTGACAATTGGATATACATTGTTTTTCCCATCTATAATTAGAGAACTGCGTTTTACTTGGCCAGCCTTCGATAGTGGTGGAATCAGCTATCTTCATGTCCAATTTGAGGCTCTTTCTTCTTTGATTATCAGGGTACTGATGTTAAAGTTTTGCTGGATACTAGTTGTACTTGAGGAATAGTAGTGTGATGAAATTGCTGTTAGAATACGGTGTAAACTCCTTTTAATCGCTGCTATTTCAATGACTTTGACTAGGAAGATACAATTTTGTGTATGAATTCATATAGTCATAGATTTCCTGCTGAGAGTGACTGATCCAACCTTTTGTCATAAAGTACTTGTTGTTATGCATTTTCTATTTTATTTCACATCCACAGATACTCTCTCTTATGGACGACTTTGATATAGAACTGGATGAGATGGAGTTAGTTGCGGCTGCTGTTGGATTCCATTATTATAATAGTATAAGCAAACAGCCTCGATGCAGTTTGTCACCTAATCGGGGCAACTATATGACTGAATTACTTGAGGGTCCAGAAGATGTATGTCGTCAAATGCTTAGAATGGATAAACAAGTTTACCATAAGTTGTGTGGCATTCTCCGAGAAAGAGGCATGCTACGCGATACTGCTGGTGTATCAATAGAAGAGCAGCTTGCGATTTTCTTAAACATTATTGGACATAACGAACGCAATCGAGTTATACAAGATAGGTTTCAGCATTCTGGGAAACCATAAGCCGGCATTTCAACAATGTTTTGAAGTCCATTAAATCCCTTGCCCGTGAGTTCCTACAACCACCAGTCAACATACCGTTACAAATCCTGGGAAATAAAAGATTTTTCCCATATTTCAAGGTATGCTTTTCAAAGTTCAAATGCTTATTGTCTTTCAACCTGTGTTTGTTTATCCACACACATAGTCCTCTTTCCACACAGGACTGTATTGGGGTAATAGACAGCATGCACATCCCTGCCCATGTACCAGCAAAAGATCAATATCGATTTCGTAACAAGAAAGGTTCTTTATCCCAGAATGTTTTGGCTGCTTGCACTTTTGATCTGCAGTTCATATTCATATACCCTGGATGGGAAGGTTCAGCGTCAGATTCTCATGTGCTGCAAGCTGTTCTTGGTGACCCAGATCAGAACTTTCCACCCGTACCTGAAGGTTCCTTAAATCATTATTTGCTAATATTCTTATTTGATTAAATATGGTTATCACTGCTTATTTACTTACCCTGGTAAATGTGCATGAAGGTAAATATTATCTTGTTGATGCGAGTTACCTGAATATGGAAGGGTTTTTGGCTCCATTTCAAGGAGTCCGGTACTCCATGCTTGAATACAAGGGTGCAAACTGTCTCCCAAGAAATGTGCAAGAGCTCTTTAATCATCGGCATTTAGCCCTAAGGCATGCCATCTTGAGAACTTTTCATGTATTGAAGGAACGGTTTCCTATCTTGAAACTTGCACCTCAATATGCATTTCAAGTTCAAAGAGATGTTGTCATTGCAGCATGTGTCATTCATAACTTTATCCGGCGTGAGGACAGTAGCGATTGGTTGTTTGCTAGTTATGAAGAAAGGATGGTTGAAGACGGTTCTGATATGGATGATCTGCCTGATGTCCAGCCGACATCTCCACTCAAAGAGCAAATCGGGATGCTGATACGAGACTCGATTGCAACTTCCATGTGGAATGATTTCTTGAATGAATGGAACGAATGGTGATGATCCGAGCACAGCTGCTTTTGGAAAAACCTTACCAACCCATTACAGAAATCTAACCCTAGGATTAGTTTAACAGGATTGACATTTATGCTGTAGTGTATATATAGGGACTATTTTGCAGTTGTAGCTTGTAGGTGATGCAAACTATGTGATGTGCCACCTTCGATTTTTAATTGTAATTTCAGTTTTCTGTAAATTTTCTTCTCTTGAAGTTAAGAGTTGTCTAGTCATTGATGACTTTCAAGTTTCAATCCCCCTCCTCTCTCAGTTGTCTAACCATTGATGTCTTCCAAGTTTCAACCGTCTCTCACTCTCTCTCTCTCTCTCTCCCCCTCTTCGTGGTACCAAAAGCTCTTAGCTCAGTTGGTATGAGAGTGAAGTTTCATATTCCCTCCAAGGTTTAAATTCTAGTGGCAATAATTTTCTAGGTGGAAGTGGTGGACTTTTGGCCCCTGTAGACAAGGCTAGGCTTAGTTCAGTGATTACACCCCTCCCCTGCCCATAAGCCCACTATGATTATAACTTGTAGAGGGGAGCCCAGGGATAGACCCACTTACCAATGATTGTATTCCTTTTAATGATGTTACTGTCGGATAAGATGATCGTGGGGTTAAACCTGAGGGAAGAAGTCTGAGAGCTTGACTAGAGAGTCAATGAAGCCTCTGGCAAACGGAATAGAGGCCCTAATGATCGATGATACATCTGTCTGAGATGTTTGAGATTTGTGGATTCCTTATTAGTTATTGAACTTTCCGTAGTGACACTTTGACTTTCAAAGTTGATCCCGAATTATCTATAAAGATCAACATTGTTTTTTGGCAGGGTGATTTCACACCTGAGGACTGGAATAACTACCAACTTCGATGACCATATTCTCCATGAGAGGGAAGGCGAGCATGCTCTTTTGGTGTGTAAAAAGAGATCTCAGCATCTCAATTGACCAATTGAGTTTTATGCATCGATGTTATTATATTCACAGATAACTCAAGCTGGGTTAGAGTGGGAAGTTCAGACTTGAGGCTGAAGCTACAAAGAATGTCTCTTCGGCAACAATCATAAGTGAAGCAATATGTGGTGCTCTTCAAGTCAATGAACATCATAGGGAGTGTACGTTCCTCTGCCACACGCACACCCCCTCCCAAAGGTCCTAAAAAATCAAAATGAAGTTCTTTGTCCTGCCTGGGTGCCATGTTATATACCCATTAAATCACAATGTATGTCCTTCCTGCCCTGCCTATGATAGTGTTGCAGGCTTCCCTCCCCTTTATCATTATTATTTTTTTGTTTTGTAGACATTAGGTTGGGAAAGTTTACTTGATATGTGTTGGGAAAGTTTGTTTTTAATTTTTTTCATTCTTTTCCAGCCATTAGGTTGAAACCGTTAGTGCAATTTACAATCTTATAACTCCTTACAGTTTCTTATAATTTTCTATAACTAATTTTACAACTATCTAACAACTCCTTATAACTCTTTACAATAAAACTTACAACTCCTTATAGCCTTGCACCTCCTTATACCTGCATAAAATAGGGCGTTAATAGTTGCTGATTTCTTTTCTTTTTTTTTTTGTATTTGAGATGTTGACTAATGAGTTGAGCTGGCTCGCAAGTTGCTCAAGAGCCTCTTCTCATTGTTGCACTCTTCTTATTATGTCCTGATATAATATCGTTTGAGAGTTATACAAGTGCTGATTTCATTTGATTTTGTTTATACAAGAATGAGAACAAGTCAGTTTTGATTTTTGGGATTGAGGTGACCAGTAAAGTTCTCAAAGTTGACTCCCAATCCCTTAGGTTAAATCCTATATTAGCTTATAAATTTTTCAAAAGGGGAATTCTAGGCATTTACTCTCCCTAAGTAAGTCATCTTATGATCGGATTATGGAAGGAAAACAAGTTGAAATTTATAATCCACTTGATATGAGTTACATCATTGTTCGAGCCAAACAAGTTCAACAATTATCATCGAAACTTGCAGAAGTTGCAAGTGTGACTTTGCCATGAGAGTTAGCTATGGTGGAACAAGACATGGAGACTCGAAGCTAGCATGAAAATAGACATCACGAAGGATCCCATTACCACTAAGGAGGATTTGAGCAATGTATTGGCCACAACCTATTAGTCTATAAGGTTCAAGTGTGTGCGGAAGGCAAAGGCAACCTGAAAATTCTCCGCCGTTCTCCACCATCTCCATTAGCAACAAGAAGTGTTCAAGGAGCACTATGAAAAATAAACATGGCAGGAAGAAGTACAGAAGCAAAAACAAAGTGAGAGCTAGTGGCAAGAAGAGGAATTAGAGGAGTTTCATCTATGAGGAGGTCCAAGATCATTTGAAGAGAAGATGTAGTAATAATAATTTTGGTTGAGGTGATGTTGTTCTATATTCGACTTCGGGCATTAAAGGTAGTATTTTAGTCTTCCCTTTATATAATAGTGTTATGGTATGTGTTTCAGGGTCCATGATTCCATAGACAATAAATTGTGCATCAGTTGACCCCCTTTGTTTATATTTTGTTATTGTACCATCTCTCTTTACCAAAAAGATAATAATTTTGTTTATTGGTTGTTAGGTGTAGTGGTCAAATTTCACTCAAAAACCACCCCTATACTCGCTTCAATACTCGTCGTGCTCGAAGAGAAACGTGGGCGAAGACAACCCAAGTTGAAGGCCTCTAGCACGCAACACGGGCAAGTTGTGTCGATTGACACAACCTGGGTCCGGTGTCAGCAACCCATTTCTACAGCTTTGCTTTGTGGCCTTTCTTCTTCGTCCGTTTGTGGCTAGCTTTCAGTTGTTTCTTAGGGTTACTCTAAGGATAATTGTTGGTTTTACTATCTTGTATATTGCTAGTAATGGCTTAGCTCCAACCTCTCTATAAATCTCACTATTTTCATTCACCAAAATCATCCCAACTATCATCCACCTTTTACACTATTTGTCTTGTGGATTTATATCAAATTGTCCACTTTAGGTGGTGTGAGTCAGTGTTTGGGGTACTTTTATGCCCCTTAATATTAAATTTTATACTCAATTCGATTTAACGAATTTCTTATTTTTGCATGTGATTTTCTCCCTATTTTAGAATTTCATGTAAAATTTGGAGGTTCACCTTTATTTCACCTTCTTACCTACTTCATAAACATTTTACGTTGTACCTGCTTCCACTACATATTTTGCTCACATATTAACGTGATTTGAAAGCGATGATCTAAATCACATTGTTTAATTTTTGTAGTATATATATTTTAAGCTTTTGACCCATCTAAAAGTAGACGATAGGAAATTCAATGATTTTTCTTGAGCTTGAATTCCAGATGAGCTCAGTACTTGTACATTGACTGTCAGTAGAGCTCGAGTTTGAGCTCAGTGGTATCTAAGCTTAACTTAGCGCATTAACATCCATGTGTTAAAAGGGAGATTCTCTCATAGTTGATTTTCTTTTTCAACTGTGACAGTTAAAAATGATAGGAGCCGTTGATCTTATTTTATAAGATCTCAAACCGTCCAATTATATCATGGGAACCGGCTATAGTAATAACTAACAAGTATCCGATTATTTTTTTGATTAAAAAAAAAGTATCCGACTATTTTTGCAATGAAAGAAATTAAGAAAAGCAGTTGGCGTCCCCCCCAAATTCCCACATTCTCCCTCCCTCTCTCGGTACTATTTGGCAATCAGCCGTTAACTCGTTGGTTGTTAATTATTTATGTTAGTTGTTAACTGTTAGTTGTTTGTGATATCTTTTTATATTAGCTGTTTGTATTAGCAGTTTCAAAAAATATGTTTGGTATATTTAGCTGTTTCGATAAGGTTATTTGATAAAATTACTTTTCTTTCCCATGATTTTGATTAGCTGGATATTTTTATGATTTTTTTCTCCATGATGAATAAATACATAAAGTGACCGCTCAAATTTGATATTTATTATTAGAAGATATTAATTTGTTTATTTTTTTACCCAATTTTATTTTAATGAGAACTATATTATCTAAAAAATGACCACTTAAATAGGTGATATTAATATCCAATGTCATTATATATATATATATATATATATATATATATATATATATATATATATATATATATATATATATATATATATATATATATATATATATATATATAAGTTGATAGAAGTTATTTACGAGTGACATATCGGATGCTTATGTGAAATTATCTTATAAATATAGTGTTTATGTAAGGTATGCATTTAATTTATATTTTAAATAATTAACTTATATAAAATTATGTAGCATAAATTAAACAATTGTCTCGATCAAGGACTAATTTATTGTAACACCCCAAAACCCACCCTACGAGTATTACATCCCTAGAGTTCCTCACAAGGAACTCCCAAGGCTCATTCAGGTGTCGATTTGGCTTCTTAATTCAAACTTAGGGTAATCGAGGTAATTTTCCAAAAGGGTTTGAAAATTTTCTAAAAATTTTGGCGTAATTTCATTTGTAATTATACCTGGCAATCGGGTCATTCAGTTCGGGTTAGTTCGGTTCGGGTTAACTTCTGGTCGATCTTGTTTGGGTCCGGCTCGGTTTCGGGTTCGGGTCAACTTCGGTTCGGGTAAACTTCGGTCGATCTCGTTCGGGTTCGTTCGGTTTCGGTTCGGGGCAACTTCGGTTCGGTTCAACTTCGGGTCAATCTCTTCGGGTCACGCTCGGGTTCAATTAGGGTTAATTTCGGATCGGGTAAACTTCGAGTCGTAATCGGAGTCACTTTTTGGGTCAAAATCGATTCAAAATTGTACCTACCAAAACAATTGTACCACTATAGGCACAAAAATCCATCCCGAGAGACCCAACAAAAAAATCGTGGGTTGGGTGACTTTTATTCGGGTTAAATCGATTCGGTCCGATTCGGCTCGGGTCGGTTCGGTTCGGTTCGGTCGAATCGGGTTCATTAGATTTCGGGTCGGGTCGGTTCGGGTCTGTTCGGGTCGATTCATTTCGATTTTCGGGTCAAAATCAATTCAACTGTTTCGGATGTCGGTTCGGTTTGGGTTTCGGGTCGTTCGGGTTGACCCGTTCGGTTCGGGTCGGCTTTGCCGAGTCTATTTGTAATAAGGACTATCCCCTATGCTTAAAGCCTTAAAACCCTACATAAAACTATGAGCCACATGCTCGGAGTATACAACTCAACGGCTACACGCGTAAGTCCAACCAATCATGCGTAAAACTTAAAACAATCTAAATGATTCATGTTACATCGGGTATAAACTATATGAACTAAATTACAAGTACAATACTTAGAAATATAAGAAATGCACGTCAACAACTCGAGTCACTTCAAGCAATCAGCAGTCGAGAAGAGTCTAGAATATGCTAAGTATAGATCACACCTTCCGATAGTGTACATGCAACACCTGGGAGGGGAAAAGGGGGAAATTTGTACGGTTGAGCAAACCACGCGCTCACCGGAGAGTCTTACACTCTTAAAATAGAAATTCTTTACACATACTACTCATAATAATGAAATCGGAGAAAACATAATAACATAATACAAATCTATATACTTTTCAATGAAATCCCTTGGAATTATTTGCAACATAAAGATCATAACTCTTCAATCATTTAAAAGCACAATTTCACAATCATTAACAATTCTTTTAGACTCGAATCAACTTTTTGGGCTTTCATAAACTCGAACTAGCACTTCATAATTTCTAGGGCACGACCCTGGATAAAAGGCTCCCGGGACATATCTTCTAAGAAGTCTCCGATCGGGCATCCCGATCCTCAGGACCCCTGTTGGAACCCTTCCATTGTCGGGCATCCTCACACTTGAGGACCCCTATTAGAACCCTTTGGTATGCTAAACGATCCTAGCCAAGTTGAATCAAAACAATTTGCGCATAATCATTCATCACGTTCGCTTCAAACAGCCTTTTTCAAATCAGCTTAACACAATAGAAGGCATGACACCACGTGTCACCCTCATAAGTTCACTTTCTCAAATCCGATTCACTTTCTCAAATAAGTTTCGCTTCTTTAGAACACATTTGAAGTTCGAAAAGCATTTCTCAAGAATTACACTCAAGTAGCGTTTTACGTAAACATTTGGACTCTTTTCAAAACTAACTTTCGAGCACTATTTTAGAATCAAGTCACTTCACGAGTCAAGCATATCTATACTAAGACTTAGCATCTCAAGCTAACATATTAGCTCAAGAGTTCTCCCAAGTGCATAGCATCTACTCATATTAAGCATGAGTCTCCTATTTCCATATATGTAATTCTCGTCGTACTCCGTTTTCAAAGCCATAAATCAATCCACATAGATACATACTCCCTTTCTATTCCAATTTCCCGTTCCTCTTTTATACTCCAAGGTCCATTTCCGGAACTCAATTCACTTTCAAGCCTAATGAGTTTAGGAACTAAAACTTCTCTAAGCCACAATAACCACAAGTAATCTCTACTTAACTCCTACGCCCCAACTTCTCACAAATTGCCATCTTTACCTCAAACTCTCATCTTATGTTTCTATCTCATTAATCACTCTTTCTCGTCCATACTCAATCATATGACTCTTAATCTTCTTTCATCACTCAACTTCCTCTCGCTATGCTTATCTTCAAACTTAATTCAATCTCACGGACTAGACACATTCTAAACTCGGTTTAACCTCAAAATCCCCAGACTTGCCATTTTCCTACCTCAATTGGGTACTAATCAAGATGAACTCCACACTCCTCCTTTATACTCAAATCGTTGTTTCCCAATATGAACCGTTACCTTCCAATGCAGAGAACTTAGGAAATCTCTAAAGGTTCAATTGAAGCGTCAATTCACAATTCATGCCCAAATCACAACTTGCTCATCCCGAATTGTTGATCGAAATCTCGATATTACTCACTAGACCTAAGCAACCTAACTCCATCTCAATTCCTAGGTTTCCAATTCAACCTCAAACAACTACCAAACCCCTTCAAGGCTCCTAATTCAAGTCTTAACTATTTAACCCAAGTAAATCCTCTCATGTCCTGATTCAGCCCGAACAAATCCCTAAATTCATTCCGAATTCTTAATTAAATCGAAACAACTACTAAATTGGTTCTCGCAATACGGATAGTCAATATGCACAACAAATTCAATTGAATTTCGAAATTACAATTAATTTAGAGTATAAGACTATCCACCTCGAATGTGGGATTGACAATTGGTTGAATGGGGTCGGGTGGTTCCCTGCCTTCCCCCTCCTTTTGTTCGCCTCTCTCTTTGTCCGTGCCTTCGCTGCTTCGTTCCTCTCGGTCTCGGTCTCGGTCTCCCTTTTCCTGGTCCTTGCTCGGCTCTCTCTTTCGCGTTCGTCTCGACTCCCTCTGTCTCGTGCTCCCACCCTCTCGCCGCTTCGCTCCTCCTTAGCCTCAGTCCATCTCGTCCTCTCTCCCTCGTGCCCCGTTATGCCCGGTCGAGTCTCGCCGGTCACATCCCCCTTCGCCATTCCCTATCCGTTCCTCTATTCTTCTTCTCGCTCCCCTCGACTCCCAGTCCTTCTCGCGTTCTCTCGTTTATGCTTCCTTGCCCATGCTTCCTCCCTCTTCCTCTTTGGTGTTTTCGCTCCCCTCTTCTTTCCTCTTGGCCTCACCGGTTGCTTTGCTCCGGTCGTTCGAGCAGGCCGCCGGCCTCCTCTTCCTCTCACTCGCCCTCCTTCCTCCCTTTGTCTCATCGAGTCTCTCTCTCCTCTCTGTGTTTGTGTTTTGGTCCTCGATCTCTCGCTCTCGCCCTCTGTTCACTTTCATCTCGTCGGTCGCCGCCGTTCAAGCGTGCCACGGACCTCCTCTTCTTCTCTCTTTAGCCATCACGATCGCTCCCTCTCTCTCTGTGTTCTCCCTCTTGCTTTTCCCATTCTTTTGTTCTACTCGGACCTCCGAGCCTTTCCTCTTTGCTTCCCTCTCTCTCCACCACCTAATTGTCGGTCCTCCACCCCTATGGGGCCCAACTCATCCCCCCACCATCTCTTTTTAGCTTCCATTTCCTTTTTTTTGCTAAGCAATAACTAGAATAGACCCAAATAAGTAGCATAAGCAGTCTCGGGTTTTTATTTAGCTAGTCCGGGCGGAAAATTCGGATGGAGGAATTAATACGGCTACTAATTATAGTTATGTAGACTAACAATAATTTGCTCAAATAAATTTACGAATATCTAACTACGTATATAACTTGGTCATTCGACCTACTCTATTTAATTAAGGTTAAATAATTAATTTAACTTATATAACTATCTAACTCAAAATTAAGGGTCTTACATTAATTCATATTTAAAAATTACCATTTCATATATGCATTAGTATACCTTTTTAAATAATTCATAAAAGTTGGAGAAAATCAATGTATAAGAGTTGGTTCAAAACTAAAAACATATACTTATATGAATAACACATATGTAATAACCATATAATATTACTTGATTACATAAATGTCTGTCTTATGTCATAGTGCTTGGTATGGGATCACATCAATGGTTTAGATTTTTCAATCATAATAGTTGAAAAAAATTTTAATTATCGTAGAATTTTCGGTGTTAAAAGGGAGTCCTATATTTGTTTGATTGACCCTCTTTTTGAAAAACAGGTTGAAGAAATGAAGATAATGATCCATTCTTCAGGCTTGAGGTTTGCCTCACTTACCTCGGATTCTACTATGCTCCTCGTATAATAACCGATTAATCAAAGCTTATGTTTGATGGATCGATTGCAAACAAAGTTATAGGGGTTGACCGACTTACAATAATGTTGTGTTAATGTCATTATCACCTGATAGGAAGGCCATTTGGCTTCGGTGTGAAAGGTGCACCAGAAATTGCCCTGAGATATTTCACTATAAGAAGTTGGTGCAATGAGGATCCTACAATTTCAACCTAAAACTTTTCGAGTCCTTGTTGATTTGATGTGATCATAATGATGTCCGCATATGTCATAGTGCTTGGTATGGGATTGTCATATTGGTTTCTCTTCCTGCACTTTTTGCTTTGGGGTTGCATGGACAGTGAAAGCCTCAAAGAAACTTCTTACTCAAAAAATAATAATAATAATTGCTCATGAATGACGTGTGAAAAAGATATCGATATCGTCTTATATCATGACCCGTGATCCGAATTATCAAAGTATGAACTTTCCATATTTTCGTGCTAAAGTTCTTATTGAAATTCTCCGAGGTTTGTTGTACCCATTGTTCTGCAAGGACTAGTATCGAATACAGGTGAAAGAATCATAGAATGAAGACCGATTTGGTACGGATGAAACCGACATTTGGCTTTCATCATCCATCACACTAAAGGCTCGCATTTAGGTGGGTTAGCTCAAATTTAGGGTGACTCAATTTAACGATTTGAGGTTGGTAATTATTACATATCGCTGCTCGATACTAAGTCAACCACGTCAAGGAGCTCGCAGTTGCGTTTTGTGGGCGATTTTCCTAACAGTCTATACCTTCACGAAGATACAAGATGCTCCACTTATGGTGGAGTTGTGTGATAGCTTTAGATCCAAGGTAGACGTAGGCCCCGCCTCTGCTGCAAAGGTTAAGCTTGCTGTCCTCAATGGGCACTTTGAAGTCGATAATGGAGGTGATAGAATGAAGAAATAGTTCTACAAAAATGTGGCAAAACCAAAGACTGGGGACCACTCGTTAAAGGGTGAATTTGTAATTTACCTTAGCAAAGGGGTTGATAATATTACCGATATTGTTTTCACTGACAACTCAAAATCGATGAATAGTGGAACCTTCAAACTAGGAGCTGAACTTGCGAATGGGGAAGCAAAGGAAGCGATGAATTGAAAATGCTATTAAGGTGAAAGAACGCCGCCTAATAATCTTGTTTACCTTCCAGTGTGACTCACATTTTCTTGCCTTTTAATGCTTTTATTCAATGCTTTTAGTGGCTCAACAAAGTGTGACAATACTCGTACTCTGTAGACCATGAATTGCTTGCTTCTAGTTCCATTTGGTTGCATTCCACTTATTTTCTCTACTTATAGCTTATTGGGCATTTTGCTTTCTTCTTCAGCTAATGTGGGGCCTCTGTCATTGGAAGATAACACAGATTGTTTGAGAAACACAAGAGACGTAAACACCAAAAAATTGGCAGCAGCAAAAATTGCATACAGTGAAGGATTTCTTACAATTATATCGGATCGATGCAAAGACGTTGCAAGAGGTAAGTACCGGGACTACTCCTCTTTGGCCCTTTCTTTGTCAAAGATGATTGTGCAACCTTTATACTTTGTAACTATATATTGCTTTCAGATAGTTCATATTTCTAGGAATAAGTTCCCGAAACTATCAAAGCATGGTGAATCATGGCCTTTAACCAAGGAGTTTTACGGATACTATGATGGAAGAGAAGGGGTTGGTCCGGTGTTAGATTGTGTCTTTAAAGTTATACGTGTTACATGTAAGGGTCATAGCAATCGACCTTATGAAATCCTTGGTGATTCCCGAAGGTAATCTCTTTTCGTTCTTTAATAGTTTAATGTTGTTGATCCCCTCCCTCACGACACCATTCAAAGAAAGAAAGTCAAGATTATTCAAGGATTATGTTCTTGGGATTTATACTCGGATCGTCTCACTCCATTTGCAGGAAGTAGTCAATAAATTAACGTGTCATGCATATGAGAAACGAACCGAGTTGCCGACAACTCTTATGTGCCGGTTTCTCTGCCTATGGAACCTGTATGCTTATCCAATGTTTGCATAAATATGCAGAATGCAGATGCGACTCGCACAATCAAGGTATGAATAAAAGAAAGTATTTAATTACAATTGATTAGTTATTGGATTTTTCATCCAAAATTATGTCAATCTCATTCAAAATAAATATCAACCTGATATTTACTTAGCCATCATTGATTGTAGTTCCTTGACAAGTTTATTGGACTAACAAAATAATACCCTCATCAATGGCCTTATTCGTATCGATAAGTTCGAGCAAGCCGTGAAATATTTGGACAAATTGTCAAGCTCGAATTCCAACCCGATATCCGTACCTACGAGTGCCATGATCAAGGGTCTCTGCGGACCCGATAACAATGTCGGTGCTTGAGAAGTTTCAGAGAGAGGAAGAGAGAAATGAATTGTGTATTATGTCTCGTCAATAATGGGATAACAAGGCTAATATAAAGGATGAAATGAATCGCATTACAACGAGTGTAACAAACTGCAGTAGTTAGTTATAACTAACTACTAATACTCTACATTCCCCCTCAAGGTGGAGTTGGTGGAACCTCCAAGCAAACCCAACCTTGAACTAAGGTAGTTATGTTGAAGCTCCCCAAGAGGCTTAGTCATCGAGTCCGCTAATTGCTCCTTGGAAGAGACATGTGTTGTTTTCAAAAACTCGTTAGGATTGTGTCCCTAATATAGTGACAATCAATCCTAATATGTTTGGTTTTGTCATGGAAGACAGGATTTTCTCGCTATGTGTAGGGCTGATTTGTTGTCACAATGTAGTGTGATAGGTAATTGGAGGGAAATGTGTAAATCTTGTAAGAGATAAGATAACCACTCTATTTCGATGTTGTGGTAGACATGGACCTATATTCCGCCTCACTGAAGACTTCGCCATCGTCTTTTGCTTCTTTGTTTTCCAAGACACCAAAGAAGACCCTAAGAATACACAATAACTCGTTAAGGACCTTGCCGACATCCGACAGGCTCCCCAATCAGCATCACTCGTAAGCAACTAGTCGTAGATTGCTGTCGTTGGAGTAAAACAATCCTTTATTTACTCGTCCCTTTCAAATATCTCAAAACATGTAGTGTCTGCTTGATAATGTGAATCTCTGGGTGCTTGTACAAATTGGCTTACATGTTGTACGAGCATAAGAGATATTAGGTCTTGTAAGTGTCAAATAAAGTAGTCTTCCAACAACTCTTCCGTAAGGCTCTGCATCGGGTAATAAGTTCCCTACTTCAGTGGACAACTTCGAGCCTTTTGGTAAAGGAAACTTTGTTGGTTTAGCGACGAGTAAAACCAAGCATCATTAAGAATATCAAGAATATATTTTCTCCGATTGAGGAAGGTTCCTGAAGTATTCCTTGCTATCTCTATACCCAAGAAATAACGAGCCAAGCCAAGATCTTTAATGGTGAAAGCTGTATGCAATCCGTGCTTAAGATGTATAATGCCCCGTGTGTCATCCCGGTGATGAGTAAATCATCTACATACACAAGCACAAAGATATATAAACCTTGAGATACTCTGGTGAATAAGGAGTAATCACTCTTGGACCGAGTAAAACCTTCTTTCACAAGGAACTTGGTAAGCTCCAAGTTCCATTGTCTAGATGCTTGCTTTAAAACCATAAAGGGACCTTTCAAGTTTGCAAACTTGTCTCGAAACTGCTTTGGTATACCCTTGTGGGGGTAACATATAAACTTCTTCATCAATAAAACCATGTAGAAACGCATTATTGATATCCAGCTGATGTAGAGGCCATCCTTTAGATGTAGCCAAGGCTATAAACACTCGACCGTGGTCAATTTTGCCACGGGTGAAAAGGTGTGCTTATAATCTTTATCTTTGACTTGCTCAAACCCTCTTATCACCAATCTGGCCTTATATCTCTCAACGGAACCATCAGGTTTGAACTTGATTTTATAGACCCACTTTGAAGTGAGTGCTTTCTTTCCGGTGGTAGAGGAGTTAAAATCGAAGTGCCATTATGCTCCAAAGCTTCTAATTCCTTGTCCATGGCTGCAATCCACTCAGGATGAGTTCGGCTTGTACATAAGTACTTGGTTCCGGAACTTGCATTGTAGACATTAAAGATCGGTTATGTCTTTCTCCAACCGATACAATAAAGGCCCATTACTCTGCCCAAATCTTTCGTAAGTTCATCCCATAGTTCCTTAGCAGAATTTACATACAAGAAAGCTTCGGATAAATCGGAAACCATGGAATTTAACAACCAACTTACTACCATACTTGTCACACTTGACCCACTGGCCAAAACTAGAAGAATTTCGAGAGGGTTTTGAGCAAGTTCCATCAACAAATCCTAATTTGTCTTTAGTCCCGAGAGCAATCTTCACAGCCCGACTCCATTTTTGGAAATTCAAGCCATTCAGCTTGAGATTGATGATCTGTAATCCCGGATGATCGGATCCTTGTAAACAGGGAGGATCATTGTTATAGTTCTCCATATCTTGCCTCCGATTCGTATGGACAGAATCTTTTGCTTCTTCGGACATGATATGATGAGAAACCAAGAGATCGATTGATCTCAATCAAAAGATCTGTGATTTGTAAGAAAAACGAAAGCAATTGAATTCAATCAAGGTGATTGAAGTTTGCGGAAATCCAGTTCAGTAACCATGAGCTCGATACCATGAGAAGTTTTAGAGAGAGGAAGAGAGAAATGAATTGTGTATTATGTCCGTCAATAATGGGATAACAAGGCTAATATAAAGGATGAAATGAATCAGTGTAACAAACTGCAAGTAGTTAGTTATAACAAACTGCAGATGAGACAGTGCTCTCAAATTACTCGGGAAAATGCACTCGCGGCTTTTGCAAGCCTAATGTTTATCACTTATAACAAAATCATTGATAGCCTTCGTAAAGACAAGTTATTAACTCAGGCCCTTCAACTTTTCTCTCACATGAAAAGCAGAGGCCTTTCTCCCAGTGTCGTTACTTATAATGCCTTAATACGAGGAATGTGCAACTTGGGTCAATGGAACGAGGCCAAGGAATTGTTGTCCGAGATGCTCGGAGAACAACATAGCTCCTGATGTTATCACTTACGAGTATCATGGTTGACATGCTATGTAAAGAAGGAACGGTTGATGATGCACGAGGTACACTCGAATTAATGATTGATTGGGGTGTGACTCCAAATATCAGTACTTACAATGCTCTCTTGAATGGGTATTGTTTGTGTGGTAGAATGGATGAGGCATCGAAGCTAATGATTTGATGGCAGAAAAGGGTTGCCAGCCTGATATTGTGAGTTTCAATACCTTGATCAATGGATATTGCGGAGCTAAAAACATCGATAGAGCCCTTAGCTTGTTCCGAAAATTGGCCCCGAAGGGATCGACCCCGATGTGGTTACATATAACTCTCTCATAGATGGGTTGTGTAAGAGGCAAGGACTTGTCCTTGCTCGTCAACTCTTTGAGGAAATGCAAGATCGTGGAATTGCACCAAGTGTTGTCACTTATGCTGCATTGCTTGATGGTCTGTGTACAAGTGGAAAGCTTAATGAGGAAATTGAAATGTTTGAGGGAGATGGAGAATGAGAGAGTGGTCCAGAATATTGTCATATATGGTGTCCTAATGGATACGTTGTGCAAGGCTGGGCAGCTTAAAGCAGCACAAGATGCTTCTCTGATCTCCAATCCAAAGGATTGCAACCAGATCGCACAGCATACACAATACTGATCAAAGGTTTTTGTATGAAAGGGCTGATGGATGAATCTATACAATTACTGAGGAGAATGGAGGATAATGGTTGCTCCCCTAATGACCGCACGTATAATATAATTATAGAAGGGTTTATTCTCAACAAAGACGTAGCAAGCGCTTTACACTATTGCGATATCATGCTTAAGAAGAAATTTGAAGATGATGTGGACACCATGTCGATGTTTATTAATCTTATTTCTTGTGGTGAATTAAGTGGTTCATCTAAGGAATTGCTTCAAAAATTCCTCCCTTAGCGTGAAACTTTGGCTATCATAAGTAGGGATTGGGCATAATTCATAGGTTGTGCTTGGAATAGCATTTAACTCTCAGGAGGTTGGAGCACTTCCCTTCCTCCATTAAATTGTGGTTCTGTTAGACAGTCTTTCGACTTGTATGAATGAGTATGATTCTGTTTCTCTGTCATGATACTAGCGAGGACTACAACTTCAGAAGGGAAAGCTTGGTTGTCGTGATGGTTACTGAAGCGACTCAGTAGTAAATTGATCAGAAGAAATTCAGTGCTGATATCATGTCCAGGCTTAGCATTATTCTCACCATGTCTTGAATGCTTCTCTTTTTGTTTAATGCTGTTTTGTGTTTATTATACTGGTACGGTTTTGTAGCACCATGTTTAATCCAGGTATATATGGTTAACGAAGAAAAACTCCGTTGACTATGCACTTGACTATGAAGGATGTATCTCGAGAGATCAGCAACCAGCTAGTCATGTTTATGTATGTGTTCTGCTCCTACCCACAGTATTCTTATTCACCACAGAATTCTGTTTCACTTGACTCACTGGGAGTAGACCCTCTCTCTCCCCATCATCTTCTTTCTCGGTCTTTGTTTTCTTTGCATAGAGGTCTCTCTCTCTCGCGCGCTTGGCAAAGAGATCAGGTGATGTTAAGACTTCTACGTTTCATCGTTGCATATGTTCATGCCCAATGAAGAGGAAGCTGAGCCATGACATTGCATTTAACCAATGGAGAGGAAGCAGATGCTATTGTAGCCTCCCCCTGCTTTTAGATACTTCGGGATCATTTATGTATGATGTTCTTTCACTTGCATTTTGCAAGGTGATGGTACATTTACTCTTAATTCTAAACTTTAGTTACTTTATAATACATTTTCCTACTCACCATTTCATACTACTTGCTTTTATTATCTGGTAATGCTACTATCATTTGATACATTTCCTTGCAAAAGATATTATTTACAAATGGTTTTTTTACATAAGTATTTTATGGGCATGTTAGAATCAATTTCTCTACATACTGGAGTAACATTGTCTACATTTAAATTTTTCCGTATAATGTCAAAAGTACACTTACCAACAACTCAAAAGTTTTAAAATTTTAAAACTTTAAAATATGAATCATGTTTTATTGAGGATAAAGGGAGAGGGAGGGGTTCCACTGTGAGGGTATGGTAGTGGGAAGCAAAATAAGCTCTTCGGCTGTTTTGCACTTCCGTTGATTTATACTGGTAGAAATATACAATGAAAGTTTCTCACAAACCGTGATATCAACCCTATAGTTGAACCACCAAAAAAATAGAAACCCTAAAGTTGTTATGATGAGACTCGGGGAAGTTCTTTTTGCTTTAAGCTTACAGCAAAAAGAACAGGCGAAAGCCCCTCACCAGTGCTATTTTTGTACAATCAGTTCATCTTCACCTAAATCACTGCCAATTTGTACAATAAGTTCATCTTCACCTAAATCACTTCCGTTTGTCAGAAACATACTCATGTCAATAGTACAAGAATGCTAGGAGCTCAAAATACAAAAGGTAACAAACAAGCGGTTACAAGAATACTATTATGACACTAAATATCCAAAGTTTACATTATTTTTGATATATTTCAATCCCTATCCATACAAAAATTACTTTGACACTAGATTGAGATGTCACAGGTAAAGGGGATAAATAAGAATGTGAAGGCTAATTTGGAGACAAGAAATGCACCCTCGCAAGCTGGTACTCTTTTCCTGCTATCCAAACACCGGTTTGTGACCACTGTACATCCTCCCAATCAAGATTTTCCTCCAAAACCTGATGAACGAATGAGGGGAACACTTTAACTACCTGATTATCACATAAGCATGGAAAAAAACACTCTACCATAGCAAACCTAAGGATTATTGTAGAGCTAGTCAAAGAACATATAAAGCCACCAGAGGTGAAGACAGCATGGCATCTGAGCTATGCTAACTCTTTATTTCAACTCATGTCAGGTATTCAACAATCTGAAACGGGCAAGGCAAAAACATCCCTCGTTTTTAAACTAATAACAATTTTCAGATGGCCAAGTTTGACGTCAAGACCTGTGTCAGAGACTTTTAAAATCCAACATGGGTATGACTGGTGTTTAAGCAAAACTTACTACAGCTTAGCTTATGATAAATGTCAAGGTTAGCCAGGCTGGTAAACTCACAAGCATGTGTTTCTGATTTAATTATTTCTGAAGCCATACACAAACAACACAGAGAAGTGGATATGATACACTATAACCCAAATGGACAATATTAAATCAATGAAATTTGTTCCTTTAGTTTTTCAATCAGTTTGCAAAAAGCACGAAGGGTTCCCATGGTTTTCAGGATAATGACTAAGTGGGAAGTGTAGACTATTTTTTCTATTCGACACGACAATCCAAGGTCAAGAAAAAGGCTGCTTTTTGAAATGAACATCATTTATACACTCTAGGCATATGAGTCTAGGAATCCTTCCCTGCATGTCGTTGAACATCCCATCTTGGATGCTTGACACTTCTACATGGTAAAAGGTGCTTGCTTATTCATTTAAACATACAGACAAAACTTTCAGGAATGTCAAGTGTTTGATGCTAACATCCATGTTGGATGCTCGACACTCCGACACGCGCATGATTGAATCCAAATATGCCCCAAACAAACAAAAACAATTTTGCACAATGTCAACTTATAACTTGGAGATAGCCAAGACAAAAGTACCTCCACATGTTCCAAAGGCAAAGGGATCCCAATTGAACGCATGACCTTCTGGGGAAGGGGCTTCTTACACCGAGACCAGCGGAACATGTCAACAACATTATCACCTTCAGCTGTACTTCGCTCACCATTTGCAGAATGTACATGATTCTGAGACTTCTCTGCATCTGCTTCATGCCCCTGTGATGCAGATGCAGCTTTGACAATCTTCTCACCAGTAAAGCAGAGTTCATACCTATAGATACACCAAAATGACCAAACCAAATGATTTTAGTGCAAAGGAAGGAGTTAAAGTTGACACCATTGAGCCCGAAAAGAAGTGAAGAGGAGATGTTATCCCTCCATACCCAACGTCAAAATATAACTCAAAACCAGGAAGCTGCCAGAGTTATGTTAACAAGAAACAGGTAACTAAGCCTGTTTGTGTTCATAGTCCAATACTCCAATTTAGCATTCAGATAGAGATTCAATAATTCTATGACAACATATAACAAATAATAGGCATCCAAAAATGAGATCAATAATGCCTCTTAAGAAATCCATATCAAATGTACATACCTGCATAAGTGAGTTTCTAAATAGAGAACTTCCCTTTCTTCAAACGTGCAGATGTATACAAGGGCTTCTTCAAACCCTTGTCAGCAACAATGCTTATACTGTATTTAATCCTGCAAAATTAAAGACATAAACAAGCTTATTTTTTTCTAATCTAAACATGATGGTAGACAAATGTGGAAGGAAAGGTTGCATTTTAGGGAAGCAAATACATTAGGAGCAATACTTAAGTAAAAATTAACAAAATAGAAGCTAATAAATTTTATGAAACATATATAATATGTGCCACTATATCACTGCCAAGACAAATAATAGCCCATAATGCCCATTTTCATTAATCACGCAACAGAATCCGCTCACTGGCTTATGACTGACCCTGGCAATTCTTCAATCAAGGGTCACAATGGGAAGTCCTGACAGCAGTTATCTACACCAGCAAACAGATTGAACCTTGGGTATCAAGGGGCAATGAAAATTTGCTAGTGCTGTCATATTAAGGGTGTCAATCAATCAATGCTTACTCTCAGAGATTCAGACACACTAAGAGATTTGCGAAATCTAGGTGGCAAAGCAATCTAGTATCAATCTAGAAATCAACCAACCAACGATATGTAGATATAGGAAGAGCATAGCTTATTCGAGGTCAATTTATGGATATTATTCATCAACACATATATGAGAGCAAGGCATAAGACTTGTACCAAGGTTCATTGCAAAGGTTATATTGAATGGTGACTTCACGAACAAATCTTTGCTGCCGCAAAGCATTCTGGAAAACAAGAATAATAACAGTTAATAACATTATTCCACATACTAAAAAAAAAAGAGATATAGGCCAAACTCGGACAAGAGTTCAAGTTCTTCAGAGAATCACTTCCTGGAGCCAACAGAATGGCTCACTAGCACACTGTACAAGTCATAGTGTCACGATATAAACATGTCTTCCTAAAACAATGGTTGCAGCTTGTGAGCTTAAAGATCATGGAAAATGACTGTGATTCATGAAAAATCACACAACAGAACATGGATGGAAACATGTTTGCTCACATGGGAATTTATTGATTTACACATCTGATCACTTAACATACACTACTTATGAAGCACAACATAGTAAGACATCTTCCATGATTACAACACCTAAAAAAAAAGACTATTTCTATAACAAGACAATCTGGATTCACAGAGAATATCAGAAATAAAATTTACCGAGGCGGCAGCTCTAGTTGTCATTGTGCGCTCGACAGCAACTGGAGCTAGAGTAGGCTCAATTGTTGACGTATGGGTGAGACAGGGCTCTAGATCAATGGTTCCCCCACCTTTCTGAATGAAGGAAAAACATAACACATAAAGCACAAAAACAATAAAATATCAATTAACCAGACAAAAGCCTGCTTGTCAAGAATCGAAATTTCCCCCTTTTTTCTTGCTTCTTTATTGCAAGAAAGAAAAGGGTTTGAAGAATTTAACAAACAGATCTGAATGTAAAGACTCAAATAAAGCAATATTACAGTCAACGGATTCTGAAATCTGACCTAGAAAGACTGTCTCCACGAAAAACTTTCAGCAACATTTTATTTCCTTTCAGATTGGTCTAGGTTTCCTGGTTTATGCAGATACTTAACAGTAAATTTATCCCCAGTGAAGACTTTATTTATCCATAGAAAAAAAAAAAAAAATAGTTACGCAAAAACATATGGTTAAAATGCCAGCTCTAGATTTGGCACAACACTCACCAAATAGACCAAATTTCATTTTACCAAATTTTGTTTTATGGAACTTTTACCGAGATAATACTTATTTATTTGAAGATTCTTTCCATTGTAGTTACCGTCTTGGAAAATCATTTGCACCAAAAAAACCATCAACAGAAAATTGTTTATATCTAGGAAGGCAATGAACGCACATAAATCATTTGGCATTAATACAAATTTGTATAAATATTAATTATTAATTTCTTTGAAAAAAAAATAGGAAGTAAGTTGCTCGCTCTTGCAAGAGAGAGACAAAAACCCATATAGGTATAAAGGACATCATCTAAATCCCTAAAAATTGATGTATATCTTATGCAACTGCCCAATTCCTAGGACGAGTGGCCAAGTAAAAATATATTTGATTTTAAAAATCACAAAAAGAATGTGTTTATAGCTATACAAGACCATGTCCAGAACATAATAAGGCTTTTGAAAGAAGATAGGGCAAATGTAATAAACCAAATGGAAACTCATGAAGGAAATCAAGGAGTGGCAATGTGTCCTTACCTTCACAATGCAGCAGCGTTCAACACGATAACTGCAACCAATTGAAGCTCCCCAAGCACGAGTGGAACCAATTGCAGCTCCCCAAGCACGAGACCGAACATTGTTTCTCAGAGAAGACACATAACCTTCAACAAATCCAATTCATTTGCAAAAAGTTAGCTTAAAACATGCTTTCAACAAAAGATGAAATAGTTGGGAATCAAACATTGAGGAAAACAGTGAAACAAATTTCAGGACAAAGAAAGAAAAGATGAAGTTAACTCGCTCTTCAGGCTGCTCATTTATGGCACAGATTTGCCGCCCCACAGCACATATAAAAAATAAAACCTGGCAAACAATGCCCCTAATTAACAGAACCGGCAGCAAACCTGTCTTGTGCATTTTGGGACAGACTCTTGTAAACCAGTTTGAACAAAGATTCAACTATCAACCATGCTAACAATACTCCAACGTTGGCACTCCTTTCTCATTTAAATTCTGGGCACAAAGCATGCTTCAGCTTCATACTTAAAGCAAAAATATTTTGGGTGAAATTTGGCAGGCTGTATATGCACAAGTTTAAAAGAAAATGACATTAAAAAATGTTGAAGGCAAGGGCTCACCTGGCCGGCTGCAATAAGCCCCCCAAAAAAAAAACGCAAGTGGGAATCCCCCACTCAGTATCATCCCTAGATTGCTTAAAGGCATGATTTCAACAAAAGACTAATCACTTACAAATGTTTTACATCAAATCTTGATCTTGAGATATAAGTTTAACAAAAGACTGACCACAAACAAACATTAATTACCTCAATACAACATTGTGAACAAGAAAATTAGAGACTGTTACCGGATAAATGTGGAGAAACAATGATAAATCACAAATGTATCATTAAACATGGAAGTTTAAAGATGTGATACATCTATAGACAGTAATTAAAGTATCACAAGTTTCAAGTTTGGACTTACTATCCTGCGGCGGTAAAACTCTTATTGTTGCACGCAACTCTTGGATAGCAGCTGGAGGAGGAGATGCTGTTGGGCGACAATAACCTGTATGCATGAGGACTGGGATCCAATATTTCACATAAGTCCATATACTTGTTGAGTAATACACCAGCACCTTTACAGGTATCAAAAGAGTACATACCAGCAACAAGATCTGAATCATCAGTGTATACATCTGTTCCCCAAAGTTGTCCACCCCTTACCTAGTAAAACAGCACAGTAAAATTATATATCACAAGAATAAGACAATGGGCATAGAATATTACCAGATCATAAGAATATAAGAGAGGGGGAACAACATAACTATTCCCCCCTTATGTAAAGAAAATATCACAATGCTGCCAACAGAATAAAAAAAGCCAAAGGGCATAAACTGAATCCACATGGTTTACAAGCAGAGGATTAATATTTGGCCGCTAGTCTTACAATATTATGCAATTCCTCCGAAAATTAAAAGAACACATCTTCCTGATCAAAGCTAAAAGCACTCATCTCTTTGTCCATGAGGACAGAACAAGCTCACAAACTAATAAGAAGTTAAGCATTAAATAAAAACATGTGCACACTGCAATAGGACTATTGCCTTAGAAAGATTTAAACAAACAATAGTTTAATTTGGATTTGAGGGGAAGCAAAAAGGCCAATACAAGCAGGATTTGAATCTAGGTATTTTGATGGAGGTGAACGCCCCAGAGACAATACCAACTAGGCTAGGAATCACTACCAACAGCCTCCCCACCCCCAAAAGAAAAATAGGGAATGCAATAAATACTTTTCACAAAAGGATCTGTTTGCAGATAATTAAAATCCAATAGGTAGTCACTAAATGCTAACTAACAATTAAGTTTGCTATCACCAATTTGGGGGGGAAGAGTCCAAGTGTGTAACCAGTGTTCAATCTTAAAATTAAAATGAATAATAAAAATAAAATCATCTGTTGTCCTCTGTGCTTTGGATTAATGCCCATAAATTGTGCCAACTTTAGATACATAGTGCAAGGACAAAATTGTAGAATACTAATGCATGTGCTAGAGCCGCTCACAGCATCAAACTAACCACTAAACAAATTTAACTTCCACACCAGGTCACAAAACAGCAGAGGTTATATTCTTTTCTGATGTAAACCTAAAACTCATCAGGTGCAAACTTACTTGGCGATTTGTAGCAGTAACATGCTCAGCAGGAATCCGGACTTCCAAAGTTGGGCCATTATATAAACTTTCGCTGTTTTTATCAAGATGGGATGATTTGTACTCCTTCCACAATTTCGTCAATTCTTGCAGACATTCACCGACTTTATAAACAGTCGACACCTCAGGTTTAACTGCAATAGAAAGTTCAGTTGGCAATGTGGATGTCAAGATCAAATCCTATCCTACCTAATTTCACAGAAATCCAGTTTAACTTATGTATCATAATTGGAGAAAGCTGCACCACCCAGCAGCCAACCGCATGGTAAGACATATTCCACAGACATTGTCACGGGGAGAGGAACCATCTTTTTCCTTTTTCTCTTTTTTTTTTGGGGGATGATTGGGAATGAACCATATTTAGTAAAGTTTAACTGTAACAGAGCTTAGCATACCTTGAGACCTGCAAAGAAAGCACAAACAAGGATTAGCTCAATTTAGGACCACCAAATAAATGAGCAAACATGAAACACCATTCGTATATAGACAAATCTGATGTAACTTTTATTGCTAAAGGAAGACACTACCGTTCAAATTTATCAAGTAACAAAGTAGAAGGGACTTACCCCTCTGCATCCTGACGAGTCTTAAAACGTCCATCACGATTCGCCATTTGAGGACTACCTCTTGGGCGAAGCATCCTCTTCCGTTGTTGAACACCATAACTGAAGGCCTCTCTATCTCTGTCTGTACCACCATCAGCCTCAGCAGCTCCTTCATCTGACTCTTTGTCGTAGCACCTGCGTTTCTCAGGCCTTTCTCCTTCTACATCACCCTCTCTCTCTTTCCTTCTCTCTTTACCTTCTACATTTTTCCAAGCATCAAGTTCTTTTGGTTTCTTCTGTTCCGAAACCAAATTTTCTTGTCCAGATGCTTTCTCTGCTACCTCTTTCTCATGATGATAACCATCTTTCTCCCCACCATTCTGAGCTTCCCTTTCAACATGATCCTTTTCCCTTTCTTTCATCCTTTCCTTCTCTTTCTGTATATCTTTTCTCTCTCTCTCCCACCGCTCTGATTCTCTCTCTTCCTTTGTTGCTTCCTTGTGATCGTTACTACTACTGCTCCCAACTTGCAAGTTGCTCCTACCATCACTCCTATCTTTGTCATTTTCTGGCCAATCATGGTGCTTTCCTTCTTTCCGCTTCCGATCCTTATACTTATCATCAGTTCTAGGATCCACTCTATTCTCTCCAACGGCCTCATTTGCTTCAATGCGTTCCTTCATTACATTACTAACACCAACTTCCTTGGCAGGTTCGTATTTGGCACGCACTTGAGGTCCACTCCAAGGTCCCAGAATTCCACTTCCTCCACTTGGAACATCAGGATGTCTTTTCACCCTATGCTGATCTTTCCAATTGGGGTGAGACCCTATGACTCCATGGCCATCCTTTTCTGCCTTGAGTTCACTCTTTGAATCATTACGCGTGTCTCTCTCGTGTTTCACTTCTTTACTTTCATCTCCCCTGCTCTCAATTCTCCCCTCCTTCTCAGCCTTCCCAATTTGATGATGCCCCTCCCTCGATTCAGCCTTCACATCTCTACTACTTTCAACACCCTTATTCTCCTTGGGTTCCCGGGTTCCACCCTGATCTCCGGACCCACGATGGGGTGACTAGAATGGGGGAATCACTCATGGGAGGCGGCATTCTATACAAGGAATGCAAAGGCGATCTTCTTTCCCCATCCCGGGAGTCAGGGCGGGGAGCAACCCGGCCCGAGAATCCTGCATCTGCCCATAACTCAACCTCGCAAAAACAGAAGGCTCCTCCTCCTCAATTATCCCAAAATTGGGGCGCATCGAGGAAGATGAGGGCTGAACACCTTCCTCATGCGGCCCCCGTTTAGGAGCAGCACTCATAATTTATCCAACTACCCCAAATTTATCCCAACTCTAACTCAACTTACAAAAGATGCAATCGTTTTTCACCCCAATACAGTGGAATAACAAACAATCACAAATTCCCCTTGAACTAAACGACTCTATGCATAAATGCAATGTCTGAAAAGAAGAAACAAAACAGCAATATCTCAATCAAAGAGCATAAATCAACAGCAATCAAAGGAAACAAGAACAAGTGGCTAAAGCAAGGCAAGAACTTGCAAAATTAGGGTAAATGAAAATGCCAAAAGGACTTGAAGATTGCTGAGTAGAATGCCAAGTAAATAAGAAGAAATGAAATGGGAAATACCAGTAGAGCGGAAACCCTAAAAATGAATTGAGATCGAATTGTTATTGGAGAAGGAAAAGGAATGAAGCTTTGAGAGTTTGCGCTCTCTCTCTCTCTCTCTTCTCTTTCTTCTCTCGTGCTATTTAAATCCAATTAATAATAGCCGATGTAGGATTGAAATTAAAAATTTAAAATGACGGGAAAAATATTCCTTCAAATAAATAAGACGAGAAAAATGGCTACCTATTTTTATTGTAATTATTTTTTATTTAAAAAAAAGCAAAAAAGTGTCGTGCTGAAAAAACAATGGACTGACCCGAGTGGCCCGGCGAGTGTCGTAACTGAGAAGCTGTAACGAGCAAAACCCTTTGACCTTACCCTCGTTAATCCCATAATTTCTATATCATACTCTTTTGAGGTGGATTTGTGACATTCCAGGTCTTTGAATATTATAAAAAATTTTAAAATTTCTGTTATAAAAAAATTAAAAAGTTTAAATGACATTTATAAAATTTAATTGGTACTCATCAAATTTTATATAACTGAAAAGTTAATATCTACACATTAAATTGTTAAATCGATTCGTTATAACTTACTTTTCATACTTTTTAGGGGTACGTACTCTCGCAAATTTGATCAATACTATTAAAATTATCAATACAACAAATGCATGTGTGTAAATATCTATTTATGTGCTTTGTAAAGTATCCGAACTCAAAAGTATAATATAAATTGCCCCTAAACCTTGATACAGACTGACCTAGTGTAGATTTAATTCCTCATTGTCCAGATTTTCTTTTTCGTATATATTAACCTGTTTCAACTAATAAAATTTTCAGAAGTTCTTATTGTAAATTTAAATTTGAATTCCTCTAAATGTTTTGTAAATAAAGAAGTTTTAAAATATATCTTTAAATTCTAACTTCATATTCTTAAAGTCTGTTTAAATAAATATACAAGCATTATATATAACTAGTCCGAATCTGTGGTATGCACTCGAGTAATACAGTAAATTTTAAGAAATTATAAATTAAATAAGTTAATACATAATAATTACATACTAACTAAGCTTAGTTAAAAATTAAAAATACCTAAAATGATAAAAAGTAGAAAACTTCATACATGTAACTGAAATTAAACAAACATTAGAAGATATAATTGAAGGAGTAAACCAATAATCATTTTATATATATACAGTTGATTATTATAATTTAGAAAGTGTACTATGATAAAAAAAATGATACAAATATGTTTTATCATATATAATATGTATGAATAAAAAATATAATTGATATGATGTATACCTAAGAACCAACGCATTATCCAAAAATGTACTTTTGAACAATTATATGATACTTTAAAAGTACCATTAATTAATTATTTAACATATAGAATATTAAAACTAAAATGTATCACAACTCTAATTACATATCCGAAGATGGAAGAAAAAGAAAATATAGAATAAAATCGTAAATTATTTTTAAAACAACAAATTAAATAATATCTACATAGCAAAGGTTGATTATTTATTCAATATATATTTATACAAAATTATTGGGTTTAATAGTTAAAAGTTCTTCATATTTTTTGGCAATTTGGGGACAACATCTTCCAAAAAAATAAATTTAATAAATCAACAAAGAGACATTGGCAACATACTATTATAACATCTTCCTTCCATAAAGAAAAACAAAATATTTAACATCTCAAATCAAAAGTAAGGGAACATCTCAATTTGACATCTTGAATTCATACAAATTTAAATACTTTCGAGTAATTATGTTTAACGTCTCAAATTAAAAGTAAGGGAATATCTCATATGTGACATTTTTGCATTGACAAATTTAAATCCCTGTCTCAAGCCAATAATGTTTTGTTCATTCAAAATTTTGCCATTAGGTACATGAAGTCTAATTGTTTCAAAATTGTAGTCATTCTCCTCAAGTATAAAATAATCCATATTCGGTATACACCATCAAGTGACAATCTACCTCCAATATGCAAGGGATTATGCACTTTCCAATCTCAAAATAGACAAATAACATATTTATGATCCAATATAAGAATTAGGAAACAACCTCCCAAAAAAAATTGAGCAAAATCACAACAGAAAAACCATACTATTCTATCCCCACACTAATTTATCTCTCAAATTTATTCATACTTGAACAGAAGGTTTATGAAGCCAAATGAGCCACAGTTTGAACTTATGCTTTTGGAATAATGTATCTTTTCCTCATAAAATTAATTTGATCAATGTAATTACAACAAGTGAAAAAAAATTAAGTCCAAAAAATACAACAATGAGTCGATGGTTGCAAGTTGGATAATGGTAATATGTATAAAAAATAAGAATTAGGAAACAATCCCCCCCAAAAAAAGAGAAAATTACAACAGAAAATAATACTATTCTATTCCCACGCAAATTTATCTCTCAAATTTACTCTTTGAACATAAAATTATTGAACTGTCTCATATACTTAAGGTAAGGCAAAAGCATATAATGAAGATATCTCATATACTTAAGGTAAGCTATTGAAATGTCTTCAATTTAAACATTATATGACAATTTTGATCATCTAGTCTCTATTATTTGACCCTATATTTGCAAAGAAATATAGACAAAATTAAGTGCAAGGATTCATCTTTAATTAATATTAAGACATCATCTCAAACTCCTCCTTCCCAATTTAAAGTACACAATATTATTCAATTAAGACCCAAATCAAGAGATGCCTAAATATCAAAGCTAAATTGCCAAAGCAACCAAGCTTGCTAGAATTAGGCATTTATGACTCAAAGCCACAAACCTTTGACCCGTTCTCAAATATTCATGAAACCCTTTTCTCTTTTCATCACAACAAATATGTCATTTTCTTGTTCCTAAATTTTATTTATCATAAACGATGACTTTATTATATTTATATCGCAAACAACTAAAACTAAAATAACCTAAATTAATATCTTGAAATTGTAAAAAAGAAACATGAAAGGTGAAATATCAACTTCACATAAACCAATTACTATCATTTAACATTTGTTTCAATATATGAAGGAGAAAAAAAATACTAATAAGACTATATTATTATACACTAAAAAAAGGAAGAGGAGAGTCCACTTATAAAACAAAATATTTTTTTGAGCAAATTATATTATTTATTTATTTAATTATTTACACCAACAACTCATATTTAATGGATAAATAATTTTTATTGTTAAGATTACCCTAAACTCCTACAATCACTCCCGTTGTAATATTTGACCAATTTGAAAATATTACTATTATATATTGCATATATTATTATTATTATTATTATTATTATTATTATTATTATTATTATTATTATTATTATTATTATTATTGTTATTATTATTATTATTATTATTATTATTATTATTATTATTATTATTATTATTGTGGCAAGGAGTAAAAGAAAGTTCATAGATGTGTGGAGACTTTTTTTTCAAGAATAAATTATTTTTTTTTATTGGACGAAGTTCCTAAATTCACTCTCATGTCATCATTTCATAATTTTGAAAAAGATTACTATTATATATAACTAGTCCGGACCCGTACTATGCACGGAGCAATGTTGGACAATGTATAACTTAAGAAATTATTGAATTATGTAGCGATGTTGTACTTGTGAGTTTCTTTTTCTCGATCATTTGATTTTATTGAATGATTTCACTTTCAACAACATTCGTATACATGTTATCCCCTCATAATTAAAACGTTTTCGTGACTCATCAAAGTTATCGAACCCAACACATAAAAATCATTAGAGCCCAACACACATTCATATTCCAATCATTCTAAATTTCAAAATAATAAACAAATAATCTAAAATAATAAATAAAAGAGAATGTTAAAAAATACCATCAAGATTTTGAGATTACACACGTGATTTGGAATATTAAGAAGTCGAGACCCTCTAAGAATCAAACAATTTAAATAATCATAACTCATACAGTTATAAAAATAGTGTGACAATATGTTTTAAAATTAGACACGTGATATGTATCAAAAGGTAAATATTAGTAGGAAAACGAATAATATATGATTGGTACATATTGAGCTAGATGACCTATAGATGACAATAAATATCATTATGTCACAAATTAATATTACAATACAGAGTACATCAAATCAATAAAAGAATATCAAACTTATAACTCATAACTCTTTACAAAGTCAATACTAATTTAACTTAATAGACGTATAGATAAACATTTATATGCAACTAACCTACTAAAACATCATTGACTTAAATATTACACAAACTCTTAAAAAGTATACATATACCCATAATGGGATCTTATTTTTTAAAAATTATAAGGTGAATACAATGATTTGTCCATTCTTACCTACTTCAGTACACAAAGATAATTAAACATATAATAACTACTTATATTAAGATTAATAGTGAAAAATATTATAATGATAGAAGTGATCTAAATATATTTAACAATAATAGATAATTAGTATTGAAAGGAAATGATAAGTCAATTCGATGCGTAGGGTAATAAAATTATCTCGTGTTTTGTACTTATATTGAAAATTGATCGTGAATTTAGTAATGAATCAATGGGGCAAAAGTATTGATACAATTGAGATTTTATAAATACATGTTTTACTCTATTAACAACCAATTGTTTCCTCGAGACACAACTCTTCCTCTCAAGTAATTAACATAATAAGAGTAACATAAAATTCTATTTCAAGATGGCAGGGAGATTTGATGGCAAATACTCATCTTTTAATAATTTAGAAAACTTACAATAGTAAAAGATATGATTTAAATATGTTCGTCAATAATAAGTCACGAGATAGACATGTTAGGAAGAAACTAAAATAAACTCGTATTTGTAACAAAAAAAATGATCTCTATGTTGTGCAAAAATTTTGAGACAAATGAATTTATTCAAAATCCTATAGGCTTAATAAAAGTTGGCATATTAAGTTTGTAATCCTTTAAACATAACACAAATTACAAACTGAAGCAATATAATCCTAACTTTTTATTCATTACGTTTTATTCCACAAAATATTTGAATAATAATTTTCTATCTTGTAGGCATTTTTAATTATTAATATCAAGTATATATGTAGTTGTTATATTTTTATTATATTAATTTATGATTTATTAAGGTTTATTAAATCATTCTGTACATAGGATGAAGGTAATAACCAAATTGCTTCCTCGGATAGTTAAATATTTAAATATTATTTTGAAATTCATGTTAGACAAAATTATTATATTTCATGCCCAAAATAATATTGCATATCAATATATACAAAAATAAATGAGAGCTAATATACAATCCAAACCCTAAATAAATAAATACATAACTATATATATTAATTTTATTTTATGTCTTAATACATTTTAATTTTCAGATTACTTTTCTTTTCGTTTTTGTTATTTTTTAGTTAGTTTGTTAGAAGTTAGAATAAAATTAGTCTTCTTCGGTTAATTTTATTTTTATATTATTATAGGGTTTAGTTAGAATCTTTTTAATCTGTTAGTATTAATTTTCTTAGTTTTTATAACTGATTTAATAATTTTTTAAATTATTTTCTAATTTAGGTTAAAACTACTCTTTAATTTAATAAATTTATAAATTTAGTTTTCTCATTTTGATTTTAGGTGTTTAGGATATATTCAGGTCCAAGAAATAATTTTAATGTGCTAGTAATTTAATTATTTATTTTTTTATTTATTTAGTGCAGTTTATTATTTGTTTTACTTTCTGTTTAAGATTATATTTTTATTTTATTATTTTTAATTCTGTTTAATTATTTTGGAAAACTATAAAAAAAATATTTTTGGGTTTTAGGCTACTTTTATATTTTTTCATATTTTTTATTTAATTTATTATATAATTTTATATATTCGTTATTTATTAATTTTCTACTTAGTTTTGTTTTTGTGTTTTATATTTTTATGAATTAATTAGGATGATTATTTATTATTTAATTTTCATATTAAGATTAGATAATTTTATAATATATAATTGATTTGATAATTTTTTAGAATTATTTACTAATTTAGGTTAAATCATGTTTTTAATTTAATAAATTTATAAATTTATTTTTTTATTTTTATTTTAGGTGTTTAGGTTATTAAGTCCATAAAATATTTTTAATATTTTGGTAATTTAATTATTTATTTTCGTATTTATTTAATGAATTTTATTATTTGTTTAACCTTTTGTTTAAGATTATGTTTTTATTTTATTATTTTTAATTTTGTTTAATTATTCTGAAAAATTATTATTATTATTATTATTATTATTATTATTATTATTTTGGCATGGAGTAAAAAAGAGTCCATATATGAGTGAAAACTTTTTTCTTTAATGATAAATTATTATTTTTTATTGGACGAAACTCCTAAATTCACTCTCGGACCGCCATGTCATCTTTTTGAAAAGATTGGCATTATATAGTGTATAGATTATTATTTTTTTTTATTTTGGCAAGGAGTAAAAGAAAGTCTATATATAAGTGAAAAAATTTTTTTAAGAATAAATTATCATTTTTTTATTGGACGAAATTCCTAAATTACTCTCGAGCCGCCATGTCGTACTTTTGAAAATATCGCTATTATATAGTATATAGATATAGATTATTATTATTATTACTAGTTTGGACCCATGTTATGCACTGGAGTAATATTGTACAATGTATACCTTAGAAATTATTGAAGCACGTAGCGATTTGTACTTGTGAGTTTCTTTTCTTGATCATTTGATTTTATTAAAGGGTTTCACTTTCAACAACATTCTTTTACATGTTATCCCTCATAACGAAAACGCTTTGTGACTTGTTAAAGTTATCGAAGCCAACATATAAAAATCATTAGAGCCCAAAGACACATTCATCTTCCAATCATTCTAAATTTCAAAAGAATCAAACAATTTAAATAAACCTCACTGTTCAAAAATATTATCAAGGTTTTAAGATTACACTCGTGATTTGGAGCATTAAAAAGTCAAACCCCTCTAAGAATCAAACAATTTAAATAAACCTCACTTATACGAGTTATAGAAATAATGTGACAATATGTTTGGGTATCAAAAGGCAAATATTAGTAGGAAAATCAATAATATATGATTGATAGATATTGAATTAAATGACCTATGTATAACAATAAATATCATTATATTACAAATTAATATTACAATACAAAATATATCAAATCAATAAAAGAATGTCAAACTTATAACTCATAATTCTCTACAAAGTCAATACTAATTTAACTTAATTGACGCCTAGATAAATATTTATATGCAACCAATCTACTAAAACATCATTGACTTAAATATTACACGAACTCTTAAAAAGTACACATATACCCATAATAATTTATCTATTCTTACCTAGCTCTGCATATAAAGAGGTTATAGACAATAGAAGTTATTTATAAATAACTTCAAATTGAGACTCTAACGTCTTAATAATAAATTATTTTATGTTAAGACTCCACCCCTTATCTTCTTATATTTGCATTTTTAAATCATTTGTATTTGCAAAACATTTGCCCAACATCCAACTCAATTTGAAAAATTGATTTACATATTTTAGCTTTACTTTTGGCACTTTCAAAACTGAATTTGCTCGCTTTATCCGATCTTTAAAAGTTATAACATTCTAGGCATCTAAAAGGAAATGAGAAAATTCATTAAAGAATAAATTTACTGGTTGTAAACATTTACATGCAATGACAAAAGTATGGTGAGAGAAAAATTATTTTGTAAGAAATTATATAGGTATTAAAATCATTTAAGATAGAAATGTGGTGAGAACAAATGACAACTTCACTTTTGCATAAATTAGCAAGTGAAGCATATAAAATTCAACTTTATAATTACCAAATTAGGCTTCATAAATCATAGCAATGATCAAGTAGGTAATAAACTAAGAAAATGGTTTCTAAGTAGATAATAAACTTAAGATAATTTTTTTAGGTTGGTGCAATTTAGCAAGTTAGGCAAAAAAACATATAATGAAGATATCTCATATAATTGAGGTAAGCTATTGAAATGCGTTCAATTTATTTTAAGCATTATATGCCAATCTTGATTATCTAATCTCTATTATTTGACCTATATTTACAAAGAAAATGTAGATAAAATTAAGTGTAAGGATTTATCGTTAATCAATTGAGACATCATCTCAAATTGCTCATCCCCAATTTAAAGTACACACTATTATTCAATTAAGATCCAAATCAAGAGAGACCAAAATACCAAAGCTAAACTCGTCAAAACAACCAAACTTGCTAGAATTAAGCATCTATAACTCAAGGCCACGGACCTTCGATCCATTCTCCAAGTATTTTTGAAACTCCTTTCTCTTTTCATCACAACAAATATGTCATTTTCTTATTCCTAAATTTTGGTTATCTTAAACGATGACGCTATTATTTTTATATCGCAAACAACCGAAACTAAAATAACCTAAATTAAGATCTTAAAACCGTAAAAAGAAACGTGAAAGGTGAAATATTAACTCCACATAAGCCAATTACCATTATTCAACATTAGTTTCAATATATGAAGGAGAAAAAAATACTAATAAGACTCGTATTATCACACACACAAAAAAAGTAGGAGAGTCCACTTATAAAAGGAAATTTTTTTATTTGGGTAAATTATATTATTTATTTATTTAATTATTTACATCAACGACTCATATTTAATGGACAATAATTTATATGGTTAAGATTAGCCTAAGCTCCTACAATCAATCTCGTTGTAATATTTAACCAATTTGAAAATACTACTATTACTTATTATTATTATTATTATTATTATTATTATTATTATTATTATTATTATTATTATTATTATTATTATTATTATTATTATTGTGACATGGAGTAAAAAGAGTTTATAGATGAGTGAAAACCTTTTTTTAATGATAAATTATTATTTTTTATTGGACGAAACTCATAAATTTACTCTCAAACAGACTATTTCATCTTTTTGAAAACATTGCTATTATATATAGTATAGATTATTATTATTATTATTATTTCCGGAGGAAAACTTGTGTGATTACGTGGATGATGATTTGGAGGGAGACATGATTTACTACTTGTGAGGGTGTGACGTGATCGGATGGATTCCACGTGACGGCTGCTGAACCTACAAAAGGCGAAGCCCGGGGTGGATTTTGGGGAATGACCTTCCGATGCTCAAGTTAGTAATGAACTCATTGAATGAATGGAGGAAAGCTTCCTCGATGTGTGCGAAGGGAATTCCTTGGGATTTGCTTACCGGAATAAGACTTTTTGGGATTCGTGAGACTTTCCAAGAGAGGAAAGTGTGTGGAATGGATGATGTGAGATTGTAAGCATATCTCATGAGGTTGGAGGTTGGTGAATATTTATATAGGATTTTGACAGGGGTAAGATAGTAATTTATCATGATTTAGGAGGAAACCCTAATCTAACGGGTTTTGGGCTTTTACCTCGCCCGTTGATGTAGGCTTCGGTTGATATTTTCATTGTCCGACTGATTAGGCACGATTGGCCAATGACGTGGTGAGTGAGTTGGAACCGTCTCGGGAAATATCCGGATCAATTATTATTATCAAATTTATTGTGTTAAGAGTAAAAGAGAGTTCATAGATGAGTGAATTTTTTTAAGGATATATTACTATTTTTTTATTGGATGAAACTCCTAAATTCACTATCAATCCGCCATGTCATACTTTTGAAAAGATTACTATTATCTATAGTATAGATAACTTTACATCTAAATTGTAGAATTTTTAAAAAGAATCAGAAGTAGATAACAATTTCCTGTGAAAATTTTATCAAATCAACATAACCCTAAGCATAAAATTATGTCATAGCCCCACCTTTGCACTTAATACATAGAAAATCTTATTAATCTGTTTTAAATTAAATCCATAATCAAACTATCCTTCAAAATCTATTTCCTGTGTGGTTCAGTCTGTACCCAAAAAAGAAAATTATCCTTACAAAAATAAATTCTTAAAGATATAAAATTTTATCTCATACAAATATCTCCCTTTTTTAAAAAAAAACAAGAAGGAAAAATCTTCCAAGGTTATATTAATCATAATAGCTCAATAAAAAAATAATCATAATAGCCGATTAAAACAAAGAGGATATATGATGTGCCTAGCCCAAACACAAGCCCAGGCCCATCAGGATAAACCAGACAAAAGAAAAATGAAAAAAGAAAAAGTAGCACGTGTCGTTCCTACGTGTAAAAAAATCAACTAGAATAAAAAGTAGGACTGGGTGGGGCCCCACCGGCGGCCAATGGGGAAGTCGCACTTAATCCTTCATAATTCGCAACTTAAAGCGCGTTTGTTGAAAATAATTACAATAATAACAAATAACAATAACAATAATATTAATTTTAATTTATAAAAAAAATTAATACTGTAATACGGAGTATCAGACAGAATCACAGAAAGAAGAAAGGAGAGAGAGAGGGGGAGAGAGAGAGGGGAGAGAGAGAGAGAGGGCGATATTGGAGGATCGCGTAGTTAGGGTGGTTTGCCGATTAGAGAGGGAATCGTTCTCTTTCAAGTTCGAGGTATTTTCTCTCCCTTCAAACTTCGATTTCGTTTTGTCACATTGTGTTTTCGTTGATTAAGAACATCAAGCTTTAGTTTCTTTTGAATGAATGAAGGAAGGAAATCGCAAATTTGATTGTTTTCTTTGGTCTTTTTTTTTTTTCTGAAATGGAGTAGAGGGCCCCTGGGGGGTTTCAATTTTGGCGTCTCAGTTTAGTAAAAGGGAAAAAAAGGTGTGATCAAGTGTTCAAAGTTCAAACCCAGAAACAAAATGAATGATTTTTCTGAAGGGTCTTTTTCATTGACTAGAAAAAGACTCGTTTGATGTTTTTTATTTTTTGGATTGAGTAATGAATGTGTTGTGCGTGATTCATGGAATATTGATTAGGAATGTTACAAGTACTTTTTGCTGATTAAGGGATTACATTCAATCTACAACAAACAGAGGGAGTTTTTTTTTTTCCTTTTTCTGGTTACATCAATCACAACACAAGGTGGTGAAGATTCTGGTGAATATATTACAATGTAATGCCACCCCCTTCTTGTCAATGAAACTGGTTCTCAGTTCTCTTTGTAGGATTCAAATTGATGTAATTTATGGAAGAACTCAATTCTAGTTCTGGTTGGAATCCTTAAGGGATCAAGAGAATGAGAATGGGGATCCAAAGTTAGGATACAATCATAGGGAGAGTCAGTAGCGTCATAGAGGTCTTTCCAGCCCTTCTTTTTGTCTGCTTATTGGAGCCCTTTAAACATTTACCTTAGTTGAAATACTATTTTAAAAAATATCAAATACGATATTTGTTCATTTCTTTGATATGAACTACCAAATTTGGAGCTCTTTTTCTATAAATGCGTATGTTTGAGCTATCTTTCTTGAGTTGCTATGTTTTTTCCTTTGTTGTTTGTGCAAGTGAGATTGAAGAATATGATGAAAATTGTTTTACATATTATGAGGGAGCTGGGGAAGAGAGTGAAAACATCATTGAGATAGGAAAGGGTTGGGGCCAGACAGGGGAAGGCTTTTACATTTCCTAGCTTGTCCTACTTTTCTAAATAAATATGTATATAAACATTTTTGCATGACTTTCTTGCCTTGTTTTAAGCTTTTTGTGGTGTTGAGATTGCATTTGTAGTTCAGATTGAAGGATTAACCTGTAACTATGAATTGCCATGAACCATCTGTTTGAATGAACTGAATGAATATTATAGTTTCACTTTCCAGATAACTGAAAGTTCACATCCGGTTATTCCAAATTTGGATTGTTGATGCACATAACTAACCTCTACGTATTGTTCTGTGGAAATAGTAGGTCTATTAATCCCTGTTCACGTCTTGGGTCCAATGGTAATAGTTTCTTCATCTGACAGCCCAATTTTTCCTTAGGTGGGAGTGGGACTCCAGGGTGTTAGTTTAATTTTCTTCGTGTTTATTTGATGGTAGACAGCTCAATGGGTTGTAATTCTTCATCACTCTTTACCTTTCAAAAATAAGCATGAGACAAATCTTTCTCTCCCTCAGTCCCGCAACTCTCCCTGTGCTAGCTCAAGATGGAAAGATGAGTGTTGTTCTTGCTTGTGGTTTAATGTTCTTGACTTAACCATTTCATTTGACTTGTATGTGCTAGATTTGCATGGCCCAATCAGATGTTTCCAATATCTTGTATGCAGCAGCCATATGGTGCATGGCTTATGTCATGGTTGCAGTAATTAGGTCTTTGCGTGTCTTTAGTTGGTTCTGCCTATGCATCTCAACTCGGTGAAGTGGTTTTCGTGCAATTCAGAATTGCTCTGACTTGGCAACAGCTGGAAGGTGATCATTACATTTTGGTGCTTAATTCTTGCTTCCGTTATGTTTTTCCCCATGAGATTTGATTGATTGATTGATTTTTACATGGTTGAAGGCCACATTTTTAACTCAAACTAACAGACTGAACTATATTGCTGACGATATTGCTTCAATGTAACTATACTGCTGGGGAGGCTTGATAGTTGAGGGGTAATATCTTCTTCTGAGTTGATGACGTAGGAACTTGTTTCCTGATGTGAAACTTAGAAAATATGTAATTATAGCTAAGCTTAATTGTGTTAATTGATTTGAGAATTATATTGTTTAAAGCTTTCAGCTTCACAGCCATAATTGCTTAAGCTTTGTATGAACTGGGATTGCTATCTCCTATCTGTTTCACACAATATCCCTCATATCTGCTCAATTGCCGAGTATGAACCCCATTTTGATGAAAACAAAAGGACACCAGCTCATCTTCCCCATGTCTTCAACTTTTATGGCTGAAAAGGCCTCTCTACCTTAGGTATATAAGGTCTGAGGTAGTTCAAGCTCGTGGGTCTATTGATGTAGTGTCCTCAGCCGCATAGCTTATTTCAATTGTCTCCTCTAAGATCCATAGCTCACATCTGGAGTTGATTGGTCAAGTCGGAGCTCAGTGGCTATAGATCATAGCCTCCCGTATGTAGCTCAGGGAGTGATTAGATTCATACATCCTTTGTCCACCAGGCCATCCTGGCCTCCAAATTATATAGTCATCTCACCTTGATGCACTTTTAACTTGTGGCTTATGTAATAAAACATCATATGCATAAAATTATTCTTGATTCTTTCAATCATGATAATCCTAGCATAGGTTCATCTTTATTGCACGGAAAAATTTCATTTACCCCCCGAGGTTTGGTAAATGTTTTTTTACCTTGAAAATTTTGATTATTATTTAACTTTCTTCACCTTCGTGTCAAATTATCATAAATTTTGAAAATTTCACCTTTGTAGCAACAAGTAGATATTAGAGTAAATATTGATGATTTATAGCCATAATGACAAAAATTTGTGGTCGGGATCTCACCATAGAATGACAAATTTGAAATTTTTTTAGAGAAAAGAGGGATGACCATGCATCATTAATTGCGAACAGAGAAGAACCAAATAATGGGCAATGTAGAGTTACTAGACGGCAGCGAGTCGCTCGAGTGAGGTTTTTATGATGGGAAAGGTTCATGCACTGTCAGGGGTGAGCAGGAGGAAAAGGTAAGAGAAGAGAGGTATTTTTATAATTTCAGGTTCTTATGATAATGGGGTGAAAACATCAAGGGAGGTAAAAATAATTCGAAAAGTTCAGGGGTAAAAAAACATTTACCGAAACCTCGAGGAGGGTGAATGAAAATTTTTCTTATTGCACTAGAGCAGTTATGGAGTCTACATTTTCAATGTCACATTCGTTATATCCAGGATAAAGAATAAGAGCTTCATTCATCGAGACGATAGGTCTTCTGTGTGCATTTACGATACACATATGTGGATAGACTCTTACAAATCTGAAATCTTACATATCAACCCACTTTCTATGGAACGGGATCACTAGTGCTCCAAATGCCCTTTCCTACGACTAGCGGGTTTCCCCAAGGATGCCATGTAGTATGAAAGGCAATGTCTGTAACACTCAACACGACCTTTTTGTCATATTTTTTCAGTTTCATTGAAGTACACTAGTAATGATGCCAGCATATGCACAGGGTTATGGGTAAGGGGATAGAAACCGTACATATGTAGATATGAGCTTCCGAAACTAAGGAGTAAAGGGAGTCTGTTGGAGGACTTGCTCTTCTTTATGATGTACGGAAGGTTATCCCTATTAGCATAGTTTTCTTAAACTTTTGTCTTGTGTGTGCATGGGGGTGTGTGTGTGTGTGACATCATGGTGCTTTGTTACATTTCGAATGCTACATTGTTTGTTTCTAGTTTTATATTGCCGTTAAGACTGCTTGCCTTGACAATCATCAAGATTTGGGAATATACTTGAAACGAAGCTTGTGGCCCTTTTAGGAACTTCAAGGTTTCCACACATTTCCGAGTGCCAACCTTGTTTCTCCTACCTTAGCAATCCCTCCCGAAAATTGGGCCATTATTAAGCATCTTTTTGAGGAGCAACATAGGAGCATTAGCTTTATTTATTTAAAAAGGCCTGAATTCTGAGCTTGAAATGACACTTGTTGTGGAATTTAACTTTGGTCTTTCCTTTTTGTATTTGCAGATTTAACATTCAAAGTTGAAAGATGTTTTGTAAGGAGCCTCTCTGCTCATCCGGAGGAAGGCTACGTATACCTGAGTCTCCCCAAAATTCATTCGGATATTTTCTAGGTGGTGGTTGTGATTTTCATAGTGTGCGGATGGGATTGGTGCAATATTCAATGCAATGCATAAACTACATATTGTATTTATTGTCAATATAATGCTTGATTCTAGTCTAGTTTTAGAAGAGCAGAGAAATTTACGTCAAAGTAAAGAACTGGGAGCCATAAGAAGTGTGGATACTGACATAGGGGCTGCTGATAACATTTTCAGGTAGGAATGATTGAGATGTTTTACAACAATACGGGCACAATTCGATCTGTCGGTTGCGGCTAACAAATCTAACCAATCTGGGGTCTGAGGATGACCATGGCTAGGTGTAGTTTTAGTTTTACTGATTTCAAAGTGGGATGTTCACAAAATTTTGACATTATGTTATATGTATCCTTCTGAATGCTGCAAGTCATCACGATGCTTTGGTATACAGGTGTCTTTTGTTTTGTGCATCCTCAAGTGTGCTAACAAGGCATTTCTTCCTTCCCATTATAATTCAATTATAATTCTTCTGTTTCTGCTCCCTTTGGTGACACTTGATGCCAAATATAGGTGCATCGTACTCGTGCATGAGACATTTCAGAAATAGAGATTTTGTCAATGTGCAGGATTCAAATCTGCATCTCTCATGATAGCTTCTGGGGATCTTACAAGTGAAATTGACTGGTGCTGACAATGAAAAAAATGGGTCTGCTTTTGAAATAATCTTGTTGGAATAAGTTCATAAAACTCATAACCTAGTATATTGTTTGTGTTTGGCTTAGTATAAGCATAGAATCAGATAAGAAAGGGTTTGAATTCAAATCAAATCCAAAATGGGAGAAAAAATCTCAAGCCCCAGCCAGGTGTCAATGACCTCTGTTTCTTCCGCACAATCATGGCTTCAGGGTTTCTTCCCTCTCCATTATTTCAACACCCCCCTCCCCGCTCTCTCTTTTCTTGGGACCCTGTTTGTTAAGCTTTCTGGTTTTACTTTGATGACTGAAGCTTAGTATGCGCTTATAAAATGTCATTATTTATTTCCAATGGAGTTCATTTGTCCGGTAGATCAAGAGCTTCTATATGTGAAAACTGGTTTATTTTAATTTTCAGCTCAGATTCCTTTTGAGTTCTAATTTTATTTTGAACACGGACTTAAGCTATTGATTTTGCTGCGTATGATCATATAATTGTCTGAAGAAGACCCCCCCAAAAGCGTAAGTTCCAACATAGCAGGTTGAACTAGATATTGGCAGCCTTGTCCTTGCAAGCGGAGAGATGGGTTCCAAAAAGGAAAAACCCATAAAATATATCTAAGAAGCTTTAAGTCATACGATTATATTGGCTAAAGAAGCATATATTTGCTTGACCTTATGTTAGCTACTGTTGGTAATTTTACTGTCAGCAATTGCATCTGTCTGAAGGCAGCAATATTTCCTGTATATATATTCCATAAACCATAATGTTCCAGCATTATTTGCTGATTTTGAGAGACTCTTCATGACACGAGCTTACTAAATCATGTTGCAAATCCTTAGGATGGTGTAATTGCATAATAATAAAGGAAGTTTCACATTTCATTGGTGCTTCATATCTAGTGAAAGGCAGATCCATCATCAGAGAGCTCAAGAATCAATATTTCTATTTGAGGTAGATATATCTTCCCAACTTCTCAGAAGGAACAAACTATTAAAGTTTCATTGCATAGGCAGGTTTTATTCTTTAGCTCTCTGGCTTGTTTCAGAGTAACACTATTCAGATATCCAGTTAGAGTGATGTTGTTGGATCAAGTAGACCATAGACTTTATTTTTGACTAAGAGAACAAGGTGTTTAGATCTTTGGAGCTTCAGATGTGTTCTAGGTAAGAAGCATGGGCTCGATCATGGCTCATGGGTTACTCTCATGCTTATCCACCCAGAGGTCGATATCCCTGTTTGTCAGCTGTCAATGCAGTCACACTTAGATGGCACATACCACTACAACTTGGGAGGGGCTTTAGCGCCTCAAAAGGAGGATGGTGTCCTCATCTTCGGTTCTGGAAGTGCTGTTCACCCTTCTAACAATACTACTATTTCTGTTCATGGTGTTGGTCCTCATGGTGTTGGTCCTTGGGCTGCGGAGTTTGATAACTGGCTGGAAGACATTCTGACAAGTGGAAGGTGACTTCTCTGTTATCTTCATCTTTCCCAAATAGGTTATGGTAAAAACTGTACAAAACCATGTACTGTTGCTTCAATTCTTTAAGCTTACCTAATTCTACTGAGCCGTGAATTGTAATTGTGTAATTAGGCACTCTTACTATTTGTCGAGCTGTGGGGTAGGAAATCCCACAGTTAAGCGTATCAGTTTGGATCACAGGATCAGTATTAAGATTGGTGACATCCTAAGAAGTATCTTTTGGAGCTTATGAATGGGACACAGCATGCCAAAGATGCTCATGCTTGTTTGCAGTGTTAGCTTGACTCGATCCTAACTCCTTTGTGACCAGAAAGATGGCCAGTATTTGGCCCATTTGCACTTATTTTTGAGGATATGAACCCTTGATATAATTTTGTGGCAATCTGTGATTTAGGTAGACCTTTCAGGGTAGCATTAAGCTAGTTCATGTGTCCCTAGGTTTATAGTCTTCCCAGGTCATTGAGAAACTTAACATGATTAGAAGAGATTGTCTCATACAAAAATTCAGTCTCACAAAAATTCACATCTACTGTATTACCGATGCTACTGTTACTGTTCACTTTCTCCCTGTAAATATTACTGATAGTTTTACCTCTATTTCTATCACCATGAAGCATTTTCCTCTATGCAGTTTTGTACTTTCTACATTACTTTTGTGTTTACCCGTCAAAATTATCTTCTGTACTTTTTTATTGCAAGCATGATAAGTACATTAGTGGACAGCTATGCTTGTCATACAACATATGACATTCTTTTGGTAGGTTAAATACAAACTATGCCTGCTAGTTGCTGCTTCATATATGATATAAAAAGAGACAAATATTCTCGTCGTTTGGAGGAGAATCACAACTCAAGAAACTATTTCTGGATGTTCAGTTAAGGTAAAACTGCGTATACCAAGACCTCCTAATAAAAACATCATAGGTATGATTGGTCAATTTTTGTTGTGTAATGTAGTTATCGAATTTTGCTGCTGAATTAAATGATTTTAAGAGAGGCTAAACGACAGCAAATAGATTTTTTAGGTAATCATAGTTTGTAGCTAAACCTAACAAAACTAATGACCTGAATTGAATCAGAGCCGATACTCAAAGACAATTAATTTGAAGTGCACTGGAACAAAACTGAGCCCAACCTATACATTTTCTTCTCCAAAGACATATTTGCTTACCAGACATGCTTATCCGCCTAAATATCAATTGACCTGAAGCAGGCCTAAATTGAAAAAACCTGACTAGGTAAGGGCTTCTTTTTCTCTCATTAAATCAAGTTCTCTGTCTGCGCCAATGGCAGAAACTCAACATGGTATCAGAGCATTGAGTTGGTCATGGAGAGAGAATGTTGTTTCTTCTTCTTCTTCTTCCTCTTCTTCTTCGATTCTGTCTTCAATGTTCAATATCTCTGATCCTCAACCTCATTTTCTCTGTCGTTTTTCCGATCATTTGCTTTGATCCACCAAATTGAAGTGATCAAGCCCTCGCAAAAAAATTCACAAATTTCTTTTCTCTTCTTTCGATCAATCGGCTCGATTCACTGACTATTCTGGCCTACTTTTGTTGACGTTTCAGAGAGCATTTTTTCTCAAATTTTAGATTTCGCATTCGATTTCGTTTCTGCAAATTCATCAATTTCGATTTTAAATTCCTACTTGTTCTCTTCCTGATTCTATCATGTCTATTGAGAGAAATACAGTCCGATCGAATGTCACATTCACAGATCTTTGAATTCCTTTGTTCATACAACCCTCTGATGGACCTGAGTCTTTGTCTACTGGAGAGAAGTTACTTGGCTCGAGCAACTACACAACTTGGTGCAGAGCAGTGGAGATTGGCTTCTCCACAAAAGAAGCTCGTGTTCATTCATTCAAGGAACATTGCCAAGGCCTGATGATGATCTGATCGAGGCTGAACAATGGGATGCATGTAACAATGTGGTAATATCTTGGATAATAATGCTGTCTCAGATTCTATTACAATGGAGATTCTGCTCTTGTGCGTCATTTTGAACGGCTGCTTGGATTATCTATAGTGGAGTATGTATTGCTCAATTGAATTAATGCCCAATTGTATAAAATTTAACATAACCCAATCTGAAATCGACCCCATAATGCATTTACAGTGCCGACTTGCAGCATGGTTGGGAATTTGGATGGTATATCCCTTTGAGGGCTTTGAGGGGGAATGGGGGATTAAATTATGCTGTTTTTTTTGTTTTTTTTTTGGTCAAATGTTCTAAAGTCTGGTAGGCTACTTTATTTTAAATCATACGCAGCATTTATTTATCCACATTGATCACAAGATAGAAAGTAAAAGGCATCTGGATATTGATTATTGAATATTGACAGCAGAGATTGGGCATTGCCTGGCCTTATCTTTACTATATAAGTATTGTGACAGGGAGGGAAGTAGGTGGGAACCCAAGAAACCAAGCTTCTCATAGCTTCTGAGATCAAAAAGAAAGAGGAAAACTGAATTCCATTTGAACCAAAAAATGGGAGAGGAAGAGGCAATCAGAGAGACATTCTACATATCTCATGGTACACCAATGATGTCCATCGATGAGTCAATACCAGCAAGGAAGTTCTTTCAAGATTGAGAGAGAAAGTATACTCCAAGAAGCCTAAGTCTATTCTTGTGATCTCTGCTCACTGGGAGACTCATCTTCCTGCTGTTAACGCTGTTAGTCACTCTGATCTCATCTATGATTTTGGGGGATTTCCTGCTCGCATGTACCAGGTGTGTTTAACCCCCTCTCTCTCTCTCTCTCTCTCTCTCTCTCTCTCTCTCTTCTCTTTCCCGTTTAGATTACCATTCCTGGGTTGCAATAGTTTTACTAGCACTTGCTAAAATTTGGGTCTGGATAAATCGGACGGAACCTGTATGTCTGATGTCCCACTCCAATTGTCTGAACGCCTGAGTTTGTAATTTGAACCTTTGGACATTTCGACAAAAGTTACATGAGTGACCGAACCCAGACCTGATTTTCTAATGTCCGACCCTCCTGAAAATTCGATCTTAAATTCTGAGGACTATGGATCAAAATTATGATTAGTCGTGATTGTCCAATGCCAAACCAGGTTGTATGAATTTGTCCTATTCTGAATCAGTTACAAAATTGGGACAACATGAACCTGGATTGTTGGACCCGAACATAATCCGAATTTCAATTGAGACATGAGTGTTTGTCCGAATTTTAAGTTTCATACCCTGGTTTATGCATATTTCTTCCATGCTGAACTAAGTTTGTCCAAACTGAGATCCTTTTTGTCTTCATATTGGTGTCCCTTTATGTTATATGTAACATTTCAGAGCATTAATATCTAGAAAATAAAATATGGATGAATGTTAATTAATCTCGAACGAATTTGGAGGAATTTAACATCTAGAATTCGGGTGAATTTGACTAATATGGATGGTATATGCATAAACTAGGTGAGTATTATACTTTCTTCCAATGGATTTTTTTTTAAACAAAATGAAACAAAAAAATCAAGCTTACACTATATCATATTCCTTTTGCAGCTTAAGTATCCAGCACCTGGTGCTCCGAATGTAGCAAGTAGGGTACAAGAACTTCTCACAGCCTCAGGGTTCAGCTGTGTTGTAGACAAGAAGCGCGGCCTTGATCATGGCTCATGGGTTCCTCTCATGCTCATGTACCCAGAGGCCGATATCCCTGTTTGTCAGCTCTCCGTTCAATCGCACTTAGATGGAGAGCATCACTATAACTTGGGGAAAGCTTTAGCCCCTCTTAAGGAGGAAGGTGTCCTTATCATTGGTTCTGGAAGTGCTGTTCACCCTTCAAACAATACCCCGGTATCTCTCGATGGAGTTGCTCCTTGGGCCGCAGAGTTTGATACCTGGCTCGAAGACGCTCTCACAAGTGGAAGGTAACTTCTGTACTACCGGGAATGTGGTCCCGCTTTAGTAAAGCCGACAAGCATTCCCCCTTCCCCTGCAGGGCTCCAGGGGCTTTTGGGGTTGATTTTCCTGTCCAAACCAGGGGTTGATTTCCTGTCCAAACCATGTGCCACTGGAGCGATCCCATGAATTCTGCACTCTTAAGAGGATTTTTCGTACTGAACCCACAAAAAGATACATATAGCATGTAACTAACTATGCATTTGTCTTTGTTTGTCAGGTATGAAGATGTGAACAATTATCAAGCAAAAGCACCCAACTGGAAAATAGCGCATCCATGGCCGGAGCACTTCTACCCGTTGCATGTAGCCATGGGTGCTGCTGGTGAAAACTCAAACGCCGAGCTCATTCATCGAAGTTGGGACCATGGCACCCTTGGCTATGCCTCCTACAAGTTCACTTGCTGATTTTGGGTCTTGTACCTTTGTTTATGTACCGTCTTTTGTTTGTCCCGTGAATCTAGAATCATGTTCTCTTCATTTGTAATAATTCACTGTGATCTTTACTGTGCTCTGGTGCAATATCGATGTACAAGCAAAATTATCTATTCATTGTGTTCATTATCCATGTTTGGCAAATCATTTTCATTGAGCTTTTTAGGTGAAGTACCTCATTAATTAATGGCTCAAATCTCTTTAGGGAAAAAAAAGAAGTTACTATTTTGAGGAAAAGATTTTTTACTAGGTGACATTTTCTAATTTTACGATCTTTTGATAAACAAAGAAAAATGTTATTTAAAAAAAAAGAAAAAAGAATTATGAAGAAGCATAAGTTGATAGGAGATGTTATATGAATGACTTGACTTATTTGCATTGAGGGTAAATAGAGAAAGAGAGCTTACTTGGTAAAAATTAAAGGCGGGGGATTGGGGAGGACATGCTTCATCCTCTTTTACCCCATCACCTCGTATTTGCTGCCTTTTCCCCTCCAAATTGGGGATGTTTTGGGAATATTTTTCATGAATTTACCCTCGTTTTTCTGCACTTTCCTCCTTAACAAAGCTAAACAAAGAGAAAGCTAATCACCTATTTTCCCTTCTTTTGCCTTTCACTTTTTTTATTTATTTATCAATATTTGTTTTCTTTCCTTCATAAAAATTCAAACAGATTGTTAAAGTCAAAATGTTACAATTTTCATACTGTCTATTCAAAAAGAAGTGACAAATTGCTTTTTATTTTTGGATGTAAAAATAAGTGTTTGTGCTTGTAATTCCCACCCCAAGTAGTCATGCTCTCAAGATTTATGTTAAATTATCCTCGATAAGAATATTAAGTAACTCACAATGTCACAACATGAAAGTAATATGCAACCTTTATTACGGATGGATATGGTAATCTATTTTCTTCTCTAAAAAGTGTTTAATCTATCCCCTTTTAATTTTTTTAGTTAACAAATAATTTTTCTAGAGAGTCTTCCTAATTGGCTGTTAAATATACTAATAATCGCATAGTTTCCATCGAACTATTTATCTACTCATTTGCATTTAATTGTTTAAAATAATGTGTTATTTTACTATTCGTAAAGATTTGTAAAAGATATGAAAGGAACAACAGACAATAAAACATTAAGTTCTCATATCTATACGTCTAAAAGTTTTCAAAAATGCGGTTTTTCACTTAATTTCTTTCATTAGATTACGCCATTATACATTAGATTACCTTCAAAATTGTCATTGGGGTTCACACTAACTGAGTTGCTGCCGATTTATATATATATTTTTAATTAAATTTGACTAATAAAATAAGGTTATATATATATATATATATATGAGAACTCAATAATGATATATTATTACTAATTGACTTACTTATCCTAAAATATGAGACTTACATGTTCACACGAAAAAGGTGGCATTTTGCTGATTTATAGTAAAAAATTTACAATTCGCACATAATGTTTTACCAAATTTTACGATGTGCATAGAATACAACCAAAATTTTAATGATCAACCACTTCACATGCTACATAATTAGAAATATATAAATTATTAATTAAGAAACCCGGCCAATTTTGAATTGAATATTACCAGGTGTAAACTTCTGGAAAATAAGAATCCAATTCGACATTCAAACGAATAGAGCACCAAAAATGGTAGGTTGGTGTGAGGTAGTAGGACAATTTTTCTGTCATCCTCGCATTTTCTTTACTGATTTAAATACCCAATCATGACGAAGAAAAAACCCAAGTCGCGGAATTCAAAATCTTTGTCCAAAATCACACCCAAAATCAAAACACCCCTGTTTCTGTGTATAATCTTCATCTTCTCTTTCTTCGGTCTGGCTTTCGCCTTCAATTGTTGTTTTAGCAATAGTTTTCTGAAATCTAAGGCCCCTGTTTTGAGTTTCCGGAAAACCCAGATCGAATCCAGGGCGAATATGAGTGAAAAAGTGAATGAGACGTTCTATATCTCTCATGGGTCGCCGATGCTCTCGGTGGATGATTCGTTGCCCGCAAGGCATTTTCTGAAGAGTTGGAGAGAGAAAACGTACTCGCACAGACCCAAATCGATCCTTGTTATATCCGGCCATTGGGAGACCGATGAACCCTCAATTACTGCCGGTGATCGCTGCGATACTATCCATGATTTTTATGGATTCCCTGATCGCCTCTACAAGGTATCTCTCTCTCTATCTCTGGTCAATTTTAAATTTTGTTATTGATTTGTGGCTTTAGGTTTTCAGTTGTCTATTGCATTGGAAAATAGTTTCGCTGTTAGTGCTTGTTCTGAAGCTGATCATGGGCAATTATATATGTGTGTTCTGTTTATGAAGTCATGATCAGAAATTAATTTGAGTTTGTGATTGATTTTTCTACTTGTTTGGGGATTGAAACCCCTTACCCACCAATATTTTTCAAAGAAACAACCAGTGAATTTATTAGTTAATGAAGCAACTTTGAACATTGATGGATTTGGTGCATAATTTTGTTAAGAATTTGATATGTTTTTCGAATGAGCAAAAGGTGATGAATAGATGATTTTCTGGAAATTCATAGCTAGGTGTTCACTATTGATTTTGGGGCGTAGTTGCAAACTGGTGGTGGACCTTGCCTTTATCTGATCATGATATCTATTGGGTGGAAGTGGGTGGCGGCCACCTGGTTGGTGGGATTGTGAGTTGTGACATTTTGGGTTGTACTGATTTTCAAGCAACGGTGTCTTGGAAATTTTCCACTTTGGCTATCAAAAATATGATTAGAAGTATTTGTCTTTATATGACTTAAAATGATTTATTTTTCATGCAATTGTTAAGAAAATAATGAAAAGAAGTGATTCTTAGAGGCTGCAACTAATCCAATGTGATGTGACAATCATAGTGGCACGGACCATAGAGGGAGTAAATGTTGGTTTTTCTATTTTTTGTTATTGTGTTGACTGGGATGATGAATTTGATGACCTGTCAAAATAAGTGATAAAAGAGGCCTGAATGAAAGGATAACATTTGTGCACTATTATTGTTTATTCTTTCAAAAGAGTGGATGTTAGGCTTATGAGTTGTTCGGGTTTATTGTCATAGAACTTCGGTTGAATAAAGTTCATATGAAAGAGTTTATTGGTGATGCACAAGTAGCTGATCAGACGTATGAGTTGCACTTTCTGGCATCTCATTTTGATGCGGCTACACTTCCACAATTCAAACATTCCAAGATGCTTATTGGGCAAACTTTAGCTCTATTTGGAAATTTATGTGTTATTATGTGGGTATTGAGGATCCCCTGAGGAAGAAATAATGAGCTTTCCTATTGGTTTACAGCTCAAGTACCCAGCTCCAGGGGCTCCAGATTTGGCAAAGCGAGTAGTAGAGCTTCTAGTGAATTCAGGCTTCAAGTGTGCGCACTTGGACAAAAAGCGTGGGCTTGATCATGGAGCATGGGTGCCTCTCATGCTCATGTATCCTGAGGCTGACATCCCTGTTTGTCAGCTCTCCATTCAACTGCGCAAGGATGCCAAACATCACTACAACATCGGACGAGCATTGGCCCCTCTTAAGGAGGAAGGGGTCCTCATAATTGGTTCTGGAAGTGCCACTCACAATCTGAGAGACCTTCACTTTGATGCTGAAGAAGTTGTCCCGTGGGCTGCAGAGTTTGATAAATGGCTAGAAGAATCTCTAACAAATGGAAGGTAACTTTTATGCTCCTGTCCTTTTTAGATCCTTTTATACTTATTCTGATTGTTAACTGCGAGATTCATTATGATAGTCTAGGAACTAGGATAAATTCCAATTTGATTAAAATTATTTGAGGCAAAAAGTCCAATTCTGAGTTGACTGCATCTGTTAGGTGAATTCACATCTTCTATGATAATCCTGAGGCAACAGATAACCTCTAGGTTTGTGTGAAAAACAGATGTGGATCACTAGAACATTGGGTAAATATTCGTTTTAACTTCATGGAAAAACAACCATAGACTAAAAGCATTGGGTTCATGGAGTTGTGTCCCTTACCTTTGTCTGATTATTTTATTTCACGTCAGCAGTTTGGCTATTCTTTAGTTTGCCGATACAGTGAATCTTGTGGGAAGATGCCCTCTTATCTGCATCCGTTATCTGGTTATTTGCTTCATGAGCTTGGAAGCTCTAATCCCTAGTTTCTCTCGTATATCTGGTAATATAGTGGAGTCATCTATGTTGTTACCTTAAGCCTGACCCTAAGGATGCATTGAATTCTTATTCGACCCACAGTCATATTAGATATAGAATCATGATTTTGCTTCTTATATCTTGAGAGAATCATGGAAGTCATCAAATTTTGCTTCCTGTGTCTCAGTTGATTGGATTATGTAAAATATGAGGGAACGGTATGTGAATGATGTTAATTCTTGGGCATAGAATCCTTGCTGGATGTAACCCCTAGTCCACTCGTCGGAATTCTGATAAGTGAAACAAAACATTCTTGATCTTGGTAAACACATTCAGATAGCTATTTCTAACCTCATGTAGATAATTTTTTCCCTCCTTAAAACTTTTTTTTTTATTTCCTACTCAGGTATGAAGATGTGAATGACTACGAAAAAAAGCTCCACACGCAAAAAGGGCTCATCCATGGCCAGATCACTTCTACCCATTGCATGTAGCCATGGGTGCGGCAGAGGGAACTCAAAGGCAGAGCTCATTCATCGCAGCTGGGGCCTTGGTACCCTATCTTACGCGTCCTATAAGTTCTCCTCCACCAGTTAGCTTTCATTTACCATAACCATACGGATAACTTTTCAATTACCATATATAGTTTCTGTTGTTGTACCATTAATCCATTATTTGTATGTCTATTGATGTTTTTCCTTCAACTTTGAATAAGAGTGAAATTCTGTGTGGATCATATGATATAGGGTTTTGATTTTTTTTTTTTTGTTGTATCACCCTTTGTAAAGGTTGTTGGAGTGATTGGATCTCGTTTGTGAATGAAATATTTTGGCACAATGACATGGTAAATTTGTTTGGGTGAAGTGTTGAAGTTAAAAGACCCTGAGTGTAGAAACTTTTTGCTATTGATCAACCAATAGAGATGAGAGCTTCAATTTTTTATGAACGAATGAAGATTTGAATTGCATTTTGTTCATCTTTGTGGGTACACCAATAGAAATTGAAAGGTTATGAAGCTCATAGGATGTTTTGCTAGTGTACTCTTTCTGTGAAAAGGTATGGTAAAAACTAAAAAGTTGTCATCGAGAAATTTTTAGGTGAGTTAGCTAATTAATCAATCAAATCTCTAGATCCGTGGTCAAACTCAAAATGGCAAGGGCGTATGACAATAGGCTGAAGGAGCTATTGCTGGAGAATTAATCAGCTAGCGATTGCTTCAGCTGCTACTATCAGTTCAACAATTTGCAAGATGTCTTCTAAATCCTATGAGCCACCTGAATGAAAAATCTAACCCGAAAATGACTCGAGTTGTTTGCCCGTTCTTCTTGAGCCAACCAATTAGAAGTGTATAAGCTGTTTTGCTGATATCTCTAACACCAATCAAGAATATTTCTCCCACTGAAATTCGCCTCTATCCCCACATTTTCCATTGCCACAATGATTTCCTCAAGTTTAGTATTTAGAAGAAAGATGAGAATTCACATGAAAAAGGCTGCATCAGGTTGTTAAAGTCAACATTCCTGTATACTATTCTGCAATTTGTATAGAACCACTCTTTTTTTAATGGTCGTCTACTTCCACATGCCAAACAAAAATATAGTTGTAGCAATCCAGCCATTTTTAATATTAGGCTTAAGCTTCTTCTGGAGAAAAGAAAAAGGAATTCAACTCCACATTCAAATATACAAAGCACCAAAATACAGGAAATGGGGATTGGTTCCTGTAGAAGGTCAGTTTTCGTATGTCACGTTCGGCTTTTGGGTTTAAATACCAAATGATGACGATGAAAAAACCCAAGTTGTACATTCCAAAATTGCTGAAAACAACATACCAAAAAGCCTTCTGTTTGAGGCGTCATCATCATCTCTTTCTTTGTTGCATTTGCGTTCAATTGTTATTTGAATAGCAGTTATCTAAAATCAAAGGCTCCTGTTTTCAGTTTCCAGAAAACCTGGATCAAATTACAACAGCAATGAGTTTGAATGTGAAGGAGACATTCTTCATCCCCCATGGACCATCGATTATCTCTGTCATGATCCAATGCCGGCGAGGGATTTCTTGAAGAGTTGGAGAGAGAAAATCTACTCGCCGACACCCAATTCTATCCTAGTTATCTCCGGCCACTGGGAGACCGATGAACCTGCAGTTACCGCTGTTGATTGCTCTGATACCATCCATGATTTCTATGATTTTCCTGTTGCTGATCACTTGTACAAGGTATTCTCTATTTATCTCTTAATCGATGATGACTATTAACTCATAGTGGGATGGAGTTAGAAGATATTGGTATTCATATTATTGACGTTGTTTTGGGTGAAGAGTGACATGAGAAATTCAACTCTCAGTGCATGACTTTGATGACATATCGAAGTAAGCAATAAGAGAGGTTAAAGAGAAGGAATAACATTTATGGAATCAATCTTATTAGTTTCTCATTTTCGGTCTCCGATTCGATTACAGCTCAATTACCCAGCTCCAGGGGCGCCAGTTCTGGCTAAGCGAGTACAAGAGCTTCTCATGAACTCAGGTTTCAAGTGTGTGCACATGGACAAGAAGCGTGGGCTTGATCATGGTGCATGAGTGCCTCTCATGCTCATGTATCCAGAGGCCGACATCCCCGTTTGTCAGCTCTCCATTCAGCTGCACAAGGATGCCAAACACCACCATAAGATTGGACAAGCATTGGCCCCCTTAAGGAGGAGGGTGTTCTCATCATTGGTTCCGGAAGTGCAACCCATAATTTGGGTGAGTTTGACAAGGATGCTGATGAGGTTGCCCTGTGGGCGACAGAGTTTGATAAATGGCTAGAAGAAGCTCTGATAAGTGGAAGGTAGCCTTTTGTTTTAGCCCTTTTAAATCAATAATAGCTCGACTCCTATGACATGGAAGATCTACAACCCCACCTCCGCCCTCCAATAGTTATGTTTTTTAGGTCATTCTTTCCTGCCTGGAAACTAATTCTTTGGCTTGTTAGGCAAGAAGATGTGAAGAACTATGAGGAGAAAGGTCCACATGCAAAAAGAGCTCACCCAACCCCAGATCACTTGTACCCACTACAAGTAGCCATGGGTGCGGCTGGGGAGGACTCAAAGGCAGAGCTCGTTCATCGCAGCTGGCGCTTTGGCACTTTATCTTACGCGTCCTATAAGTTCACCTCTGCTACTTAACTTTCATGTACCACTAGTGGGAATGAACTCTACCAAAAAAAAAAAAAAAGAAAAACTTATATTATTGTAAATTTATGTTTTATTTTTTCTAATAAAAATTTTAAAAAAGTTAAATTCTTACCAAAAATAAGATTGCATAAATTTTAGTTCTAGTTTTTTCTAGAAGAAAAAATAAAAAAGAAATCTTAAGCCTTCTTATCCGTCACCTAACGGCGACAATTAGTAAAACCGTTTTAAATAATATAGGAAATTTTATTTTTTAAAATTATCCAATCATACCTTTCACCCATAATTTGGTTCTTAATATTCGTTAATACTTAATAGATTTGACATGAAAAATCATAGCCTCTTCATCTTTCTCCTCTCTCCTCCTTATATCTAGAAAACCCTACCTCTTTTTCTTAAGGATTGCCATTGGCTTTTTGTCAATGGTAACCCCCAATCTCTTTTTTTTCTTTTGTATTTTATATAATATTTTCTCTATAAATAATTAGTCTCTCTCCATTTGTGAGAGTCTCTCCATACCCTTTTTTAATGATTAGTATTGTCTTTTTCTTTTGTAGCGATTCTACCAGTCTTTTTTTTTTTGCATAGTATCATGCTTGTATATATTTAAATTGTTGATTGATTGTTAGATCGGTTTACAACAAGTATCAATTATTCAAATTCAAATTACTACAACAAATAATGTATTCAATAAGAGACTACACAAGATTTGTGGATATTCTCGTTAGAGTCTGTATGATGAAGCAATGATTGAGTGAAAGAGGAGCATTTAGAAGAGTTTCAATTACTTTTTCAATCAAAAGATTTATTTTATTTATTTTAACTATGAATTTATTTGAGTTCAATTTTTATTGTAGATGGCATGTTGTACATCCTCCAATTAATAAAATTCATCTATTATTCTAAAAATATATATATACTTTTTACTTTAAAACAAAAGTAAAAGAGATATATAAATCTTAACTTTAAGAAACTAATTTATATTTATTTAAATAATAAAAACCACTCCGAAGACACAAATATTGGAGGAATGAATATTAAAAAATAAACAAAGTATGAATACATATGTATTTTAAATACTAGTTTGTGCCCGTTCTAAATCACCGGATAAATTAATATGTAAAAATATTAAAGAGAAATTTCTATCATTTAATAGGTGAAATTTTAACTATAGTTGTTATGTAAAACAATAAATTCTAAATAACATGAAAATCTTTTGTAATAATACTTTTAAAACAATAATTCCAAAAACAAAAATGATATAAATCCTACTTATGAATAAATTAATAAAAATATATGGTGTCAAAACTATTACTATTTGTCCCTAATAACTCATAATAGGGTACAAAATATTTATTTTATGAAAAAAATGCCTAATAAAAGTGATCTTTAGGTGAAAAAAATCTCATGATATGAGCCAAAAATCTCATCTTTTAACTATATGTATCATAATGTTTTAAAATGCTTGCATACATAAGTAAAAAATCTAATTGTCTAACTGTGTATATATACCATTAGTAAAAATATTAGTAAACAGAAGTATTTGAAATCGATTGTTAGAGTAGTAAAAATATTAGTAAAAATATTAGTAAAAATATTAGTAAAAAATCTAAGTAAAAAATACCTAATACATTAAAATCAAGGTTGTTAGAGTAGATATCCTATTTAAAATCGATCGGGGATGGTTAGAATTGGAATCGAAATTGTTTTTTAATAAAAATAAAAATATTAGTAAACAAGTCATGAGGATTTATAAAAATTTAGTGCAACTATACTTTGTCGAAGATTTTGATATAGAAGTATACTATTGTAATGAATTCTAAATATAATTATGTGTGAATACTTTATGAATTTTATTTAAAATTGTAGATCGGATCGTGTATTTGTAGAATCACTTTACAATTTTACCATATATTTTTGAAATTAAATTAGGATCATAAGATTCCAATTAATCGTAAAACCGTAGGATCGGCAGTTTAATAACCATGATTAAAAATTTAAATGTTTGTACATATGAGTATAAATTATCAATAATAGACTTGTATATATCATTACAATACTAACGCACAAAATTCTACTTCTACCCTTTTAAGACAAATAGATATTTATCTTGAAAATAATCCATTTAAAATTATATAATTTGTAGGTATACAATTTATAAGCACACATAAGGAGTACATTTCCATCAAAGTTTTTCATTCATGTAACTATTATACCTTGGTAGTCTAATTCAAATAAATGTAATCTTTCAACATCGTCAAAAAAAAAAAGAGAGAAAACTTTAAGAATTACGTATAATTCAACCATCATAAAATTCAATAATTTAGAATCTACAACAAAGTTTAAACATTAATATTTTTATTGTAATTAAAATTGCTAATAAACATTACAATAACATAATCATACATTGATAAAAACTTATGAATCGAAATGCATTATATTCTTGGTCAAACAAAAGAAATCATACATTGATAAATTTCAACTATGAACCAAAGCTTAAATAATAATGTCCCATTAATAATATTGACTTATCTGAAGAGAAATTTAAGTAATATTCAATTCTTAGAATATAAAATTATATCAAAAGTTGGCAATTCTACAAAAAAAAAAAACCAAAAAATAGAAATAAAAAAATTAATTCAAAATATTCACTTATAAAAATTTAAATATCCGAATATATTGTAAGACAATATACAACAGTATGATCATGTTAATGAGAAATTTGGAAGATAAATTATAGTCAGTTTTATATCCACTTGAATGCTCTCTTGTAGGGTTGTTATTGTTATTATGGCATAATAATGATATAAAATATGTAAAAAAATAAATAAAAGATCATGATTCAAGTAGTGTTAAAAGATATGATAACTTCTAATGAAAATAATATGGGATTTGAGATAAAATAAATAATTTTTACACAAAAGGGATTTCATGCCAACAATGGTCTAATTAATATGTAGAGAGTAAGAGATAAATATGTTTATACTAATATATTTAAAGGGAGAATTAATTTAAAGAAAAATAATTAGTTTAAAAAGAAAATGGGATTTAAGAGCTAATTAGAGGGAAAAATTATTTGTGTTATATATTTGTAAAGGGAGGTTTTTTTAAATTTTTTTTATCAAGGACTTATTTTCGAATTAGATTTGCTTTTATTTGAATGATAATATTTCTAGTCATACAATATTTTTAATCATTTTTTTTATGAACAAATATTTATGATGACATTTGGAAAAGTTTAGTAAATAAATGCTTAGTACAATCTTCATATATATATATATATATATATATATATATATATATATATATATATTATGTTTCAATATTTGATAAAATAAAAACAATTTAGTTTGAATTTCAGAAAGGATAGAAAAAGGAGCGAAGCAAATTTTAGAGTAGTTATAAATTATAGAGTAAATATTTAGATATTTAAATACAATGAAAATTTAAAATCACAATAACAAACCATTAATCTATTTTAATAAACCTTTTTAAACTTTTAATAGTTTCGATGGCGTAGCTTTCTTCAATAGGGTAACTATTGCGGTCCCCTCCCTCCCTCTCAAGCATGGACTACCTGTTGAACTTGTACAATATCTCATACATTCAAAGACGAAACCCTCATTCTTGTTAGTGATCGCAATGGTAAACTCGAATTTAGGGCTTGGGTCGTCGATTAATTGAAGAATTGCCGAAAACCTAGACGGGTAATCTAAAAATCGCTGGCATTTTTCGGTGGGACGAGAGGGAAAGAGAGATGGGGATGGATCCGGAACAGACGTTTATTATTGTTAGAGAGAGGTTTGTTGGGGTCGGGTTCACAATAATGAGACTTTGGATAAAAGAAAATGAATAAGAATTTTGGGACACAAGATTTTAACGTGGAAAACCCAAACCCTGGAAAAACCATGAAATCGATGCACTAGATTTTGAGTAATTTACAAAGAATTTCCCTCAAGCACTCACTTGCTTCACTTTGTAATACACTACTCACTTGCATACAAAAATGGAGGATAACACTGATTATATATAGCCATAACTAGTCAAATTACATTTACAAGCCTTAAACCTAACATTTAGAGGTCTTAAACACGCATTAACTCACAAGAAACCGACACAAAACGGCCAAAATCAAAATACCCGGGAGTTGGGCGGCTGGCACAACCCTTGCAGCCAACACGGGCTGTGTCGGCGGACACGGGCAGCCCGTGTTGACTGCTGCCTGAACACACTTTTTCCTTTTCGTCCGTGGTGAACGTGAACCCCTACAGTTAGATCTGCACTCTGCACTCGAGTATCCACCGCCATCACTTTCTTCTGTTTTCTTGTGATTATGCACGCCAATCATGTTCAGAAGGTAATTTGCTAATTCTCTATTGTGTTTGATGATTTTCCAAGTTCTGTTACTATTTCTCTTGATTTTTCTCTCTCTTTCTCTCTCTCCTCTGCGTATGTTTGTTAAGCAGCGAATGAAGATATTGAATTGCATTTTGTTCATCTTTGTGGGTACACCTACAAAAATTGAGAGATAATGAAGCTCTCATTGAATTGCATTTTGTTGATATCGACATGTTTCTTTTACCTTTAGCTTACAACTTTATATCCCAGCTTCTTGCAACTCCTTACAACTAAGTACTTTCATACAATTGTTGTACAACTTTTTACAATAAACCTTACAGTTCCTTACTATTAAAAGGAACACCAATCAAACATATTTTTCCATTGAAATTCTCCACTATCCAATATTTTCCATTGCAACAATGATTTCCTCAAGCTTGGTCTTAAGAAAAAAAGGTGTGGGGGAGGGGTGTTTAACTAGTACACATGGATAAACCAAGAATCCTAGCTTTTTAAATGATCAGCCGGCTAACTGCTTTGTCTGTTCAAGTAGACTGTTCAACATAAATTTTTTACCCATTGATTCTTAAACTGTAGGGGGAGGGGTGTTTGGCAAATATTCAATTGCAGTATAAAATACTCTTGATAGTTTGTTCAAGGAAAAGGCCTTTTACAAGATGATTATTTGATAATTTCACTAACTTAAGTTTTTACAGTTGCTCCCCCCGGAAGGAATCTAATCTTTCAGAATGTAAGAAATACTTTCAAATATTTTTTGAGGAACCTCTCTGATCAGAGAGAATAAGACTAAAGTTCAAATGTGAAGATAAAGGGGGATAGCAAAGTCCAAGATATTGCATTTTCAGATTATCCTTCCAAAATGAATTGCAACCTCTAAAGAGATGAAATTACAGTATTCACATGAAAATGATCGCATCAGGTTGTTGAGTTAACATCAACATTTTCCTATATAATAATCTGCAATTTGCTTAGAACGATCGTCCACTTCCACATGCTAAGCAAGAAATATTCAGATTAAGTAACAGTCCGGCCCAATTTAATATTAGGCGTAAGCTTCTCCTGAGAGAGGGGAAAAAAAAAGAGAATCCAATTCCCCTTTCAAATGAACAAAGCACCAAAATAGAGGAAATGGGGGTTGGTTCCCCGTCCTTGGTGAGGTCAGGTCATGTGTCATTTTCGCATTTTTGGTTTATGGGTTTTTAAATGCCTAGTTATGACTTTGACAAAACATGAGTTGCAAAATCTAAACCTGTGGAAAAACGCACCAAAGAACCTCCTGTTTCTGAGCATCTTCTTCTTTATTTTGGCATTCTTGGTTATATGCTATTCGAACAACGGTTCTCTGAAGTCAAAGGCTCCTGTCTTCAGTTTCTTGAAAACTAAGAACAAATTCAAGACAACTATGAGTTTATATGTGAAGGAGACATTCTACATCTCCCATGGATCACCGATGCTCTCTGTTGATGATTCGATTCCAGCGAGGCATTTCTTGAAGAGTTGGCGAGAGAAAATCTACTTGCAGAGACCCAATTCCATCCTAGTTGTCTCTGGCCACTGGGAGACTGATGAACCGTCAGTTACTGCCGTTAATTGCTCTGATACCATCCACGATTTCTATGGATTTCCTGATCACTTGTACAAGGTGTTTCTCTCTTTATCTCTTTGATGAATTATGAATTTTGTTTGTGCTTCATGTTTTTGGGTTCTGTCTCTTGAAATTGGGCAAATAACTGTTGAACCTTGCCTTTATCTGATGATGTCTATGGATGGGGAATAACTAATCTCTCTCATTGGTTTACAGCTCAATTACCCAGCTCCAGGGGCTCCAGATTTGGCAAAGCGAGTGCAAGAAAATCTCATGAACTCAGGTTTCAAGTGTGTGCACTTGGACAAGAAGCGTGGGCTTGATCATGGTGCATGGGTGCCTCTCATGCTCATGTATCCTGAGGCCGACATCCCTGTTTGTCAGCTCTCCATTCAGCAGCACAAGGATGCCAAACATCACTATAAGATTGGACAAGCATTGGCCCCCTTAAGGAGGAGGGTGTTCTCATCATTGGTTCAGGAAGTGCAACACACAATTTGAGGGAGCTTGACAAGAATGCTGTGAAGGTTGCCCCGTGGGCAGCAGAATTTGATAAATGGCTAGAAGAAGCTCTGATAAGTGGAAGGTAGCTTTTCTGTTCTAACCCTTTTAGATCAATTTTTAATATTCTGGAATCTGATTGTAATTCGTGAGAATTGTCTTGAATTTATGAATGGCCAGGATCTAATATAATTGAAATTAGCCCCAGAGGCGAAAATCCTACATCTCAATTAACTGTATCTGTTAGGTAAATGCATTCTGATTATTTGCCTTGAGGCAACACATAAGCTCTAAGTTTGTGGGAAAACCATATATGGATTAGAACATTGTGATGCCATGAGTTCTAAAAATCATTTGTTTTAACTGTTGAAGAACAAGGTTGGCCTAGAGAATTGGGTTCATGAAATAGCATCCGCTTACCTTAATCTGATTGTTTGTTGCTTCTGTCTGCTGCATTGGTCCCTATTGCATTGATCCTGGTTCTAACTTTTGTGGTATATTTGGGAAAGATAATTCGGATCATCGTACTTGGCTTTCTATATGTTGGTTTACATGACTTGTGAAAATACGCGGGAATGGCGTGTGAAATGTTAATTCTATTTCTTGAATAGAAACGTGGCCAGTGCATTGGTTGAAAGGTGTAAACAAAGCCATCTTGACCTTGCAAAACACCTTCGGATAGTCTTATGTTTTGAAGATAATTGTTCCATGCTTTTAAACTATTTCTTTGCCTTCTCAGGTATGAAGACGTGAACAACTATGAGGAGAAAGCTCCACACGCACAAAGAGCTCACCCAGAACCGGATCACTTCTACCCATTACATGTAGCCATGGGTGCAGCTGGGGAGGACTCAAAGGCAGAGCTCGTTCATCACAGCTGGGGCCTTGGCACTGTATCTTACGCATCCTACAAGTTCACCTCTGCTAGTTAACTTTCATGTACTATATATATACGATTTGTTTCGTCGCATTATGATTTGCATGTCCATTGGTGTTCTTTTCTTCAACTGTGAATAAGTAAAAACTCATAGGGTTATATGGTCCAAGGTTTGGACTTTCTTGTTGCATCAAATTTATTCTTTGTACAAGGTTGATGGAATGATTGAAAGTTTGTGAACGAAACATCTTTAGGCAAACAGTGGCTGATAAAAATCTAATTTTAGCATGAGCACAAATATTAACTCACCCACTTTGTGAGGCAATCCTAGATTGAAGTTTCCAAGTAACACCTCCCCTATGACTAGAGTCAACGTGTTTGTATTTTTGTTTTAATCGGTAATTGTAAAACATTCACATTAATCCACTTGAAACAATGGGGTTTAAGATTCTTTTTTATCTTTTATTATATGCTCAAAAAGATATTTGACTATATAAGATCTCATATTAAAGACAATAAACATTTTTAGGCCATATTTTACACTTGTTCTAAGAAACCGATAAAAATGTACCTGTTAATATTATATTATTAAATGCTCGATTTTTTTGAGTAAATAAAAATACATGAACAACTAATACCTGAAATTTAATATATTTAAGACTTGTTCATATAATACCGTTTCTTGTTTCTTGTTGCTTGCAGCTAGCTTTCTAGGCTTTTTTTGTCAAAAAAAAGCAATAAATCGGAACTAATCAACCGAACCGAAAACCGGTAAAACCGAACCGATTTTTCGGTTAATCGAACCGATTTAAATGTCCGGTTAATTGATATCCGATTAACCGATTTATCCGGTTCACGACTTTGAAACCACCGGTTAACCGAAACCGACCCGATAATTATTTTAATATTTTTTTATAAAATATTAAGATGAAAAATATGTGTTTTTTGCATTTTTTTATAATTTTTTGGGAATCTGGTTTCTGGCTTGGGGATAGGCAATACCACATCTAGGCCTTGGCGGGCAAACATATGCCCAATTAATGTGTAATCTTAAAACCTTAATGATATTTTTTAACATTTTTTTATTTATTATTTTAGATTATTTATTTATTCTTTTGAAATTTAGAATGATTGAAAGATGAATGTCTCACTGGGCTCTAATAATTTTTATGTGTTGGGTTCTAATAACTTTGATGAGTCACGAAAGCATTTTCGTTATGAGGGGATAACATGTATAAGAATGTTGTTAAAAGTGAAATCATTCAATAAAATTAAATGATCGAGAAAAAGAAACTCACAAGTACAATATCGCTGCGTAATTCAATAATTTCGTAAATTATGCATTTTACAACATCAGTTCCGTGCATAGCACGGATCCACACTAGTTAAGTAAAATGGATAATTTTTTTAATTTCTAACATTAGAACCACTCCAGAAACCCTAAACTCATAAATGGATAATTTTTTTAATGAAAATTCTATCATGATTAATTTTTTTCAACTATAATAATTGATAAATCTGAATCATTAATTAGAAATGAACAAATCTCAACCATTGAAAATTTTTAACTTTAATTGGTGGAACAAGTTAATAATAACCCATCTCTCTTACATTACCCTACCCATTATCCCAACTCCCACCCCCTCCCCGACACCCGCGTTTTGTTCTTACTGCTACTGACCCTCTCTTCTCCCCTCCAAGACCTCCATAGCCGCCCATCATTATACCCAGAAGAAGATGATGAATTCATATTTTCAATGCCAACCTTCAATAGCTTTACCCTAATATTTTTTAATTGCCACTCGTTTAACGTCACACAAGGGAAATACATAAGAGCTCAAAGTTTTAATTTCCAACTCAATTCCTCTTCTCCTCGTTTCACAAATGGGTGAATTTGTATGATGTACCACAGAAGAAAAACACACAAATAAATTCCAATAAGCATACCTGATATCAATAGAGGTAATAAATTGATGTTTTCAATTTAAAATATCCAAGATATGGTTTGGGGGATTTCATTGAAGAAGAGCAAAGGAGAGAAGATAAAAAACCAATTAAGATGAAAAGCAACAACTCAAGCCTGAACCCAATTAAGCCCTATAATCCAAGTGAAATATTCGTATTTGCCATTTCCATCAATTCCATACCCAACTTTGCCAACGGATTGACCATTTTTCATGAAGTAGTCAGGGCCGAGTTGCTCTTCGGAGGTGGCAAATGGAGTAAGAAAGAGAAAGAGAGGTGAGAGAGATAATGTTTTTCAGTTTAATCTGTTACTATTTGTTACTGCCACTGCCTTACTATTAGTATGAATTTATTGACTTTTTAATTGTTAATGATAAAAAAATAAGTTACTGTCGCAGCACAAAATTTGCAAAGCCTATTTATTTTTCCAATTGCATATATGGTTTAAAGTTAAATTGATAACAGTTTCGGTTAACCGTTGAATCGAATCGAAAAATCCGATTAACCGATATCCAATTAACCGATTTATCCGGTTACAGCTTCGATTTACGTTTTCCAAACCGAAAATCCAGTTAACCGAACCGAAACTCCCGAATCAAACCGAGCCGACCCATGCTCGCCCTACACGAGGCAAAATGTAAATTTACTTATCAAAGTGACGTGGCGTGGAGTTCACCTACAAATTCTTAAATGCTCCTAAAAGCTCACACTGCCAAATGCCACGTCACGTCATTATTTTTTAAGTAAACTTACTTATCCTATTATTTTTAAGCAAAATGTAAATTTACTTATCAAAATGACATGGCGGTTTGAGAGTGAATTTAAGAGTTTTGTCCAATAAAAAATAATAATTTATCATTGAAAAAAATAGGTTTCCACTCATATATGTACTCTTTTTACTCCATGCCATAATAATAATAATAATAATAATAATAATAATAATAATCTATACACTCTATAATGTCAATCTTTTAAAAAAGATGACATGGCGGTGTGAGAATGAATTTATAATGCCAATTTTTTCAAAAAGATGACATGGCGGTATGAAAGTGAATTTAGGAGTTTTGTCCAATAAAAAATAATAATTTATCATTGAAAAAAATAGGTTTCCACTCATATAAGGACTCTTTTTTACTCCATACCAAAATAATAATAATAATAATAATAATAATAATAATAATAATAATAATAATAATAATAATAATAATAATAATAATAATAATAATAATTTTTCAGAAAAATTAAACAAAATTAAAAATAATAAAATAAAAACAAAAAATTAAACAAAAAGTTAAACAAATAATAAAATGCACTAAATAAATACAAAAATAAATAATTAAATTACCAAAATATTAAACCTTTTTATGGACCTAATAGCCTAAAAACCTAAAATAAAAATGAAAAAACTAAATTTATAAATTTATGAAATTAAAAACATATTTTAACCTAATTAGTAAATAAGTCTGAAAAATTATCAAATCAGTTATATATTATAAAATTATCTAATCTTAATATAAAAATTAAATAATAATTAATCATCCTAATTAATTCATAAAAATATAAAATAGAAAATAAAAACAAAACTAAGGAGAAAATTAATAAATAACAAATATACAAAATTATATAATAAATTAAATCAAAAATCTGAAAAAATATAAATGTAACGTAAAACCCAAAAATATTTTTTTATAGTTTTTCAGAAAAATTAAATAGAATTAAAAATAGTAAAATAAAAATATAATCTTAAACAGAAAGTAAAACAAATAATAAACTGCACTAAGTAAATGAGAAAATAAATAATTAAATTACTAGAATATTAAAATTATTTTTTGGACTTAAATATATCCTAAACACCTAAAATCAAAATGAAAAAACTAAATTTATAAATTTATTAATTAAAGACCTACTTTAACCTAAATTAGAAAAAAATCTAAAAATTATCAAATCAGTTATAAAAACTAAGAAAATTAATACTAACAGATTAAAAAGATTTTAACTAAACCCTATCTATACACTATATAATGCTAATATTTTCAAAAAGATGACATGGCGGTCCGAGAGTGAATTTAGGAATTTCGTCCAATAAAAAATAATAATTTATCATTGAAAAAATAAGGTTTCCACTCATATATGGACTCTTTTTACTCCATGCCAAAATAATAATAATAATAATAATAATAATAATAATAATAATAATAATAATAATAATAATAATAATAATAATAATAATAATATAATTTTTCAGAAAAATTAAACAAAATTAAAAATAATCTATACATTATATAATGCCAATCTTTTCAAATTTCAAAATACTCGTAACCGTAGTAATTTTCTGAATTTAAGATTATCTCAACCATTAAAATTGTGCAGATAAACTTCAATCGTTGATATAAATTAATTTATCAATAAAAAAATTAAATCAAATATCCACTTCCTAAACTCCAGTCGTTGATAAACTCCAACCGTTGACGTCTCTATCCTTTCGCTATGTGACCCACTTCCTCGGGTCTTGTCACGTCTCTATCCTTTCGCATCTATCTATAACTCTACCTTCTCTCTCTATTTCTTCTCTCTCTTCCACCAAATGCCCATATTCACCACTTCTTCTACCTCTATCTTAACCCCCTCTCTCTCTCTCTTCCACTACTTCTCACATCTAAAGCCTGAATCAACCAGCCTCACACCGCCATCGTCGTCCCGCTCTCGAAGACGGAATCAACCAACCCTACACCCACCGTCGTCATCCACAGCCGCCGAGGCCGCCGTCGTCTCCTTCCTCTTCGAGTTCCAACGCCCTCTGTCTCTCCCGGAATCAACCAGCCTCGCACCGCCATCGTCGTCCTCCTTTGAAGCCGGAATCAACCAGCCCTACACCCACCATCATCATCCATAGTCGTCGAGGCCGCCGTCGTCTCCTTCCTCTTCGAGTTTTGACGTCCTCTCGTCTCTGTCTCTGTCTCTCTCACTTTCCGTAAATTGATGTAATTTGAAAATCTGTGCATATTCTAAGTTTCGTCTACTCCTTTTCGATTTATAAATAAATTCCCCGTTATTCTCTGTTCTTCCACTCCCAGCTCCCCCTCCGATTCATCGATCTAGTAGCTCAGCCCAACGTCGCTGCCATTCCTCGCTCCGCCGGCCATAGAATTTTCTCTATCCTTCCTTCTTTTCGCCTCTTCTCATTTTGATTTGCTCTTTGCTTTCTTCATTTCGTTTGATCACCCCGAGATTCTCGCAGTTTTTGCCCATAATCTCGAAGTTTCTTTGGTTTTTTGTTATACAACTCACTTTTTAGGTCGGATTTCGTTTATCGTACTTGAATTGTTTTGAATTTCGTTGTGTTGGTTGGATCCCCGTGGTTAGATGCATAATTTGCCGATCATACTTTTCTCGTTAGTTTTGAGAGATTTTAGATTATGGGTTTTTAAACTTTTGTACGTTTAGTGGTTGTCTGGGAGGGGGTTTAGATTATGGGTTTGGATTAATTATGATAACAGAGGTTGTAAATTACTAAATTAGACATGGGTTTTGATGAATTCTTGATTTTGTTTCAATGCAAAGTTTGGATTTACCTCTGCATGTTAGAAAAGATGAGATTTTGGTTTAGAAAGAATCATTTCTTTTTGTTTGAATGATGCCCTGTTGTTCGATTTGATACGATGATGTGAAAGTTAATTGGATGATCGTTGAAACTAGAAAGGTTGATTGCTTCAATTACTAGAGGTTGTAAATTACCATATTTGGCATGGGTTTTTGATGAATTTTTTATTTTGCTCAAATGCAAAGTTTGGATTTGTCTATTCTTGTTAGAAAAGATTTTGGGTTGGAGAGTCATTTGTTTCTGTTTGAATGATGCCCCGTTGTTCTGTTTGGAGAACTTCTCCGCATTTTGGATTTTGACACATTGATATGAAAGTTAAGTGGATGGTTGTTGAAAAGTTTAAAGTTTTGGATCTAACCCAAAACCTATAATTACTTGTAGAGTTGAATCTCTTATTGCCCACATTTTCATCCAGACTTGAGAAAGCGAGATGTTGACGCATCTCTTGAACTAATAAACCCTCTTTTGTTGGTTGAGATGGTCTCACTTAAAAATTTGTGTGAAGTGAAAAATGGTCGGGTCCTGAAAGATGCCCAACAAAACGAGGCTGGTGTATACCGAAATTATGTGTAGGTGTAAGATTGTCTATGGATCAGCTCATCCTTAAGCCGTGGGTTACATTAGGGTTTATGTATGGTTTATATGTCATTTGTATGGTATATTTGTCAATTTATCCTTCTTTGCTCGTATGCCTTAGAAGTTCATGATTTTTGATAGTATGTGTAAACTTGTCCAAAATATAACCTTTTTTTAAAAAATTTTCTTTCCTCATATTTTTCCTTGCTTCATTGTTTCTATTTAAATTACAAAATAGAAATTACTATTTCATTAGTGATTCATGACATTGTAGATTTCCCTTATGTTGGGGATTTATTTTTTTGGGGGGGAGGGGGTTTGCTACCTATCCTCTTCTTAAAGCAATTAATATAGTATTCTTAAAGCAATTATGGTGTTTAATCCATCCACAATTGTTGTAGTTATTGTTGTTGATGTGTTACGTAAATACGCCTATCCAATTTGTAATATTGTTTGATATTGGGTGGTTTTTTGTGATTAACGACTACCGATATTATATTTCTTCCTGTATTAGGCTATGCAACAAGGGAAAGATCCCAATTAAATTTGGTATGGGTCTAATCCACTTCAATGTTCCAACCAAGAAAAAGAAAGAGAAAGAGAAAATGGATTCACTATCTCGCAGATAAAGAGATGAAATTAACTTAAACATTGTAGTATGAAACGAAAAGTTACAAATTACACTTTTTTTATGAATTAAGAACACTACCCTACTCCTTGATGTAATATTCGAGTTATTATATTTAACTCAAATCTATAATAGTAATTTGTACAATGTATAGTAATAAATGAGCTTCAACTTAAAGTTATTATTTGGAATAGTTGTCTAGCAGTTTAAAGTTATTTATGAATTAAGAATTATAAAAGGGTTGGTAGTATTATTAATCCGAATAGTATTATTTTTTTAATTCTATAATTTGAACAGAAATTTTTGACTTAAGTATAAATTTATTTTTAAAATTTTGATTAGGTTTGTTCTATCATTCTCAAGCATTATTGGAGGTACTCGAATTCAAGTTTTTTCTAAAGTTTTATTTTGATTTCACAAGTTTTTTCTTTGACACTCGGGTATTATTAAAGGTAGATTTCAAATTCAAATTTTCTTTTTTATCTTAAGTTTATCATTTATATGTTGTAAGTATACATGTATTAATTTTTTTCCGTCTCTTTATTTGAAATATTTGAAATTTTTTAGTTTTTTAATAAATTTATTTGATATATTAACTTATGTTGTTATGCACCGCCTAATATGTAATTTACATTGAAACGCCTTATCATTTTATAATTATATTAATTTTTTATTTTTTATTTTTTATTTGATTAAAAAATATTAAATTCCACTCCAATAGGAAATTAACTCAACATATAAATTTTTACAAATCAAAACAAGATAACAGTATTGAATGTACAAATATAAGACAAATTATCAAGAGCACATCCAAAAACAACGACACAAGTGGACCATCAATAATAATAATCATAACTTCATGGAGGAAGACGAGAGATTTAACCCATATCATTTACTTCATTACTCCAATGCATAACTCCAAAATCCCTTCCGAATTTGCCCAAAGAATATTATTTCCGAGTATAGATAAGAACAATAATATATGCTTAATTTTCTTTCCAACTAGGCTTTACTTCATTAGAACCAAAAGGCACTATAATTGTTTAACTCATTTTGTATGTTTAATTAGATTACTATAGATTACTACATTATTACTATAGATTAGGACATTAATTAATAAAAAAATTACTTAACGTCCGTATTGTATTTCTTTTAAGCCTCTATAACTAATTTAAAATTAATGTACACCTTCATTTAACCGCATATCTCCTTACTAGGATTATAAAAAATATGAAATATTACAAGCATATGTTCTTTTTAAAAATTATTATATTTCTTTGTGTATAGCACGGTGTAACTTTTTAAAAAATAATATGTGCTTAAGCTCATTCATATTTTTACATACTATAAAAAATTTAAAATAATATATGCATTTAATTTTGAACCACATCTATCATTTTCAAATTAAAAATTACAAAACATTAATGCATAAACGATGCATATAATAATATGTTGTTAAGCACAATATCATATTTTTACATATTGTAAAAATTAAACTTAATATAGTACAATTAAAATTGAACCACATATTTCCTTCCTAAAACTAAAACAATATGGAATACAATACAATTAAAATTGAACCACATATCTCCTTCATAAAATTAAAACAATATGAAATATAGTATATTTTAAACATTTAAAATAATAGTAATTTATAGTTGATCGAACAATGAAAATTATAGTCTAAATTATTGTGGAAATATATCTTTTTTTTAAACATAGTTATGGTAGCTCCATCCGAAAATGTGGATAACATTAGGAATAGCCTTCGAACAAGACTTGCTCAACAAATGAGGTGATTTAACCTGCGACATCCTAATAAGGCGTAACCACACCTTATTGTAGAACACGAACGCCATCAAGCACAATCTAGAGCAACTCAGCTTATCAATTACACACAGCATCGTTTGTATTTCACTAGAACTTTGATTTCTTGCAATCACCGTAAAGCAACCATGTGGCTAGAGGAAAGAGTCGCCAAAAGTAACGTCTCGTAACCTCGATTCATGTTATGCTCGTCAAGGTGAGCATGTTAGGTTGGCAGCATTAACCCCGCCTCCTCCTCTACTAAACACATTGTTGAATCAACAAAATTTTCTTGATAATGTCGGGATGTATAACTCCATGTTATCATTCACATCAATGGGTGGATCTATCGATCGATCTATAATGGATGGGCGAGGTCCTTACTCTTTCGGAATAAGTGCGCGAAATTACCATCATGTTGGTTCATTACTTCCTGGACAAGGACAAAGGCCCAAATTTGCACCACTATAAATCTATGACACCAATAATGAAGTCCAAAATTGGTGTAGGGCTTTGAATGGCGAACAAACTATACGTGGACTTGATTATACTACTTTAGAGTCCTTACAACGTATGCTTGATGTCGTGAATCCTTATGTGAAGATTTTCCGAAATGCACGAGATGTCTTACAAGTAGACAGCGTTGTTAATTTAAGCATTCGGATAATCAAAGCACGCCCTGAACGACAATACACAATGCCCACAAGAAATGAAGTAGCAGGTCTCATAGTCGGCGGTGACCATGAAGCGTAACGAAGATCGAGACCTCATTGTCCGTAAAGTAGACGGAAATTTACAGCGAATATATGAAACTTCTCCGTCGTATATGCCTCTTCAATATCCACTACTATTTCCATATGGAACATATGGTTGGGCGTTCAATATTCCATGTGTCGAAGGATCAAGTAGTAGTCGTGTAATGGTGACGATGAGAGAGTTTTTTGCACTAATTATACAATATAGAGTAAATGAAGGGAACATTTTACTTTGATGTTGTAGATTGTTTCTACAATTTATTGTAAATTGTTATAGTGCAATTGAGGCTTGGATGTTAAGATATATTAAGGAGCACCAAAGTACACTCAAGCCGAATTATACAACGGCTTGCAAGATGTCATTATCGCTGGAGAAAATGATGCCTTTGCAGTTGGAAAGAGGTTAATCTTACCCGCAACATTTAAGGGGGCCACGTTATATGATACAACACTTTTTAGATGCAATGATCATATGTAATAAAATGAGTTACCCCGATTTCTTTGTGACATTCACGCGTAATCCAAATTGGCCTGAAATTCAAGAGGCTTTGTCACAACAACCAGGCCAACATGCAAATAATAGACCGGATATTGTTGCTAGAGTTTTTCGTTTAAGGTTAAAAGAGCTAAAACGAGACTTCAAGGAGAGGAATGTATTTGGTAAAGTTATTGCAGATATACATGTTATTGAATTCCAAAAGCGGGGATTACCACATGCCCATATACTATTAACCTTTGCAAATGTACATGTGCGGAAGACATAGACCGTATAATATGTGTAGAGCTTCCCGATATGGATAATGATCCCCTTGCATTTAAAACTGTCACCAAACATATGATACATGGTCCATGTGGCATTAACACCTCTTATGCTCCTCGTATGGATAGTGACACTTGCTTAAAGCATTATCCTAAATCTGTTTTGTGATAATACCATTATTGAAGAAAATGGTTTTATCAAATATAGATGTAGGGATGATGGTAGAAGTGTAACTATCCGGGGTAATGATGTTGACAATAGATGGGTAGTACCGTATAATCGTGATCTCTGTGTGAAATATGATGCACATATTAATGTCGAACGTTGTGCACAAAAGAAAGTGATTAAATACCTTCACAAGTATATGCACAAGGGACCTGATCGAGCGATCATTATTATTGAAGATAATGGACAAAGTGCAGAATATGGTACAGGTCCTCAACGTTATGAATTGGTTGATGAGATTAAATAATATTTAGATTGTCGTTATGTGTCACCTGTGGATGCTATTTGGAGAATGTTTGAATTTGACATAACACAACGTTATCCTTCCGTTGAGTTATTACAATACCATTTTCCTAGACAACAAGTATGTTGTATTCAATGATAAGGATTCACTTCCCGGAGTTGTTGATACAGCAAGTGAGAGAGTTACTATGTTGACTTCGTGGTTTCATCGCGAACATTGAAGATGTTGAAGCAATACATTATACCTTTGCAACATTTCCGTCTTACTATGTTTGGAATAAATCCTATAAGAAATGGATTAAGAGAAAGCAAAGGGTAAGTATTGGCGATTACCCTATGCTCATCCAAATATGGGAGAGAGATATTATCTCGCGAATGTTGTTGCATATTGTTAAAGGAGCCACATCATATGAGGACTTAAGAATTATTGATGGAGTCGTATATTCAACTTTTAAGGAAGCTTGCTTAACACAAGGGTTGTTAGATGACACTAATGAATGACACCAAGCACTAACGAAGCATCAACATGGGCAACAAAGTGCGTAACTAAGGAGTATGTTTTGTTCAATGTTTATGTTTTCGGAGGTGTCAAATGTTCTTCAGCTTGTGGGAACAACACTGGGAAGATCTTACCGATGATTTACATAGAATGTTACAAAGAGAAAATAGACACTCTTCTTTAGAGATAACCGTAGAACAACAGAAAAATATGGGACTTTATGAAATTGAGTTAGTTTTGAATAAGAACGGCCAATCGCTAAAGGATTACCCTCCTATGCCTTTACCTTCACCCGATATGGTACAACAACTTGGGAACAGTACTCATAAGAGAGCAATTAGATTATGATCAAGAATAGGGAGGAGAAAACTTTCGCATGTTACTTCCGACATTAAATTCAGATCGACTGCAGGTATTCCAATCGATAATTCATTCGGATGAAGATGGCAATGGGGGCTGTTTTTTATTTATGGCAAGTGGAGGGAGTGGGAAAACATATCTTTGGAAGGCTATCGTTACTTATTTTAGGTTAAAAGGTTTGAAAGTGTTGTCGGTGGCATCATCTCGGAATAACCGCACTCGTTGTTACCTTTTGGGAAAACAGCTCATTCAATGTTTAAGATCCCAATTGATGCAAACGAGACGTCCACCTGCTCAATTTCCAAGCAATTTGAATTAGCAAAACTCATTAGGGAAGCATCCCTTATTATATGGGATGAGGTTCCAATGACTCATCGCTATACATTAGAAGCATTTGAATGCTCCTTACGAGATATTTGTAGTCCGAACCAAGCATTTGGGGGAAATTGGTGATTTATGGAGGTGACTTTAGGCAAGTTCTTCCGGTTGTGACCAAGGGGAATAGAGAGGGCATTTTTGATAGCAAGAGCTATATTTTGGTCTCTTTGGAATATCCAACTTCTAAAGATCAACATGCAACTCATGCATGCAAATTTGAGTCACGATGATCATGAGAAATTGCGAAATTTTGCGGAATGGACTTTAAATGTTGGTAAAGGTTCTATTCAAGGATATTCGTTTTGGGGGCAGTGAGTCAAATTGGATAGAGATTTCGGTAGAATTCCTCATCAATAATGACAATAATAGCCTTATGAATTTGACAGAATTCGTATACCCAAATTTGATTGATAGATACAAAGATGATTCCTACTTTCAAGACCGTTGTATATTGGCACCCTTGAACATTGATGTCGATAAAATTAATTCCAAAATTCTAGCACAACTTTCCAAGTGAAACCCATACATATTTGAGTTCCGATACATTTCTACCGAGTCACAATGATAACATGATTGATGATATTAATCCACCGGAGTTGTTACATGGGATGAACTTTTTAGGATTTCCAAATCATAAAATTGAATTGAAAGTTGGTGCTCCTGTGGTTCTATTGAGAAATCTTGACCCATCAATTAGATATGTAATGACACCGCTTAATTATTCAAAAGTTGGGAAGTAGGGTGTTACAAGCAAAAATCTTGATGGGTCGAAACATTGGACATTCGAGCTACTATCTCACGAGTTGACCTTAGTCCTTCCGCTAAGGACTCGCCATTCGCATTGAGGAGGAGGCAATTTCCTCTAAAGTTTGCCTTTGCAATGACAATCAATAAAAGTCAAGGTCAAACATTGCAATATGTGGGCATTTATCTTCCTCAACCTCGTTTTCTCTTATGGACAACTATATGTTGCAATCTCTTGCGTGACTTCCCTTTCAGGACTAAAGTTTCGATTTGCAATAAAAGGGATGTGCCGAATAATATGACCAAGGATATTATATATCGAGAAATCTTTAATGACATTCCTGATGTTTGGTAAGTCCTTTTCTTGTTAAATATGGATGTGAATATACATTTAAAAATTATTATATTATTATGTTCTTATTATTGTAATGTGTTGTACGTTTATGAATACTTTTACTTTTACCAACCAATTACGATGTGTTAAATATATTATACCCTTACATGCTAACTTTCATTTATTTGTAATTATAGAGATGACAAATTTAGTGTGTAATTATATGCCGATATGTGCAATCAACCCTTGCAACAAGTTTGTGACTTTAACCATCCGCTTAATACGATGCATGCGTGTTCGAAAATATGCGGCACGAACTACTTGGAAAGTGATATTCATGGATTATCGAGTATTATCGTTATCAAAATTGTCACAATTTCACCAATATGTACATATATATTAAATAACTATATAATACTTTATTTTGTAGTGTGATGAGATATTTGGCATCACGTAAGGTGATGATAATATTAGTAGATGGATGAATGTTCTGATAACCGGCAAGGTTCATTGCATCTCCGGGTTGTCGGTTACGCTTACATCGGATGGAGAGAAAAAGTGGTTACCAATATATTGAAGTTGATTTTCACGCCTAGAACGACACTTCTTGGCATCATTAATGATTGTGATAAAATTCCTTACCATCACCTACCACATTTGGTGTCATTCATCAATGTCCCACCATGTATGTGATCGCAAGCTAATGTCGTAGGTAAATATAGTTTATAAATTCAAATTTCTTACGGTATTTATACATTTATATTCTTTCAAGTATGCTTAATATATTTACTTTTTTCGTATAGATATCATCAGCATGGTGGTTTATATATCTCCTCCGGAAAGGACATGAAATAATGGAACTGCGAAGCGCGAAGTACTACTTTGTGATATACAGTATGTATTATCATGACTCTAACACTTTTACGCTAACTTATCAATGCATCTTTGTTACCTAACATTTGTACATATAATTTATATGTATAGGATGCATTCTTTGAGGTTAACTTTGTGGGGAGATTTTGCGGAAGTGGAGGGCACTCATCTTCACCATTCTTTGTAAAATGAAACTGTACTTCTTACTTCTAGAGTACATGTTAGAGACTATAATAGTATTTTTACTATCCAAATAAAGTATATTTCATTTGTAAAATTGTTCAATTTTGGCCATTATGATGGTATACATTTATAATGTGTATTTTCTACATATTTTGATTTTAGGGATATTAGTGTTTACTTTACCAATTAGTAGATTGGTGATTAATCCTAAAACTGAAGCAACACATGTATTGAAAGGATAGTACTTATAGCATTATATTCAATTTTCATACTTAATACAAGTTATATATATTTGAACACACCTAATAATTTTATTGCATGTATTAGGTATTCCAGTACTCGAAGGTATGATGGATCACTTTGATTTCATTTGTAAGAGAACTTTACGGATTGTGCATATGGAGAAGTTGTTCGCTGCTACGAGGATTACGTTGGGCGAGTGCAGATCTAGGCCAAATGTAAAGCACACTTCTCAATCTCATATAAATTTCCTGTTTCCTTCTAAATTTTATATTGTGATATTATAAATTTTCTATATATACGAGTGAAATATTTTAGGATTTTTGCATATGTTAGTGACATTTATCCCATGGTTTATGACGCTTACATTAGTTGCAAAAATAGTGCCCATACTTATGTATGTGCATTGAATCTACCTTATTGTATATGTCGAACTCCAACAGATATCATTCAAAAAGGTTTGTTATACTCAAATTTTTGTTATTGATATATGCTTCTTATTATACATTTTCTACTTAATGATAACATTATTATTCACTATCTTATTCAAATTATAGGTACTTCTTGAGGGTTCTTTTAACACATCATACATATTGTATAACATTTACCATTCTCCACGATGATGTTCAAATTCTTCTCCATGCAAGCACGACATGATTTAGATACATATGCATCACAAGTATTGGACTACCTATTGCATTCCGGAGCATTTATTGTACATATTAATAATATTTCCACATTATGTTTTCCTGCAGCCATAAGGAGAGCTTTCATTGTACGCTATTATAGATGATTACCTAAATAAACCATGGGTATTTCTTATTGAGCCTCCATGCAATCAAGAATTAGAAGAACCCATCGCTCTTATTACATCTATTGATTGGGAGGAAGAAGTTTATTATTTACAAAATACCAATTATACATATAGAAGGTACACAATATACACACATAATATTCATATTCTAACATTGTTTGTAATAAAATATAACTTTATCATGGTTCCTTATTGGTACAAGCAGAGTAAGAAGAGGAAAAGAAGACTTAATGATCCCGCACCATCGATGAATTTATCACTCGTGTCATTTAATTTGATGTCTCTCTTAATATTTACTCCCTACTATTTTAAACATTTTAAGATAGTATTTTTTACAAACACATGTATTTATGACGTTGCTATTTTCATTATTGTAAGTATTTTTTATATATATATTAAGATTTATTACATTACTCTAGTGCATAGCACGGGTCCGGACTAGTAAGATTTAATTGCAATCATTTTTTCTTGCCATTTTTTGTCGAAACCACCAATAATTATCGTGTGAATGTTTTACTCGTAATTGTTCATAGATCATGTTAACTTGTTCATTGGGCCCTACATCAGCCCTGGACGCTGAAATGGACTTCGATAAAAAAATAGGGAATACTAGAAATATGGGAAATACATATTTCTTTTTCTTTTCTCGGATATTGTTTTGAGGTATATCAAGGTTCAGCCTACGATTCATATGGTAAGATCAAAGTGGATCGATCAAGTAGCCGAATTCTAAATAAAAATCACCTAACCGTAAATAAGTTATGTGATAATTGTTCACTCGTTAATTGCTATAAAGTAAATATGAAACTATTTATTATGAAATTAATCAAATATTAATATTCTCGATGAACAATTTATTTGCTCGAATGAACAAATATGTATATTTCATTGAACAAATCGACCTTTACATTGAACAAAATATATCATCACAAGTGAACAAACAAGCATATGTACATGAACAAAGTGAAGGCTACTAATGAACAAATTGTCAGTTTCTTATGAATAAATAAACACCATCTCAAGTGAAATGCACTCGTTTCTCTTATTGGTCTTTCTCGTGAAGTTTCTTTCGTTTTTTAAGGATGGATTGCTTTTTTCACAACAATATTTGCTCCTCATTATAATCTTCCTTAATTGAATATGTTTCCTTGTTAGCGATTTCAATTTGAGTAGGCTCATGATATGTGTTTGAAGTTCCTCGTCGACTTTGCAACCGAATAATTTAGTTGTTACTCGTCATGAATAATTAGCTACTATATTCATGAACAAAACCGTAAAAAATAATGAACAAAATGTATTTTACAATGAACAATTCTACATAAAAAAGTGAACAATCGAATTACATGGTTGAACATTTTAACATAAGAAAATGCATAGATATTCTAGAATTAAAATCTTAAGGAACAAAATACTTTAAAACAATAAATAAAGAGTATTTATAGATGAACAATAAGATAGTGAAACATCAAAATTTTACAATTAAATATTTTAACATAGGAAAATGAACAAATATATTAGAATCGGATGTTGATGAACAAAACATTATAAAATAATGAACAAATAGTAGTAATAGATAAACAATATAACTATTATTGTTGAACAAATGCTCTATATCTATACACTATATAATGCCAATCTTTTCAAATTTTGAAATGCTGCAACCAGAGTGAATTAAGGAGTTTTGTCCAACTAAAAAAATAAATAATTTATCATTTAAAAAATAAGTTTTCACTCATCTATGGACTCTAATAATAATAATAATAATAATAATAATAATAATAATAATAATAATAATAATAATAATGATAATAATAATAATAATAATAATAATAATAATAATGATAATAATAATAATAATAATAATAATAATGATAATAATAATAATAATAATAATAATAATAATAATAATAATAATAATAATAATAATAATAATAATAATAATAATAATAATAATCTATGCAATATATAATAGTAATATTTTTAAATTGGTCAAATATTGTAATGGGAGTGATTGTAAGAAATTAGGGTAATCTTAACCATAAAAATTATTTGTCCATTGAATATGAGTCGTTAATGTAAATAATTAAATAAATAATATAATTTATCCAAATAAAAAAATCCTTTTATAAGTGGACTATCCTCCTCCTTTTTTTTGGTGTGTGATAATACAGTCTCATTAGTATTTTTTTCTAATAAATCTGTATAATATATAATAATAATCTTTTTAAATAGACTAAATACTACAACAAGAGTGATTGTAAGAGCTTGGTGTAGTCTCAACCATAAAAATTATTTGTTCATTAAAAATAAGTCATTGATGTAAATAATTAAATAAACAATAAAATTCATCAAAAGGAAAAAAAAAAGGCTTCCCTTTAAAATTAGACTCGTATCAAGGTAATATTGGATCCCCTTGCTGAAAAATAAATAAATAATATTATAAAATTATTTAATCTAAATCTCAAAATTAAACAGTAAATAATTAGCCTTATTAATTTTAAAAAATATAAAACATAAAATAAAACCAAATTGAGCAGAAAATTAATAAATAAAAATTACAGAAAATTATATAATGAACTAAATTAAAAATCTAGATAGAATTAAAAACATAAAAAAATTTTAAATTTTTCAGAAAAATTAAATACAATTAAAACAGAAAAACAAAAACATAATCTAAAATAGAAAGTTAAACAAATAATCAATTACACTACAATACATATGAAAATAAATAATTAAATAAAATAGAATATTAAAACTATTTTTTGGACCGAAACATACACTAAAAACCTAAAATTAAAATACAAAAATTTAATTTATAAATTTATTAAATTAAAAACTAGCTTTAACCTAAATTAGAAAATAAATCAAAAAATAATTAAATTAATCATAAAAACTAAGAAAATTAATACTAAGATATTAATACTCTAACGAAACCCTTTAATAATATAAAAAATAAAATTAACCAAAGGAAACTAATTTAATCCAACTTCTAACAATTTGACTAAAAATAACAAAAATAAATAGAAAAATAATCTGAAAATTAAAATATATTAGGACTCAAAATAAAATTAATATAAAATTACTGAGATATCTATTCTATTATCAATCAATGTAATTCATTCTCACGTCAATCATTAGTAAAACCCATTGTGACTTCAAATTGTGACTCGACTTAAATCTAATGAGATAACTATCAAAGTGAACAATATATATTTAATTATATATTTTTGGGTGGATGAATAAGATATTTCATTAGATGAGAAAATTTGTTCTTCCTTTCTACTAAAAAGAAAATATGTATTGTAAAGATATAACAATAGCTTCTGTCATTATTTGGTTTATTAATTTGCTAGGAAAATGTGGTCGAGGTGACTAAAGAACATGGTATCGGTTTCAAACTAATTTTTAATTAGTGACTTTAAGTTTTGAAAGTGATTGAATCAATAAGGATCGGTCAATTGCGGGAGGTATGTTATGATTAAGGTATGAGTTAACTACTTATTTATGTAATTTTTTGTCTAATTTGATTTGTTTGGATCATGAGTTTCTCTCGTCTTTCTACTTACTTTTTAATTTTGTGTCTATTCTATCATTTTCAAAATACGACATGCATCCACGCTTTTACCATACATATGTTAAGTGTGGAAATGGTATGAGTGGATAAATATTCCACACACTAAATAAGTTAGATGAGAGTCGTCTTTAACCACACACTCATATCCAAAAAAAACACCATCACTCGTCATACTTATATCTATGGACATATTACCCTTGAGCGAGTCTTTTTTCCTATTACCAGCTTGCACTTGAAGCAACTTCTACCACTAATATACACACTTAGGTTGTAACAAGTTAAGTTACAAAATTCTTTTTGAAATTAACTAGGGTTAATTAAAATATTTTATTTTTTTTACTCTTTATGCCATGTTTTTCTCTCGAAAGGATGGGTGACCGCGGTTGCCCTAACATAGATCCGCCTCTGGATTAAAAATACTTAGTTATTCTTCAAATTAGGGTTCTGTTCATTAAGGTGAATTTTTTTAGTTTTATTTTATTTTACTTTTCTTTAAACAACATTAAGAAAAAAAGATATAAAGCGGGCACATGTGAAATTTACTGATTAAGCAGAAAATAAGAGAGAAAACGAGATTAGAGTATGAGATTTGAGGTTTATTTTTTATTTTGATTTTTTCAATATATTGGGCATTGTGCTATAAAAGAGAGAAATCGAAAATTTGCATAAAAATATTTCCTTTATGTGTTTAATTTTCATAAAAATTCTTTTCAATTATTTTTTTAAAAAATTTCTTTTTGATTGTAAATTTAGTATTTGACTTATATGATTATCATAAATTGTCCAATGCGAAAAAATTCTTTTTATGTATTTCAATTATCTCAAAATAATCTGCAACGCTTATTATCCATGCTAAATAATCATTTTTTCAATAGATGTAAATCACCATTCTTAATATACATGGATATACCTTAATAGGTTAGTACCACTCTTACAAGAGTGGTTATATTTTTCCACATTATTATGTGTGAAAATGATTTCGAGCAACTCATTTTTGCTTATTTTTCTGCCACACTCAATCATGTGTAATTAGATAAGGCTAGAAGCATACCATATGGTGATTGTAGCATTTTTTATTATTAATCTCATTTATTAAATGTAGTTATTAAATATTTACTTTTTAGTTCATAACTTATTAAGGAGTGATTACATTACTCCGCGCATACATGACGGTCCAAACTAATATGTATGAACCTTTATCCCATTTTATGCACGTAAATTAATTACTATTGATGAAAAACACTGTACGAATATAGATATAATTGAAATTAACCCATTTTATACACGTAAATTAATCAAATTTGAAGTATATTTCATGTTTCAGCCAGGAAGTTTGGTCTCTCTCTGTCCTCTCAAGCGTGGTCATGGATGACCCGTTGAGCTCATAAAATATCTCATACATTCAAAGGCGAAACCCTCGTTTTTATTTGTGATCGCAATGGGGAGCTCGAATTTAGGGCTTCGATCATTGATTGATTGAACAGTTGCGGAAACCTAGACGAATAATTTGAAAATCGGTGGGATTTTTGGGTGGGAAGGGGAGAGAGAGAGAGAGAGAGGGGGGCGGGCGAGATGGATCCGGAACAGACGTTTATTAGGGTTCAAGAGAGGTTCTCGCAAGTGGTGAGCCCTAGAGTTAGAGCTGCGCTCGAGTACATTTATCTCTTCACCGCCATCACTTTGTTCTGTATTCTTGTGGTTATGCACGCCAATTATGTCCAGCAGGTTAGGTTATTTGATGATTTCTTTAAGTATTTTGCTTTGGTTCTGTTACCTCTTTTTCTGATCTTTGACAATTTGAATTATGATTGCTTTGGGTTTGGGAAGAATTTCGCAATTAAGTTGGGAATTGTTTGAAAATTGAATTACCATGCGTAGATGTGATTGGGTTATCTTTTTGCTCTTTGTTTAAACAAGGGCGTTTTTACTTAATCAGATGCTCAGGATAATAGCTATTTGTTTTCATGGTCTATAGAGGAGAGAGAATGGAAGCAGTGTAGCTGTTGTTGCTAGGGCTTGTCTCTCTCTTCTAATAAAATGATATAATTTGTTGCAACACCGCAGAAATATGTATATGTATCAGTTATGGGACTGTCTTGTGTAAACTGTAAAGCCTCTAAGTTGAAATCACTACATCTCCTGAAAGCCATTATCCGAAAACATATTCAAATGGAATTACTGTATCTCCTGAATATACTGCATTGTAGTCTGCTTTATTATCTGTGGCTTACTAAACTGAAGTTGCTTGGGAGTGAGGGATCACAGACTTTTGACACCTACCAAATCCTGTGGAAGTGGGGTTGTGGTCGAGGGATGGTACTACTTTTCACAATTTTTATTTTCTCTATTACATTCCATCTTTTTTTTTTTTTTTTTCCGTTGTATTTCCCTTTTTCCTTTCCTTTATTTTTGTTTTTTTTTTTGGGGGCGCTCCCAGAAAGCTGTTTTTTAAGTCTGGATGCCAATAGTTAGTAGTTATGCGGATGTTTATGGCTAAATTTTGGCTGATTTATGAATCTGCAGCCTGGCTGTTCAAGTGAGCTGTCAGGAGTTAAAACATCAGAAAGCCAACTTATTTACATCAAGGTAATGAAGTTACACTGTTTTTTAACGCTATTGATATAAGCTGCATGTTCCTTGTTGTGGTAGCTTGTTTAGTTTCCATTTCTACATGCTATTTGAACTTGTGTATCGGAATTCTTTTTCCTTTGTTCCTGTATTATGCACAAGGTCATGGAACTAGCTAATCTCCACACTCATTGGGTGGCATATGATTATAACTATGTGCAATATAGAGGTTTTGTCGTTAATAGATCAATAGAGTTAATCTCTGCTCAATCTATTGATGCAGATAACTGGTGTTGGGCTGTTGACACGGAATGATTCTGAGCCTAATTTTCTAAATGTTTCTGATGAGCATACTATGAGTGATCAGTCCAGAGAGCGAGATGTCCATGGAGATGACTTGAATTTGTTTGCTGTGAAATACTGGTTCAACTGGATTTCTGGTGCTAGGAAGGGGAAGTTGAACTTCAAGTTCTGGAAGGCTTATAATGAGCTTTTTGAACTGCGATCAGAGAGTTCCGTCGATGGAAAAAGCTCCAAGCTAGTCGTCCCTGACCGTAAAGTTGATAGAGAAGAGTCTCAGGAATCTTTTCCCATCTTTTCCAAACAGTTTTTCAAAGCCGTCATCTATCGCTTCTTCATGAAGTGGCAAAGGCGTCTATCATTTATTTGGAAGCATGGAACACATTTCCTGAGGGCTCTCTGGGTGTGTATTTCCTGGCTTTTTAATTGAAGCGCAACCATTTTTCCTTTCATGTTCATGCATCTTTTACTTGAGTCATTTCAGTTGCCGTCTATTAGCTCCTTCAATTTCTGTTCTCATGCTTGGTCACTAATCTTCTGTTATTCTTCAAAAGTTGAAGCCTTTCTCTGCTTCAATGTTGGCTTAGTATAATACTGTCCAAGATTGAGATTTAGTAGTTGTTCAAATGATTGTTGCTCTAGACAAACTTCAATCAAAATATAAGTTGTTGATGTTTAAAATAAATTACCTTTTCTAACAGTTGTCACAATATTATTTGTACATCCATGTATCTGTGTGTTCTTACTGTATATTTTACTTGTCTCCTTTTCAATCTTACCTTTTTCGGTAGCTAATTTATCTCTAGTTACTTTCGATTTCTTCAGCTCAGTTTTATAAGTAGATGTGGAAATGGGATGTTCAGCTTCACCCTGGTTGCCTGAGAATTGCATCTAGTGTAGTCAAGAGTAGTTTCCAGATGTAATATAACCGTGTGCCATGTTGATTAAGGTCAAGATTATGTTCTTCACTTTGACACTTATATCATCATATTTGGTGCCTTCTTTGGTCAGAAAAATCTTGGGTATATTCTGTCTATTCAAAATGATATGGATCTGTCTTCTTTGAAATAATAGAGTTCTTGACTTTTGTTGTATTGATTAGAATCAATAAAATGCTTCTTGCCCCATGACTATTCTTATATTTTTTTCTTTTCTGAATCGGACTTTTAAGGCAGAATATTGCGGGTATTCACTTGGATTTAGACATTCCCAAGTGGCTGCACATTTTCTACCTAGATAGACTCAACTCTGTTGCAGGTAAGTGGTTATCACTGAAAGTGATCATTGGTTCAAATTACAATCAATACATGTTACTATTTTGATTTAATCTTCCAAGTTTTGAGATTCTCCAGAATGATATTGGTCTTGCTAGTTTTTATGGCTTGAAAAATTCTATAAATGCAACTTTAAGGCAGAAAAATGAGGGCTTGTTGAAATTGAATTCATCTGCTCTCCTGTTTCACGTCTCGCCACATGAACGGACATAGCTTTCAGTGTGAAGAGAGGCTCATCTTATCTTTTAGCTGCTCTTAAGGACAAAGTTACTGAAAATTTAGGTGAAAATACAGAAGTTGTTTGGGTGCAAAAGAATTCACTAGGTTTAGAGCATCTCTGGTGGTAATAGTTAATTTTTCATCATTTGGATGTATTGCCTACTTGTTAGTAGTAGTGATGAGAGGAACTGAGGAATGTGAAGTGTTCTCGGGCATCTGGAAATTTGTTAATTATGTAGTTTTCTATTTCTTCTTCTAAACAAGTAGAAGAGAGAATCATCTGGGGGACAGAACGACTTTTAAATGAGCTAAGGCATGGGAGACTAATAATGGCCTTGTTGAGTGGTTGATGCATTGTTTATCATGAAGACTTTGCATTTCAGCTACTGGAAGTTGATGGTTTTTTTTTGGGGGAGTGGGGGTGGGGGGTGGTTGTACTGAGAAAAGTATAGGAATTAGCTCTCCTTTCTGGTTTTGAAGGAAGGAAATTGACCCTAAAGAATTCTTGCTGCTTGAGTATTTTTAGTACACGTGCATGTTCTGGCCATCTGCTGATTTCCTTTGTATGAGCAGTTTATGGTGTCCTGGGGACAATAACCAAAAGAAATTGATTTTTACATTTGTTTAGTAAAAATAGATACATCTTTATTTTTCTCTAAGTTTATTTGGCCCCTTCAGTGCAGTGGCTTGAAAGGAAAATCAAAGCATTTGAGCCAACATATCTCTATACTATGGAAAAGGTAAATTTTTGTCTCAATTTTCATACACTCTGTATGAAGCTACTCAGTCTTCTATTGTTGTTGCACATGCTCTTGTGCTGATGTTCACGTCAAGAAGCTAGGGCTCGTCATAGTATTTACAAGCTCACTTGCTTTTCATCTGCAGGGGTACTTTTTGCTTCCTGAAGAAGCTAGGGCTCGTCATAATATTCACACAGCCAACATTAGCATATCTGCTCGACATTCTTGCTTTGGCAACAGGTTAGTATCCTCTGTTTGCACTATGATAACCATATATTTTTGAGCTGTCTTCTTGTATGGACAACAATTTGTACGCATTATCTCATCTTTATTGACCGAGAGGCTCTTATCACTGTAACTTCAAAACCTCTTTTCAAAGTATATCTTTTAAACAATTTCGTGTATATAATTGCTTCATTTGCAAAGTCTTGGAGATTTTAAAGACTAATTCTAAAACTCTAAAAACGAGTATTATGGTGGTCTGTAATGCACTGCATGCTTTTAGAATGGTCCTAAAACACCCTTTGAGGGTGTATTAGGAGTATATAGTCACCACTTGACATTATTCTTGGACTTTTAAAAGAAAAACCTCACAGTCTAGGTACCTCATCATTTATTTTGGGGTTTTGGAGAGATCGTGCAAACTCAGACTCTTTATCTCTGAATCATTTGAAGACATTCTAAATATCCTTGTTTTTTCGATGCATGCAATGACTTTGTTGGCTCTGCTTTATTGATCTCTAGGTAGAATTTCAAAATGTTGAAAGTCAGGCATTATGGTTGATGTAGTATATAGGGTACATTTCTGAAGTTTCAATACTTGTCTACAACAATCTAAAACATTTTTATCTTGAAAATTGGAAAACAATATGTAATAGCCCTTCATTTTGATGGCCTGTAGAAGATTTTTCCTTTCTACCTAAGTACCTCCTAAACATCCTAAGATGTTCTAAATATCTTTTCGGCTATTTCAATAAGCGTGTTGGTTTCATTTGAACCATCTTGTGGATCTTTGGGTGATTAAAAAATTCCCTGAACGGGCCTTGTGATGGTGTATGATATATGAATTTTCTAGAATGGTCATCAAGAGCATAAAACATTTTAAAGGGTGAGAGGGAGCACGTGGGTCTCTCGGAATTGATTTGTCCGGGGGCAAGGATGCATACAGATAAGGCTACTTATGTCTGGATTTTCCAGACTCTGCGCAAGTAGACCCACTATGGGAGTAGTTGTCGTGAGGGTAGCACATAATCAACATTTGACAACTATTTGGCCACTTTCCGGAAATGCCCAAAAATTGTGTATAATAGGCTTTGTTTTAGGGGATTGCGAGAGTCTACTCCCACTCTTCATGATTTTGATGAGCGAAATGACTTTATAATCATCTTGTAGATTTTAAAGCACTATTCTTACATGCCTATTTGTATTTGAATGCACTGTAAATTGTTTTTGTGATCACAAAATACGTATAGAACATTTGGAGGTGTCAATGAGAGATCTTATAATCACCAATTGAAACTTTTGAGACAATTTTCCAAAAAGCCAAAAAATTTGGTTATGATAAACTTTATTGTAGGGTCCTTGGAGCCTCTGAGATTTGAAATGACTTAGTATGATGTAGCTAATACGCCCTAGACAATCTAATCACCATAATGACTTTGGCTCAATCTTGTGAACTTCAAGATGTGATTCTAGAGTACCAAAAAATTGGGCATTATGGTTGGTATAATACTTCATTTTATATGACACACCATCTTATATGACAACATGGATAATTTACAGCTATTGTTCAAGGTTGCTATATGTTTCTAACAATCCTTCATTTTCAGGTGGCAACAACTTCTCATAAATAGGGTGGTGGGGTATGATACTATTCTGATGAATAGTTTACTAGATTCTCCTGGACAGGGTATGCAGTAGTTCTTTGCTTCAGCCAGTTTATGGCTATATGCCACCATCTGTTCTCTGTGAACTTGTGTCTCTTCTGTTGACACAGTTTCAAAGCTCGTCTTGGACATGTGGTTAATACTGTTTGTTGCATGTTTATCTATGCTGAGATTTTAATAAGATGCAAGGCTTCTGATAGTTATTTGTAATGGATTTCCTGGCATTATTGTTCTGGGATATGTGTTGAATATTTTGCTAAAAAAGCTGAATCATCGTTTTTGAACTACGTAGAAGGGATCAGTCATCTCAGGTTCCTCAAGTAAAAATACTAGTAAGACTTTGCTTGAGCTACTTATCTGCGTCATGTGGCTCCTTCATCAGCTTTATTAATGTTCAGTGTGATCATTTGATTCGGTATGACTGCTTAGCTTTCAGTTGGCACCCATCCATATTATGATTGCTGCATAGTGCATGGTCTTTATTCCTGTGTTACTCATTTATGAGAGAATTAGTAAAGCTTGGTAATGGATGTCTCGTTGTCTCTGTGCTTTCCAGAGATGTGTTACTTACATGTGGATCTCCCTGAACCCCACCTCCGTGTGATCTATGCTGGGCAGTGGGCCTGCTGTTGACTACTTATTGTAGTAATGGCTGTCCCTGTCATGTTGTGCTTGTACTTTATAGATAGATACGTATTACATAACTTCAGCTTGATATTTTTTTCTTTTCCTAGGTTGTTTTGATTGCATCAAGTGTCATGGGCTCATGGGATAGCATATGCATAATAATTTAGTTGGATGTCTCAAATATGTTTCTTTGACCTCTCATTGTTGTGGCATAACTTGAGGATAATGTGTTATATTACATCTCTGGGTCCTATATGAATGCATGAATGAGAAGACTCTATTTTTCACTGTTTCAATTGTGTACTTGGATTACTTATGTGCTAGTCTTGAATGCAGGATACCTATATAATTATCAAACGAAGGAGTTTTACAACCTGAGCTATGCCCATGAGCCGCTAAAAGGTTCCGCCACTTTTGGAGGTTTGTCTGACATCCTTTATCCTGTTCTTCATAGTCTTGTGTCATATTCAAGTCTGTTCATGGACTTTTGTTCTGTGGAACTGTCAGTTTTTTTTTTTGGTTTTTTTTTGCTGTCTAGTGGAAAAGAGTGAGGCTTGATATATTTTTAAGGTTTCTGCTTTGGCTTTGAAAAGAGATCAGCATTCTATCATCCGAGTTATCGCGTCATTTGCGAGGAAACAAACTTTAATATGGAAAGGCAGCATGTTCTTCTAAAATGATTGAATCTCAGTAGTTAGAGATGAAGTTCCAAAATCTTAGGTCTCTTTTGATATATAAACTTCTGTCGTCTTTTGTGTTGCTTGACGTGCTATCTTTTCCTTTTCTGCAGACTACCTTGTGACAAAATGTGGAGTGCTTATGATGTCACTTTTTGTGTTCTTTACAACCACTATGTCAGTTTCATTTACATTGAGAGAGACTCAGACTCGCATGCTCAAATTCACAGGTTATTTTGTCTTTCAGCTTCATATTTCTTTACTAATCCACTATTTGTCAGTAGTATGATTGTATGCTGGATACTAACCAATCAGAAAGATCTGCCCCGCCCTCCCCGGTGGTTTTTTTTTTTTTTTTTTTGGTTTTGGGCTGGGTGGGGAGCTAAAGGAGTAGAAGAAAGGAAATTTGCATTTCACTTGTTGCGCACTAGTGCTTTTACCTTCGAACATAGCTTGCCATTAATAGGAAGAAGGGTAAAAGAGGCAACAAGCTATAGCCTGTAACTCTGCTCTGTCTGCATGCCAAGCACGTTGAGTCAGCTAAAGAAGGGAAAAAGAAGGTTTTTTTGTTGGGGGGTGTTAAATAATGTTCCTATTTTCTTTTTCCACTTACCTAGCTATGGGAAAATTGTTCTTATGAGTTAATTGTATAAATTAGGCAAGAATGGGACAGGGGCATTTATTCCTTTTGCCCATAATGTCCTGCTTTTTCTTCGCTTTTTCTTTATTTGTCAGAATTTCTCTATGCACAGTTTACAGATATCAGTCAGTTTTTAACTTTTTTTTTCTCAAATTGCTGCAGTGCAGCTTCAACACCATGCTCGACATCGCCTTCCAACATTCCAGTTGATATTTGTTCATGTCGTTGAATCACTTGTTTTTGTGCCTGTATGTATGCACACACACAAAAATAAAAGCGTTATCATTATTAAGATTTTTGATGTTCACTTGATGACAGTTCTCATTCGTGGATTTGCAGATTATGATAGGCATTCTATTTTTCTCTTTGAATTTTATGATGATCAATTACTTGCTTTCATGGTATTGATAATAGTCTGGTTATGTGAGCTGTTTACCCTTATCAGGTTGGTCTCATGCTTCCCTCTGCTATTTTTTCGTTTTCTTCTCGGAGCTAATCTATTTTGGATTGCGTACTATTTGCAGTGTTCGCACACCAATATCAATGAAGTTCTTTCCACGCTTTTTCTTGCTTTATTTCCTGGTGTTCCACATCTACTTCTTTTCGTATGCTTACGGTATGATATTATGCTCTACATGCTTAATTAAGAATTAGTTCACTTTTGAAAGATTTTTTTTGATAATGTGCGTTGTACCCTGTAGGGTTTTCATACTTGGCTCTATCTACTACTGCAGCATTCATGCTGCATCTTATCCTGTATTTTTGGAACAGATTTGAGGTAAATATTTCTCTCTAGTCTGCTAACACATTTGGCATTACAGCTAGGTTGTGAAGTATATGTTGTATAGGTGTATATTAATCTTGCTACAATGATTAATGATGCTAGGAAGTTAACTCTGGGAAGAAATGAAAATATGTGAGTTTTACTTCCATAAATAGTACTCTTCTCATCCGTGTCTCTATATGACAATACACTTACAGGTCACTAGCTTCTTGACAACTCCTTTTTATCTCTCGGTTGGCTGTCTAGATGAAAGTTTAGTTATTACTGTCTTGGCTGTTATTTTAATTTACAACTGTTCATAAAGTTTTTTTAAAAAAATAGATTAAATTCTCATTTCGACCAACTATCTTGGTAATTAGATTCTTTTATAAGAACACCGAGATTCCATTGATTTATCCATGAAACCACCCACTTGATGGAGCAGCGAGAAGGTGCATCTTTGCCAGTTTGGGATCCATATTTCTGGTTTCTGTTTCCAGTGGTATATCAGTTAGAAGTTACAACTGGGTAAACTATCATTGTTCTCAGGTCCCTGCTTTACAAAGGTTCTTGCAAAATCGTCGGTCACAAATGCAGCAGCACCCAGACTTCCACATCACATCCTCTACCATACTGGCCTCTACATTGCATATCACCCGGTTGAATACAAGAAATCCTGGTCCAGTGATGGAAGCTGCCTCGGGGTCTGGTACCACTAGCGTCAGACCTGTTATCGATCTTCCTATACCGCCAAATGTGCAGGCCGAAGTATCTGGGCTTCAGGAACAATTTGGAAACACAAACCAACAGACTGAAAATGCAGAGGGGGATCCTCTTCCGATTCCCGAGCATGATCTTCAGCAACCAGAAGGTGGTCAGAACCCTGGAAATATGAATTCTTTTAGCTCATTGTTGCTGTGGATACTGGGAGGGGCTTCCTCAGAAAGCCTCAACTCGTTTTTCTCCATATTTAGAGATATGAGAGATCAGGGCCAGTTCTATGCAGAATCTCCTAGGCGAGAAACCAATGCTCCTGCCCAAGACCCTCAACAATGACAGGTGAATCAACCAAAGTGAAAAGCTGACAAGTGACAAAAATTTTGTGGCTTTCTTGCCATGCAGCTCCACCCCCTCCCCCAATTCCTGTGCCGTAGATAATCAAAGATTTCCTGGAATTGAATTGTCCGATATTGAACGCTATGAAGATTGAATGGGAGAAAAGAAGATGTTGGGATAAGCTGTATGCTGTATGGGTTGAGGTTGAGGGTTGTGTTGAATACATTGTGGTAAATATAACTTGCTGTTGGTGGGTTTGAGCTGTGAGCAGAGGTTCAGTGTAAGATAATTCCTTACTTGCCTCTGTCACTCTCTGGCACTAATTCTGCAAGTATTGCTGTAAAAATGATGGATTCCAGTTAACTTGTTACAGTAAATTGCAATATTATAATACCATCGGAAGTTCCACATGTGGTTTAGTTACTGTTAAATGGGCCCAGGGCTTCTGTTTTCTGAGAATAAATGTGCTTCTATGCCTGTTTATGAAGTTGATAAGAGATGCTGAATCTAAGTTTCATTCCCGGTGCAATGTAGGAACAAATGTTAATATAGACAGGATGCAAAAATCATATTTCTGGTATGATTTTCATAAAGTTAACAGACCTAGCTGACTAAAGGGCTTGAAGCTATTAACATGCCCTGGGCAAAGTTTATAAACTTCATGTTTGTTTGCTCTCTATATATAACATAGAGATTCAAATACAAATATATGTAATCACTCTACAAAACAGATGTTCTTGTTTTGATCCCTACTGCAAATAGTAAACAAGATGTCTTGATGTACTGATTCTTTCTTGTGAGGGGGAGATGAGGACTACAATGCATCAGAAATTGGCGTGCCATAAGGCCAAATCACGGTTATCAAACATTAGTAAATCAATGACAATGGTGATACAAGGCATTAACAGGGTAAGCTCCTGAAATTTCTTGGTGGGACTACATGAACTATATTTACATTCAGAGAATTTCTCGGATCCACAAACATCAAGCAAATGCTGTTTCAGGCGCTTACAAGGTAAGTTACGGCTACTTTTAGGAAAATCCCTTCTGTATCTCTCCCTCTCTCCTTTTGTGTTTCTGCGGAAAGACCTCCAGCTTGTGTTCACAACTATATCGAAGCTAAAACTCCGTATCAAAGCAAGCTACCAAGACTTTGGTGACCATGCCCCTAGCAAACGGAATGTAGCTCAAACTGTACCTGCAATTTAACAACATATGGGACATGATAAATAAACAAAAAATGGAAAAGCAATGCAGCAACTAGCGCAGTTTCAAAAGATATATACAGAAGCTGCACACCACACTTTTTTAGAGACGAATAAATATTTATCTGCAAAAAACATTGCATGTTACAAGCAATTATAATCTTTGTACAATATGTCACAAGCAATTATGTATTTGCTAAAAACACAGAGGAATAAATATGGGACATGATAAAAACATTGCTTGTGTTCAAAAGATGTGGAGGAAAGAGGAAAACTATATCAACCTATTTGTACAATATGTCACAAGCAATTATAATCTTTGGGGGAGGGATTGAGAGGCACAGGTTATTGAACATTGATGTTTCGAGCAGTGAAAGTGAATTTCGTTACCGTCATTTAGTAAAAGTGTAAAACATAGCCTCGCAAGTATATGAATGGTCTTAATAAACAAATATCAGCCACAGCAGTATAATCCCTCTAAAGCAATGGGGAATATAAAAGATACATAGCATTGTGCAAGTGAGCAACCTAAAACTACAAGTCTCTGTGATCTGCCAAGACCAAATGGGAGGAAATGAACAGAATATTTGAACTTGAGCTAGAAAACAAAGGCATACGATCAGTCTGTACCTCTACGGTCACTTCATGACTCTCAATGCATCTATATTAACATACAACAAACTCACTGTTTTTCGTTTTTTTTTTTTGGGGGGGACAGTGGGATGGAAAGATACAGTATGTATTTGCTAAAAACACAGAGCCCACTTGGATTACCATGTTAAAGCACCAAACTCCAAAACAATTGCCAACAGTGTCAAGAGCTTGTTATGGACCTGTTCCATCCATCAAATGAGGAAAGGTTTAATTTAACATGAAGCAAGGATATGGAAAACAAAGTTAACTTAAGAGAGTAAAAGGAGAGGTAGAATATACTTACATAGAGTGCACAGAACAGGGAAATTATCATACTTGCAAGATACAAGGCAGTTGCATATATACGAACGGGATCAAGCATCATTGTTACTTGTCTTTTCGGGCCTATTAGGAAAGCTGTGCTGCCACACGAAAAACCCAACTTAGCCATGCAAAACAGGAATATTACAGCAACCAGTTTAATAATTCCAGATCCTAACAAAGTCAAATTCAAGCCACAAGGGAAATTTATCAACAGTCACTCCCAGAGAATGCTAGGAAAATCCTTCAGATTCAAAAGAAAAAATAAAACCCCTCACGAGAAAGGACATAAAAAGGTTTAATGAGATATAGCAAGATGAATATAAATACAAACCTTCCAATAGCAAGCAAATTTCCAAGGGTGAACGTGATGCCAAACTTGATTGGGTTGAAGAAAACAAGCATGGACTGCGTAGAAAACGAGCAGGTATCAAGAAACAGCATTTGAAAAAAAACCAATATGTATTAATCATGTTGGAGTTGACAACATCAGAACAAATCAAGACATATCATTTAGCTAGATCAAGTCCTTAAGTTTCCTGCTTTAGGCTTAGGAAAAAAAAACAAACAAGAAACTATATGGATCTTGTTGCAGTAGGTTTGTAGAGGTCAAGATTTACTTAGCTTTACCTTTGACAAGTATAGGAATTATTTCTAATATCTATACTCATCGAGAACAACTAAGAATACCCATGATGAGGTTCTTGGTATGCTTTTATTTTTCCTTCAAACCTTGTTTGTTATCTTTACTTCTGTGTGTTATTGGACTTTCAGAGAGAGTGGATAAGATAGGGCATGGAAAGGAACACATCCATTCATGCAGATCATCATTACAGCATCAGAAAATAGACAATGAATCATTTTAGTATACTTGGTTTTCAATGTTTTTCTATTCTAGTACTCTCCATTTGGCTTCTTCCTTCATAATGATTCAGTGGGCGGGGGTCAGCTGGCGGAAGGCAAGGCTATAGCATAGCACATGGGAAACGGACGATCACTCATACAACTCATTTAAGAAAATAGATTTGGGTTATCATCTGCTATTCTTGAAATCAAGAATGAGCAAACTGAATAGAAGCATCTCTTGACTATACAAATGAGCACACTCAGACTTACCAAAAATGTGCAAGTTAACCCCGCAACAAAGCATATGATAAAACCATGAATTCTCTGCACAAGAAAGGACAAAGAGAAAGGCAACCGTCACATGATTTTACAGATTACAAGGAAAATCAAAGAACAAATACATCCAAGTAAATGAAAAGTCAAGGCAACAATCAATTTTAAAGTTTAAAAGTAGAACTATAAAAAAAAAAAAAAAAGCAAAGGTAGTGCGGATATATTTCCTGGAAGAGGAGAGTTGAGAGAGAAAGGGGAAATACATTTGGGGAGGGGGAGCCAGGGTAGGGGAAAGAAAGCATATTCAGATTCACTAAATACTCTTTTGTATGACAAGGAACTCTATTTTCAGATTTGTTAATAATCATATTGGTCGAATGAGATGCATCTCTTACAGGGGAATTACAATGGTCATCACCATGTGTCGACACACCGGAATCTAATCCACATTCAAGAATTGCACTAGCTCAAGACATAGCATAACAAGAAGCTACTGCAAAGAACTGTTACAGTGCCACCTAATGTATTTTATGTCAACTGTTTTTCAGTTGATCAGGGCTATAATGCCAGTACACATGATTACCTGGATTAAATTTAGATTATCCAAGTTTCAATTAGCCTTCCAAAAATATAATTAATGCCGAAAACCCAAAATGAATCATGAGTGTACGAGTATCTAACCAGATCCAAGAACAGAAATTGCTCCTACTTGAACTTGTTATTGCACCCATGTTCGATAAACAATGGATACTAGATATTGACACAATATGACAATTCAAGACCTCTAGATCCAAGAAGCAAATGAAAATCATTGCTTAACTCTGGGTTTCTTTACATGTATACGTTGAACACGGACGCTTTTTTACTGGGTCTAAGCAACACCATACACAGATTTTCCCACGGACAAAAGCAACACAGCTATAGATGCAAAATTGAAGAAATATGCTAGATAATATTCCCTCCGTCCCAAATCCATAATCAAATTTTGGGAATATATAAATGAAGTGTTTAGTGCAGCACACATTGGAAAAGTGGTTTTTTACCTAATGAAAACACTAATAAGTCACTGGAAAGAGGAATTTTGACAATATTATGGGACTTTGAAAATAAATGTTTTTGACAATGGATATAGGATGAAGGGAGTATAAATCTAGTGAGCAAAACCACAATATAGCTTTCATCACTGCTCAAATGTGTTCACCAATTTTGAACTGTCTACACTTAAAGCAGCTACATTACTGTTCTTCATTTGAACTGGAACCTAAAATGGCACATTGCAGAGCATCAATATATCCATGAAACTCAAAATTAAAAAAAAAAAAAAAAAAGGAACAAAGGAGTGGAATCCACTATTATTTTTCAACCATCAAATCCACTATTATTTTCCGAAATTAGAGGCACATAAGATCCAACAATTTAAGTAAATATAGGAATCCAATTCATGACGCATCAAGCAAGGGTTTAAGATTAGAGGAAACGACGGAATCGAATGGCGCGGGGGTTGGGGGGGAAGACCGGGGAGGGGGAGAGACCTGTTGGGTGGACAAAGTACAGTTGCGATTGAAATCATCCATGAAAGCGAAGGAGCTTTCTTCGGCAGTGGCCGCCGTACCAGGAACCGATTCTTGATCAGCATCCATGCCAACGAGCATCTTCATCCTCTCCATAGCTTGGTGATTCTTCACCTTCTCAAACGCCAAGCTTATCTTCTCCATTCTCTCTCTCCTCGAAACGCCGTGCAGGACTCTGGAGTTTCGAAACGGGCTGATAATCTGCGATGTCGATGGATGAATGAGTGTTGAGTAGAGAGGAAGAGGAGAGAGAATGGAAGCAGAATGACTGTTGACTGTTTTCTGAAAACGACAAGATAACCCGCTCAAGGGTAATTTTGTCTTTGTCATTGTCTTTTCCTTGGGCCTTCAATCCCCAGCCCAACGGCCATTTTTCAAGGCAAAGAGCTTTGTTCGGATGGCATGTATAATGCCTTCTCCTGCTAGAACCACAGGCTATAAGTCACGTCTGGATGGGTTTGGTCGAGGTTGGAAAATGCCGAACCATGGTCCAGGGCAAGTTTGGACTACGACAGACCATGGTCCACTGGACCTTATCGGGTTCGATCTAAGTTCTTGGTACTAGTTTAAGTATTTTAATAGACAAATTATGTTTGTAAACTTTATGTTAAATGTTTGCATAATTTAAGACGACTCCAATATTAATGTAAGCTTATCACACAAAAATAAAATAAAATAAAATAAAATTGTATCATGTTCACTTAGCGCGCTTTGTTCTCATTGATGTTTATTAGAATTGAGTGAGTAACTCCAATATTGGTGTCATTTATTTTAAATCAAACAAATATGGTCATAGAGTTGGTTTCAACCTTTATAGAGCAACTAAAAGGTATTATGAAAAAGCTAATAACAACATTGTACAAGCTACAACCCCTTTGACCATATATTTCTACATAAAGTCGACTTCATGAACATGACATACATGTTTTAATATCCGTACAACAATAACCACAAACCCTAATGTAAATTCCTTGAACAGGATTTGGTTAGATCAATTGATTCTGTGACAGTTGGCTCGAACTTCTCCCTTGGACCCTTGCTTAACATCCAGCATGCCCATCTTAACGATGGCTTGTTGGAAGTTAAAGAAGAACATGGCTTGGTTGATGGCATAGCCATTGACAATCCCTCTAGTCCTGGGGCTATCGAACAAGGTTTGATCAGAAGAGAGCAAGCCAGCCCTGTTTTGCAAAGCATTGAAGTAAAAGTTGTCGAAGGAGTTCCTTGTGGCATCAAAGCTTTGCTCTGCATCATCCCCTCCTTGGCATGTCTTGGAAAGTGTCTTTGCAAATTGAACATCCAAGGATGGGTCTATATCATGGGTTGTATCAAATTTGCTCAACCTATTCTTGAAAAATACACACCTTGCCACTCCCAATGTGTGTGCCCCTGCATAAATTCATGGTAGACAAGTGTTGAGTATACATAACAAACACAATTAGTCTAATCAAGACGTACTTCTTGTGCTAGGGGTAGTAACACCGGGTGGTACGAGTAAGCTTTGTTTGTTCAACTGTAAAAATAATAATTTTTTCGATGAGAGGTTGGATCAACCATATTATATCTACGGATTAGAAAACCAGGATATAAAATATCAGATCATGGCACCCGAGTTCAGGTTCAACCCAGCTCTAACCCACTCCCCTAGATCGATGCTAAACCCTAGACCCCGCATATTGTACTAAGGGATAGGTATATGAAAACTCTGATTACCTGACAAAGCAACCATCTCTTGAGGAGTGAAGCCACGCTGACCAAAAATCTTGAGCAGGACAGAGCTGTTGAAACTTGGGAAAGGGAGATTGATGGTGTCTTCAATTTTTGATCTTCTTCCATCCAATCTTCCTTTTGGTATGTCAAATATGGGACCCCCACTCTGTTCCACCATGTATAATACTCAAAAGTCAGAAAAAAATAAAATGAAGCACTTTTTTAACTTTACTTTTAAGAATACACCATGATCATTATACTTTCAATTTTACACGATGATTAGTTAGCTAGCTAGAGACTCTTACCAAGAAAATAGCATCTCTAGCAGCCATGGCTACGATATCAGCACAAGAAACAACTCCAGGACACTGTCTCTCGAGCTCCTCCTTGGCCCCATCTATGACTTCATAGCCTCTTAGGCTGAGATTCGCAGGGGAGTCCTTTTCTGCTGTGTTGTCTTCTGTTGAGTCAATCAGGATCGACGCATCACATCCCTACATACATACATAAACCCATCAACCACAACTAATCAAAATAGTATGTAGAGAAGCACTTATAGTTAGTTACCTGAATCCAACAATCATGGAAATGCATTCTCAAAAGAGGGCCAGCCAAGGTAGGATCCTTTTGAAGAGCCCTAGAGACAGTGTCCCTAATAATGATATCAACCATTGGGCAAGTCATGATATAATAATCCATGGACAATGCATTGGCTCTCAACCTAAAACCATAAGCTCCCATCTCCATCAATAACAGCATTCCAATCAAGTATCTGATCATCGTCATTATTGCTAATCTAACTAGAGAACAATACTTAAAATCTACCAATAAGGGATGATCAATGTGTAATTAAACCCTAATTAATTAGTATTCTTCTTGTTGGGTTTGGAGTGCTTGAGGTGTTATGTATGTGCGTGTGTGTATTTATAAGGAGAGAGAGAGAGAGAGAGAGAGAGAGAGAGAGAGAGAGTGGAGGGTGTAGTGGAGCACATAATAACACCACTGAAGAAGATGATGAGTTGCAAAATGAGTTAAAGTCAAAGATGATATAATAATAATCATATTAGGGATTTTGTTAATTAGTGGCATTGCATGTTTAGTTTGCATGAAAGTAGACACGTAAACATGGACAACGGATTAATGGGTCCTCATAATATTCCACTGCTTTACAACCCAAATCATGTATATACAGTAGTACGTAGTAAGAAATTTTGGACATGTACCCCTCAAAAATAAATAATTTTTTTTAAAAAAAGAGAGATTTTTTAAAAAAAAAAAACTTATCAATTTTTTGTTGAAATAATATATAGGATTATATTAGTTATTGGCTATTTTATAAGATACAAAATAATTAAAAATAGTTTGTCGGTGAGATATATATATGTCTTTCTATTTGTAGAAATATTAGTAAGAATAAGGTTGTATACGTGTACATCTTTTCAGATTTTATAACAAGAAGATCCATACTTGATGGAGTTATTGTTATTGTTAAGATAAGTCCTTCAATGATAATATTCTCTTTATAAACCTGTTTACTCAAAAAGTATTCTTGAAATGTCTTTCTATTTTCTCGAGTCTCAATTATTTTTTTTAAATGGGTAAATTATAACATATACACATAACTTACAGAAAAAGTAAATATATATCATATAGGTTAAGGTAAAATATCACAAATAAGGTTCATTAAAAATAACCTCTCTGTAATCTTATCATAGGAATAAAATTATGCGCACCAAATTGTTTTGCACCGGCCTCATTTTAGTGGGACTCGTGTAATTCATTTTAATTAATTAGTTTATTTGATTTTACGTTTATTAAACTTGTTCATTCTCAAATGACACAGATGTTTCTTATAATAATATTATGTGAGAGATTAGTGTGCAAGAAGTAGAATAATAATGGGTGAAATATACTCCACGTGAAGGATTATTTTGCTTAATTATTATGATTAAGTGACCACTAATTAAAGTTGTTGCATAATTAAGTTTAGAAGTTAGGAATTGCCTCGATGCATGACTTTCCATTAAAATAACACCACATCGTAGAGGAATGTGGAAAGCTTGATCATCCAATTAAGGACATTCTCCATTTTTCTCTCTCTCTTAGGCTTAGTGTATTGAATTTAAAATTATATTTAAAGATTTTGTTTGGATATATATACATATGTAGGAGGTTTGGTGTAGACGTATATGTTAAAATTTTAAATTAATTTGTCCCGAAACAATTGAAATATGTGTACAAGTATAATGAAAATATAACCTATCATGAATTGATATTGGATAAAGTAATTTACAAACTTATTTAGACATTTAAGACTATTTATTTCATCAATATGAAACAAGTTTACTGTCATATTAAATGTAACGTATAAAATTTAAAAACAATTGGTTTCGAAATAACTTAAATTTAAAAAGAGTAACACAGAATCAAGTAGAGGACATTTGTTTAGAGCAAACAAGAAATGGTGGATTAGTGAATTGTATATGTGTATAAATAAAGGGCTAAGAAAGGCAAGTTGAGTAGGAGATTATTGGGTGGAGAGAGGGTCAAAGATGAAGGTAGTGAAGTGGGGAGCACAAGTGAGCTGGTTCCCATATTGCTTGGTGCCAAACTTGCTCTAGTAATGGTTGGGAGATATTGGAGACAGAAAAAAGTATCTACTAGTATTACGCGTGCAATAACACATGCTTATTGGCTTTGGAGTGCTATGTACGCGGCTTTATGTTCTCTCAGGAAACCTTTGGATCATCGTATTGATACGGTTATATAAAGTAATCATACAGAATAATACATATGTATACACTGTATTACAGACCACTTGTTTTCAGTAGGTAATGTCTTGCATTTGAGACGGTATTAGATATACTTTTTTAAAGATATTTCTTTAAAAATTAGAGTATATAATAACATCATATCATTGATCATGATATTACAAAATTCTATGAATTTTTGTCGATAGTTTCGGGTCTATGGCATATAAAACTGCCTCCAAAACAGAACTCGTGACTATAATGAAAGGACCAATACAGAGGATCCCAACAAGTACAGCAAAATCAGTTGGTTTCTTTTCTTCTTTTTTGTTTTCATTTCTGCATTTCTGTATCTACAAGCTCCTGCTTAAGTTAGTGCATACCATATACAAAATGAGCTTAAAATAAATTAAACCCAATAGACATAACAGAGGCCACTACTACTTAAAGAAGAAAAGAGTTCTTTGGGCCTTTCCAACACATATACATATTTTTCTTTGCTGGCCCAAAAACTCCAAAAAACCAAAGAATACGCATACCATCAGAACCTAAGCAGAATACCCTAGCGCACGTCATACAGCATAGCCAAGCTCTTCCCACCACCACGGGCACCAACAGCAGACACCACGGACTCATCCTTGCAGTTCAACCCGATCATAGCCACAGCCATCCTGCTCGTGTTCCTACACCTACTGCAAACAAACTTTGCAGGGACACCTTCAAAATCAGGTATCCCGGCACACCTTGTATGCTGCCAAACACTGCATATGTCGCATGCCAACATTCTCTCTCCGTCATCATCTCGCGCCCCACAGCTGCAATCCACTGTCCACCGCTCGACTCCCCTCTCCCAGCGGAACCGACCCAACCCGTTCTTAACCGGGCACCTACCACGGACGCTCAGCACTCGGAGGGGGTTGACCAAGAGCTTGACCAGGGCGGAATCTTCTACACCTCGGTAGTCGACTAGCTCTTCGGCTTGGAACCCCTTGAACATGATGTACACTTCTTGAAATGCCTTGGAAGCCTCAAGCTTGAGGTCGGCAATTGTAGCATTTGGAGAAAGGACGATCAGCTCTGGAGGTGGCTTTGTGGCATAATCTTCTGGCTGGTCAAGAAGTTTCACTTGGCAAAGGAGAAGCATTGAAGAGGGGTTCTCGTGGGATAACATTGTCTCTGGCTTGTAGTCCTTGACAAACTGCTTGCAATCAAGGAGCCTTGATGCTGCCCGGAGTACCATATCCCTTTTTGCTTCGGGCCCAAAGCTCAACATGGTTCGGGGATGAAGTAGAGCCTCGTACAAGAATTTCAGGTCCCGGAGGATATGATCTCTTGAGGGATAGTTTGAGAATGGAGGACTTGCACCAACCAAGTTTCCTTGTGTAGAACTGGTCTTGGATTCAAGCCTGCAAAGGACGTTCGAGTAGAGAGTTAGGAACTTTTGAAGCAAACCCATAGGATGAAATACACCAGGATTAGTTGCAAAAGAAACTATGCAAATGGCGATACTGACCTATATTCGAGTGCTCCACTATCAGGATTACAACGGGCATGTACAATCGTCCCATCTGTAGCCAGTTTTCCACCAAGTTCCTTCAGACAGTAATCCAGTAACTCTGGGGGACCTGCTTTACAAACAGCTCCCCTCAGACTACGCCAACTGACCCAGTTGGAACTTGATACTGCACGCAACACTTTAATCATAGTGTCTTCAACATGTTTAACGTCACTGCTAGTCCATGCACACAAGACCCCTGGGGCACAGGACCGACGTTTCTTGAAGGTATTTGCACAGACCAGGGGTGATTTTTGTGCATCATGTATTAAACTTGTCAGAAAATAAAAGAGGTCCCTTATATTTACAAGTTCGCGTTCTGACAGTGACTGATAATATAGTATCAGTTCCTGAATGTGAGTGCGAGGCTTTCTCCCTTGGCAGACGAACATGGAAAGTGGCAAATTGGATAGAATTTCAACAGCCTCTTTGTAGGCATCATGAGTAAGGGCAAAACTTCCAGACCCGAACTCATACCCCCAATCCCCATACCATGGATGCCCCTTGGTGATGGCATGAAGAAGTCTGTACTCCAACCCGTACTTTTGGACACATCCATGACACTGATCTTTCTGTTACGTTTGGAAAACAACAGCGTTTGATCTTAACACAAGAATATGGTAAGATGAGATCCAAAGTAAAGGAGAAGAGATATTTCCTAGTCACTGCAATGAGTACTACGGTTAACTAAGACTGTGGAAACCACCGCAAACCATTTAACAAATTATCAATATCCTCATTACCTTTCTCATATGATGAGAATACAAAATATGCAATAGAAAAATATATTCTCAAAAAAAAAAAAAACCATTCCCATGAACAGTGAGAACATCCAAGAGAAGAAAGGGAATGGGTTGAGCAGTACATTCATCTACAAAAAATTTGCTTCAAAAAATGTTCAATGGATATGAGATCTAAGAACACGATTGTTTCATAGCAATGCACAGATAAACTAGGCGCGAACAGAAATGTGTTAAGTGTATTCGAAGTACACTCATGACCAATACGCACGCATGATCGCTTGTCTTAATGTACTCTCCAGCTTCTTTTTCCCCTCTTTTTCTCAGCATTACTTTCATTAGAAAATGGAACTGTTTTCATCATTGACCAGTTCAGTGCTCCTTTTTCCATGCTGCTCTTTCATTTGTCTTCTTTTCTTTTCTTTTTTTTTTGGGGGCGGGGCACAACGTAAAAACTATGAACGACATACTTGTTAATAGAACATAAGCTCTCTCTTAACTATTATAAGCTTTGGCATGACTTCATTAAATTCCGATTACAAATGTTAAAACGACTAGCTGTGAAGTATTCATTCCGCTGATGAGAGAAGTACTGTTCTTCCGAAAAAAAATGTCCATAGCAAAACAGTAAATGAATGAATTCATATGCCACAGAGAGTTCCTCTGAAAAGAAATGTTTATAGCAAAACAGTTAACGAAGGAATTCATATACCACTGAGATGGCAAAGCAGGGCACAAAGATATATCACGGCACTCATATATTTGAAAATCTACTTCCTTTTGAAGTACTTCACTAGCAACAAAGTACAGAAATATAACAGCACCATGTACAATCAAGAGTCCTAACCTGACTCCGAGATATCTACATAGACGATCCCAGAAGTCCATGATATGTGATCCAGAAAGGACCTTTGAGCCACCTTCTCTACCATTGACTCTCAGAAGGTGGCCATATCCATTAGCATGGATGACACCATGCAACAGATGAGTAGTGTCCTCTAACTGATGATAAATCCACTCCTCGATATCATCAGATGTCATCACATGGTTGCATGTTTTGCACCTGCAGAGACCGAGACATCAGCACACAGATAAGCAAACCCAACATAGGATAGAGTTTTGCAAACTAAAATACTGCATAAGAAAGATCAAAATGAATCTAAAGAAGAAACAATGAAGGTAATATTTCCATCAACAACAAAGGACAAACCTGAAGCCTGTAGATGAAATTAATGCAACAGAACATACCCATAACAAAATACATCCACATCAACCATATAAATATTGAAAAGGACAAATTCAATATCACAACAAATTCAATTCCTTATGAACTATCAAGCAATAAATCAGATTACCATTCCATTGCCCACCACCAGATTTTCCATTTCCAAAACTTAAAGAACATTAAAAATGGCATGAAATTCACCCTTTCTCACCTGGGTTCTGCAAGGTTGACTTCACCTTCGCACTTGGAGCATGGCTTCACATACCCACCAACGGAATTCCCATCCGCCTTCACTATGAAATGGTACCGCTTTGCACAAACTGGATGCCCACTCCATCCTGCAAATCCATTCAGAAAATTAGCACGTTAATTAATTACAGTTTTTTCCCCTAAGCTTCTCTTTAACAATGGCCTATGCTGCTTTGGGAGTGAAAATTAAAGGCCACATCAAAATTAAATTCTTCCTAAATGACTAATACTCACCCAAACATGTCAACACCAACCCACTAATATTTCAATTTTCCCCTCATAATATCCACGAGTTAATTTTTTTATTTAAATTTTTGAAAATTCGAAACTCATACTTACTCCATATATCAATATAATTCCAGGTTTACGACACATAATCATTTTTTAATGGCTCACATAATCTTAATATATCAAGATTTACCCACATCCAATTATCCAAATGGGTCACTCGCTCTTAACTGGGTTTCTTTTATTATTAATTAATTATTTATTTTTTAAAGTAATTATTTATTTATATAAGGCGGTGTCTTAAGGGGACCCACAGTGACAAACATGGGCCCAAAGACCATCCGGATAACCCTATCCAAAATCCAAAAAGAGCCGTCATAGTTACGCCTTCAGTGAATGACAATTATACCCTTGACGATACAAGGGTTACAATCATGGGTATTTTCGTGAAAAGGCATCCTTCAATGTGATTGGACCTATTAAATTAAAAAAATTGATTAAAAAAATTTTAAAAAAGGGAAAAAGGGAGTCAGTCTGTCACGCAATAATATCAGCCACTCCAGTGAAGTCAATCCCATCATGCCACATGTCCGGCGTACCCACTAAAACACCTGGAAAAACTCAATAATACGACAACGTTTTGTTGTCTAAAATTACCCCGGCCCCACATTATTTATTTAGTACTATTAGAAAAAAATGAAAAAGAGGATAGAGAAAAAAAGAGGACAAGAAAAAACACTCACACTCTACGCTATTTTCAACGTCCCCACCTAAAAATCTCGGGCGTCCAGAAAATCAAACGACACCGTCTTGTTGTTTAAAAAAGATTAAAAATGAGAAAGGAAAAAAAGCACTCCAGGCTATTCTGAAATCGCGGACCTAAAAACTCGGGTCAAAATATCGTTCTCAGCAAAACGACACCGTTCTGGACTCTATTTTTCAGGCAACAAACAAAAATCTCGGAGAAACCGGGCCAAATATTCTCGAGAAACTCGGATCTAGAGACGAGAGAGAGAGAGAGAGAGAGACTGGGTCGGTTAACCGACTCGGGCGAGTGGACTCACCTACGACTCGGCACTGGTCGCAGTAGATGGATCTAGATCTGGAGACCTCCTCTTCGACGATATCGAGGCAGACGACGGCCGGCGACAAGGATTCCGGCGACTCGGTGAGGTCTCCGGCGCGGAAGAGGACTTGCCACGTCACGAGGTGGGGGAACAGCGACGACGGCGGGGGAGCAGCGCGTGGCGGGTGAGAAACGCTCTGACGTTGGACCTGAACGGACCTCCGGCGATCCTCTCGCCGGCCGGCGAGGGAAGGAGAGGAAATCGTAGAGGTCGGCGGTGACTCGCCTCTTCATGCGCTTCAGGGACCTCGCGTTCACCACCATGGAAGCGGATCTGGGATTAAGGTTACGGTTAGGGTCAGGTTTCAGATCTGGAACGAACAAAAAAAAAAAAGGATTCAGATCTGGGGACGTATTCAACTGGGTAGAGCTTTCCAGAAGAGGGGGAGAGAGAGAGAGAGAGAGAGAGAGAGAGACAGAGCAGCAGAGAAAAAAGGGGGAAGGAAGAGCAGGCAGTTGGATTAGTAAAGGGTATTTACTGTTTTTAAATTTTTTTCTGGAGGAGGGAAAATTTTGGGAGGGAGAGAAAGGAAGAAGATGATGTTGATATCTGAAAACAATTTAGGGATATTTTTTTCTTTGTTGTCGTTGATAAAAAAATTTTTGGTTTATTTTTTTGCTTAGCAAGGAAGGAAGAGGGGGATGAGAATGGCGGTTTGAGGAGAGAGAAAGAGAAAAAGGTTGTTTTTTGTTTGTGGGTATTTTGGGAAGGCGAAAAATATGGTTGGGCGGGAGAAGAGGAAAGAAAACAGAGGAGGGAGACAGAGAAGAAAGAGAGGGGAGCGGGTTTGGAGGGGTTGGGTGAGAGAGAGAGAGAGAGAGAGAGAGAATTGATGTGATGATGATGACGATGATGAAGAAATGGATGATAAATAATTGGGGGAGGAGTGGGGGAGTTTAAGAGGTATTTGAGGAATTTTGGTATTTAAATTTTTGATTAATGAGGGCTTTCTAGAGTCTGATTTAGATTTAGATTCTTTATGTATGTATCTTAATAAAGTGAGAAATTTAAGGGATTTTAGTTTTGACTGACCGTTCTTTTTTGAGTATATTACCTATATACCCTCACCTATATGTGGGGCCCACTCTTTTTAAAAAAATTATTTACTCATCTATAAATTATTTTTCTGTACTAAGTCATCCATCCATGATAATAAGGATACTAATCAAAATAAGCAATAAAAATTCCACCACACTGGCTATTTAATACAGTATATACTTTATATCTAATATTTTTCTCACTTTTTTAAATTATTGGGGTTGTTATTGATCTAATTTCACCCAATGGTAAACCTAATTTACTCAATTTCTTCAATCGAATTAAAATTTAAAGTATTAATTTTTTTTCAATAAATTTTCTCTCCTTTTCGTGAGAGTTTAGTTCTCCTTATTGTGAGAGTCTTAGAGTTATTTCTCTTGCCAATACGTGCAAGTTTTATTATTAAGCATTGTTGATTTGATTGGATAAAATATTTTTGATATTTTTATCAATTAGTTTCATTGATTTTGATTTTTCCTTCCCTTTTTCTCTCTGTTCACGTCAAGCAAGGCGGGATAGGCCCCGCCGCCTCTGCTGTCGTTGGATTGGCTGCCGTCGTCGTCCCCTAGCTTCGCGGCGCCTGACGCCGCTAACCAACACAAGCACGCCTCCGTCTCGAGCCGCGGGTCTCCACCACCGTCACCACCATCCAATTTCACCTCTAACCCAATTTGAGGTATATTTCCAATCTTTAATTTCTAAGCAGATTTAATCACGAATTTGTGTCGTTATTGAATAATTGCACGTATATGTGAATTGTGAATTGGTTATGGTGGAATTGAAGGAATTGTGTGAGAAAATGAAATTAGACTTAGGGATTATTATGTGTTCATATGGAATTGGAAATTAATTGGGGGTTTCTTTATAATTGTAAATGTGCTCGATTGATTTTTATATGATTATGAATGAATTGTTTGGTTTTGGTGGAATTGGATGAACTTTGGAGAGTAGTGAAATAGGGGGATATATGTGAAATTGGATTTTTGGGTTTGTTATATGCTAAATTGATATTGGAGATAAATTTGGGATATTCATAATTGTGAACATGCTTGTTTGATTTCCTATATGAGCATGAACGAATTGATTGGGGCGTGTGAAAAGTGTTTATGTTATAGGCTATGCTAGGGAGGTGAATTAATCGAATTGGGTTAGGTTAATCTTTGAAAAAGAGAATGGATGAAAATATGTTTGGAGGTTTTATTGGAATTGGAAATGATTTTTGTGAAGTTGAAATTTGTAATTTGGAAGTTAATAAATGAGTTAGTGGTTAGGAGGTATATATAATTAAAAGTATAACGAGTTTTAAAGAGAATTGATTTAAGGAGGAAATTGGAGCTTTAAACCCGTTATTGGTTTAGACAATTGAATTGGTCAAAATGTAAAGTACATAGATACAAGAAAGGCTAATAAGTTTATTAATGCAAATATTAAACTTCGTTTGAAAACAGAAATTCAATAGGAACGGCTATTCAGGGAAGCAAAGAAAACATAAATTAAAAGCAAATGATCGACCGAGGTACGTTATTGCTTGTACCCTTCCAAGATAGTTAAATTTTAATTGTTTTGTAAAACGTTATTGTGTTTGTTTTTATTTCGGCCTACAATTCTTTAGGACCCAAGTAATCGTTAATCGTTAATCGCTAATCGCTAATCGCTAATTGCTAATTGCTAATCGCTAATCGTTAATCGTTAATTGTTAATCATTCATAAATGTCCGCTAGCGTAATTAATCGTATTAGGCCCTTCCCGACAAACGGGAACTTTAATCGAATTGTTTAATCGAGGCCACATATTGGGTCTTCCCGACAAACGGGAACTTTAATCGAATTGTTTAATCGAGGCCACATATTGGGCCTTCCCAACAAACGGGAACCTTAACCGAATCGTTTAATTGGAGCCATGGCTGCAAATGCATGTAAATTGGGTCCTAGTGACGGTCGGAAACTAAAACATTTAAGAAGTTGAAAAGGAAATTGAGAAGTTTACAGGAAACCCAAACTGTGCATTTTGCTAAAATATTTGAGTTTTAAATGAATTTAAAATGCGCGCGTGCTTACTCGACTCTTTGAAATTATTTTACGAGTGCAAGGGTAACGTATTGAGCCAACCGCTCATTTTATGTTTTATGTTTTATGTTTTATGTTTTATGTTTTAAACTCTTTTAGGGAAAGAGAAGCATCCGATATTTAAACAGAAGCTGCATGAGGAGAAGGAAACGAGATGAAAAAGAATCCAAAAAGGCTGATATCGGGCGATGACTTGCGTGTTGTGTTTTGGTGATTAATGTATTTTGGATTATGTGTTAACCAACGAGACGGACTTTTGTACTATCTAAGTTTCGAGTATATGATGTATAAACCCTGTGATTGCTTGTGCGAGATAAGTGTAATAAATATGTCAATATGGGAAATGTAGGGATATAGGCTTTGTCTCTACTATAGGAGACGGCGGTAACACCCCGGGCTTATATTAGTTTCCGCTGTCAAATATTTCTTAAATTTGATTGGGTTATGTTACGAATTGGTTTTATGGATGATTATAATTTGGGGCGTTACAATTAATGAAACATCCTTTTCTTCAAGAGTTTCGAGAGAAGAGATCTTCCCGGATCTTCTTTCTCTATGCCTTCAAGATCTAATAATTATGATAATTATGTAGAAGATTCCCCTTCTTCCTAAAAATTTATTACAAATCACCAATAGCGAGAACCAGTTGATGAAGATAGTTCATCAATAGGTTCACCTACTCATTCAGTTATGCAACCTCCTTACTCCTCTACTAATGTTATTTCAAGACCTTTTGAAATTAATAAAGATTATTTAAGAAAAGATTTCGATTCAATAGAAAATAGAGATAAAAACAATGGTTTTTATCTCATTTTGATCTCAAAGCTCAAGCATTCATTAGGCAAGAATGGTATTCACTAATGGAAAGATTAGAATGCAATATTCTATTCTTTACATGGTGGACCATGTTTGCTCAAGAAAACAATCTACCAGATCCTCATGGTATTAAAGAAATTAATACTAATCAAAATCTTAGCAAGAAATGGACGTTATTAGATGGAAACGTATTCCATTCTATAACTCTTCCTTTGCAAGAGATTTTGATCCCTACGGATCAAGGTCATATTCCTCGCTCCTCCTTTCAAAATAGGAAGAAAATATCAAGATAATTCTCAAGTAGAATTAGAAGATATTAAAAAGGCTTATCATCAAAATAATTACACTAATCAAGTATTACATACAGTTTCTCAATAGGTTAATATGGTTTCTACTCAAATAGAAGCAATATCTAAAAAGAAGATATTGATCAATTATCCAAAAAATTAGAAAATTTAGATTTATATAGAGATTCAACAAAACCAGGATTTCTCAATGATATTTCATCTCCTCTTATTAAATTTAATAAAAATAAATTAGAAATTTCAGATAGCTCATTAATTAAGAAAATTGATGAAAAACTTAGACAAGCATCCAATTCAACTAATACTCTCAATGTTCTAGATATTTCTCAAGAAAATCAAGATGTAACTAATATTAATAAAATATTTAATAAAAAGGAAATTCCTTATTATTCCGGAAGCACCCCTCCGGATCTTCAACTTGAATCAATAAAATCAATAGTTACGAAGCCTTCGACGGTGGCTCCATCTATGAATGGAATTTAGATGGAAAATCCGAGCATGAGGCATTAATTATTCTCCATAGGATGATGATGACATATGCTGCCTACACATCCAAAGGAGCTCCGAAACTCAAGCTTTTGATTTACTAATTTCAGGTTTCACCGGGTGTTTAAAGTCTTGGTAGGAAAATTACATGACAGACGAAGAACGTCTAAGTATTAAAAATCATAAAGAAGCTGTTCACACACTAGTCCATATAGTTGTTAATCTTCTAGGAACTCAAAAGATATGTTAAGTGGTCAGGAGATCCTCTTAACAAATCTAAGATGTCCTAATCTAGAAGATTACAATTGGTATAAAGATACATATTTTTCATACTTATTAAAACGACAAGGTTGTAGACAACCCTATTGGAAAGAAAAATTCACATCAAGATTACCAAATTTAGTTTCTCAACGAATATTCAATAAATTAAAAGAAGCTACAGGCCAAGATCCAATTCCATATGATCAAATTACATTTGGTAAGTTATTAGGATTTATTAAAAAGGAAGGTATTTCATTATGTAATGAATTAAAACTTCAAGCAAGATATTCAACGAGATAAAGCAGACTACGCGAAAAGAATTAGGTTCTTTTTGTGAAGCTTTCTGTCTTCCAAAAGTAGAAGCTCCTTCTGTTCAAAAAGAAGAATTAGTCAAATTAATAAGAAAAAACAGTTCAATCGTACTAATAACAATAATAAAATAAAACAAATACTCCTAATACAACTAAGAAAAATACTCCAAAAAAGAAAGTTACTAATAAAGCTACTTGTTTCAAAAGTGGAAAATTAGAACATTATGCAAAAAATTGCAAAGTTAAAGAAAAATTAAATGAAATTTGTGAAGATAATCAAGAGATTAAAGAAAAGATTATTTCTTTATTTGAACTCAAAGATACTTCAGTTAATTCCGATAATTCATCTTCGATTCTGAAGACAATGATCTTTATGAATTAGAAAGTAATTCAAGCGATTATTCATCCGGTAATGAATCATTAAGAATTTGTTACAAATGTATTAATATGATCAATACTACAAAAAATGAAAAAGAATTTTTGTTTGATTTAATCGAACAAATTCAAGATCCGGAATTAAGGAAAGAATATTTAGAAAAACTCAAAAGAATTTTAATAAAAGAAGATTTATTAAAACTACTCCTCCTAGTTTTAGTATTAATAAAATATTTGAAAAATATGATACTCCAAATATTTTAAAAGTTGTTAATATTCAAGACTTAAAAATGGAAATTAATACTCTTAAAGAACAGATTAAAGATATTAATCAAAATTTTTGTTCTCTCCATACTAAAGATTTAGAATTAGAAACAAAGATAGCATTAATAGAAAATAAATCAAGTTCTTCAAATATTAAAGAAGATACTCCAAGTTCTTCTAATCAACAATTTATTTCTACTATTAATCATATAAATTATCAAAAATGGTATATATATATTACTCTAAAAATTAATGATGACTTTGAATTCAATACGATTGCTCTACTAGATAGTGGTGCAGATCAAAATTGTATAAAAGAAGGATTAATTCCGTCCATATACTATGAAAAAAACTAAAGAACGTCTCCATAGTGCTAATGGAACAACGACTACAAATCAAATATAAATTATCAAATGTTTATGTCCGTAATCAAGACTATTGTTTCAAGAACACCTTTGTCCTAGTCGGGATATAGGACAAGAAGTCATTTTAGGAACCCCTTTATCACTCAAATTTACCCTTTCAAGGTTGATCGATTTGGTATTCATACGCAGATTCATGAAAAATATATTTCATTCAAATTCATATCTTCAATGCTTTCAAAAGATTTATCTTTTAAAAAGCATCCTTTTATTAATGTTATATTTAATAATGATTCTCTCTTTTCGGATTTCAATATGAGTCAAGATAAAGAAAGAAATATTCAAACTCCCCATTATTATGCAGTCAAGCCAGTCACCCCTTCTCAATTTTCAATTCCAATGACAAATACATTTCAAGTTCTGCATAGTCAAGATTTTCCTCCATTAACTTATTCTCAAGTTTTCTCAAAATTTTAAAATCCAACAATTTTAAGGCCTTCTTTTGATTCAAAATATTTTACCAAACCCACTAAAGAGCATGTGGTCTATACTAAGTATAGAACACCTCAAACTCTTAGACAACTCAATGAATTTGTCAAAACCTTATTTACTCCAGAATACTACTTTATTAATGATAATCCTAAAAAAACTAGAACTTTTTACGAATTCATTTTGGTTGATTCAAAATCTGCTATCATTGAACATGTTCCGGATAAGACAAATCCGAATCAAATAGCCTATTCAAAACTAAGAATCCTCAAAGTTCTTACTGCAAAAGATTTTACCAATAGATTTACAATCAAATCCTTTTCTCAACCATTCAACCCACCAGGTTACAATTTTATTGATTATGAAAAAGCCTGGTACTATACATTCCTATACGGACCATTCAATCATTCTTGGTTCATCGGCTTTGATACAATAACAGAATTCCAGTTCCCCATTTGGTTCTACGAGTGGTGGCTAACCATGGGGTCTACTCAAGATATTTGGCCGGAAGAGGTCAAAAAACATTTCACTAGTTACTCAAGTACTTCAACCATCGGTCTAGATCTCAAGGAGATTTTATTCCATAAGAAATATAGATTCCCTTGGATCCTTTGTTGGTCCTTTTCAATTACTCAATATTATAAGCTTCCAGCATCTTACTCACTAGTAAGAGAATTCAAGATCAAATGGTGGGACAAGTTTAATGTCAAACATGCCTTAGGAATTAAGACAGCTCCACCGACTCAACAAGCACCCCTACTCCACGGAAAAATGAAAAAGTTCAAAAGGAAAAGAAAAGGTTCAAGAGGATGAAATTCAATTACTCAAGAAGGAGATAAAGCTATGAAGAAACAAAGCACCAGCAGTTGCTCCTCAAAGAAAGTATTAATTCATCGGATTCATCTATTCAATCTGATTATGATCCATTTGATGGGCAGTGCGCCCGGGATCCGTATGATATTTAACCCATAATGGGTATTATAAAAAAAATATTATTTTCTAATGTTTTCTATGCAGGTTTTACAAGTTTTTGCTTCGGTGAAATTTCCTATTTTACCTCTCAAAAAGCCCCGGGAAGGAAGTGGACAAGTATTATTCATAGGGGACATGTATTCATAGAGATCAATTATTGTGGCCAACTTACCAAAAGATGCATTATTCAAGGAGAATAATCATCAAAAGCATGGTCACTACTCTCCATTCAAGATTGTTGGCAAAATAATTCAAGTTACTTGTTCAAGATTAGGTGACTCATCATCCACTGTTCAAGATAAGATGACTCATCAAGCACTATTCATGCTTTTGTCCAAGATACTTGTTCATGATAAGGCAACTCATCAAGCATTATTCAAACTTTTGTCTAATCAACACTATACAGACATTATGGAAATTCCATTTCTATCAAGCCTCTCAACCGTCCAAGTGTCCAACGAACAACTCAATATTGTATTCTATAAATAGGCACCCTTTAATTCAATAGAGGGCATCACTTGCCATCACTTGCCTCGCTTACAATTATCACTTACTCACAAAATCATCCTTTGTAATCATCCCTTGTATCCAATCTCTCTCCGAGAGCTTTTATCAATTCCCTCTCGTACAAGTTTTATTTCATTAATCAAAGTAAGTTTTGATTCATTATCATCTTCTCCATTTCAATTACTCTTTATTTAATTGTTTTCAATTGCCTATTTTCCTCTTTTGTTTTGTAAAATCAATTTGTTAAATTAATTTGTCACCCTGCTTCCCGCTTATTCAACCATATACGATGCACGAGCTTCATCCCCGAGTTCTAGACCGATTACAAAAGATGTTTTTGTGAGTAAGTGATAATTGTAAGTGAGGCAAGTGATGGCAAGTGATGCCTTCTATTGAACTAAGGGGTGCCTATTTATAGAATACAATATTGAGTGATGCTTGGACACTTGGACGGTTGAAAGTCTTGATTGAAATGGAATCTTCATAATGCTTTGTATAGTGTTGATTAGACAAAAGTTTAAAAATGCTTGATGAGTTGCCTTATCTTGAACGAGTATCTTAGACAAAAGCATGAATAGTGCTTGATGAGTCATCTTATCTTGAACAGTGGATGATGAGTCACCTAATCTTGAACAATAACTTGAATTATTTTGCCGACAATCTTGAATGGAGAGTAATGACCATGCTTTTGATGATTATTCTCCTTGAATAATGCATCTTTTGGTAGTTGGCTACAATAATTGATCTTTATGAATACATGTCCCCTATGAATAGTACTTGTCCACTTCCTTCCGGGGCTTTTGAGAGGTGAAATAGGAAATTTCACCGAAGCAAAACTTGTAAAAACCTGCATAGAAAACATTAGAAAATAATTTTTTTAATAATACCCATTATGGGTTAAATATCATACGGATCCTGGGCGCATTGCCCATCAAATGGATCATAATCAGATTGAATAGATGAATTTGATGAATTAGTACTTTCTTTGAGGAGCAACTGCTGGTGCTGTTTCTTCATAGCTTTATCTCCTTCTTGAGTAATTGAATTTCATCCTCTTGAACCTTTTCTTTTCCTTTTGAACTTTTTTCATTTTTACGTGGAGTAGGGGGTGCTTGTTGAGTCGGTGGAGCTGTCTTAATTCCTAAGGCATCTTTGACATTAAACTTGTCCCACCATTTGATCTTGAATTCTCTTACTAGTGAGTAAGATGCTGGAAGCTTATAATATTGAGTAATTGAAAAGGACAAACAAAGGATCCAAGGAATCCATATTTCTTATGGAATAAAATCTCCTTGAGATCCGGACTGATGGTTGAAGTACTTGAGTAACTAGTGAAATGTTTTTGACCTCTTCCGGCCAAATATCTTGAGTAGACCCCATGGTTAGCCACCACTCGTAGAACCAAATGGGGAACTGAAATTCTATTCTTGTATAAAAGTTGATGAACTAAGAATGATTGAATGGTCCGTATAGGAATGTATAGTACCGAGCTTTTTCATAATCAATAAAATTGTAACTCGGTGGGTTGAATGGTTGAGAAAAGGATTTGATTGTAAATCTATTGGTAAAATCTTTGCAGTAAGAACTTTCAGGATTCTTAATTTTGAATAGGCTATTTGATTCGGATTTGTCTTATCCGGAACATGTTCAATGATAGCAGATTTTGAATCAACCAAAATGAATTCGTAAAAAGTTCTAGTTTTTTGAGGATTGTCATTAATAAAGTAATATTCTGGAGTAAATAAGGTTTTGACAACTTCATTGAGTTGTCTAAGAGTTTGAGGTGTTCTATACTTAGTATAAACCACATGCTCTTTAGTGGGTTTGGTAAAATATTTTGAATCAAAAGGACTTAAAATTGTTGGATTTTGAAATTTTGAGGAAACTTGAGAATAAGTTAATGGAGGAAAATCTTAACTATGCAGAACTTGAAATGTACTTGTCATTGGTCTTGAAAATTGAGAAGGGGTAACTGGCTTGACTGCATAATGATGGGGAGTTTGAATATTTCTTTCTTTATCTTGATTCATATTGAAATCTAAAAGAGAGAATCATTGTTAAATATAACATTAATAAAAGGATGCTTTTTAAAAGATAAATCTTTTGAAAGCATTGAAGATATGAACTTGAATGAAATATATTTTTCATGAATTTGGGTATGAATACCAAATTGATTAGCTTTAAAAGGGTAAATTTGAGTGATATGAAGGTTTGCTCGGGAGAGTCCGAGTCACCCTAGAGGGGGTGAATAGGGTGATGGAGGATTTTCGTGAAGATTGAGCTCTTTTTGCCAAAGTAGAAAGCAAGTAGATTACGAGTCTAAAACAAAGTCGGAAAAGTATGAACTCGGAATCTCGGTAAAAAGTAAGGAAGCGGATTCAAGTCTGCAGTGAGAAAATGTCCGAGTCTAGAATGTACTCGGAAAGTAAAGACACAGAGATTACGTGGAAACCCTCCTGGGGCGGAAAACCACGGACCGTGTTAATCCAAGCACGAAGTCAAATCCACTATTTTGAGTCCACAAAATACCGTAGACGGCTGAACTCGAGTTGCTCCCTTAGACAACTCTTTACAAGTTTTCCTAGACTCGAAGTTCTTTTATCTAATCTAGTACTTCCTAGCCGAGATCACCCTTACGAGTTAGGGACAAGCGAGCTGAGTTAACCCTTACAGCTCGGTCAAGGGACCTTACTTAGAAAGTAAGAAGAAAATGTTTGTAACTAAGTACAAGACCTTACAACTCATAAAGTAATGAATTACAGAGTGGGAATTGTAAGTAGAAGATTGAGAATGAATACAATGACTTTGCTCAAGTATATGTATTAACAACAGGTTCGGCAATCTTCAAGTCTTGTGAGTTGGCTTCCTTTTATAGATGACCGAGCAGAGTAGCCGTTATCTCCATTTTCCGATTGGAAGTCCTTTGTGACCGTTGTTAACGACTTTACGAGTCACTCGGAAAGTATCCGTTGAAATATGAACGTTGGATAACGGTTCTTAACTTCTTTGGAAGTCCCAAAACCACTGGCGGTGTCTTAAAAGATAAGGTGGAAACCACCGTTAAGCTTAGCGTTTCGGTTTTCCATATTTGGAAACAGACAGCCACGACACAATTTTACGGGGCTAGGTCGGAGAAGGGGAAAAGCCATGTCTGTCTGGTGATTTGACGTTTTAAAGCCAGGTTACTTTTGTATTTCAAAAAGTGTATCCGCGTTTGAATAACCTACAAAAGTAAATCAAATTGGTTCTCAAAGTATAAAATACTTTGGTCCAAGATTAGACACGAGATAATAATATAATTAAGATAATTGGTCGACTAATTATACGAGTCGGAAAAGGAATGGAATTTTACGAGTCTAATATCCATGAAACTCAAAATTCCATCTCGAGTTAGTCTAAGCGAGAATCAAGTTATACAACGAATATCGAGTGAAACAAACTTGATCTAGACTAAGCATGGTTCGGACTAGAAGTGCTGACTACAACGAGAATAGGACTTATAACACGAGGTCGGACCTGAGTGCGGTTAAGCAAAATACTAGTCACTTCAACATGCGGTATATCTAAGTGATGAGGGACTCGGAATTGAGTGAGACAGCGTCGAGTGTATATCTTTTTACGAGTCACTTAGAGACAAGCAAGAAATACATGAAGTCAATGTCATATCACCTAGAGAAAAATACTATATCACTCGAGAAAAGTTTCTAAGGTACGAGAGAATGCCTTGGAATCAAAACTCTATAAGTGAGAAATTCTTATACTGATTCCTTTGTTAGATCTCGGAAAAGTGCGGAGCGATGTCCGAGTCTTCAATCTCCCCTTTTTGATAAAAGGCATTTCATGCTTAGACAGAAATTTTGTTAGTGATAAAGATCCGCTTTTGAATACTTGTGCATGAAATCGGATAAGTAAAGCAAGCTTAATGTATCGGAGCATAAATAATATATGCTTAGCAATGAAATAATGTTAACTCGAAATGGTTGCAATAATCAATAATCACGAGAGAAAATTGAAGAGAAAGCATTAATTCATTGAAATTAAAGAGAGTACACGAGATGAAGAAACTCCCTCTAAACAAGACAACAAATTTTCTATCTATATTCTCCCCTTTGCCTTTCAGCAAAAACAAAAAATAGGAAGAATACAGACAAGTAGTACATATTTGATGTCCGGACAAAAGAAAAATTTTCGAAAGAAGAAGAATGCGGCGGACTGTGGAATTGTGACACGGTGCATGGCGCCTACGAGGGAGAGGGAGATGTCCGAGTGGAAGCGGAGGGATGAGAGGTACGCCGGCGCGATAGGATCTTGACGATGTGCTTGAGCGCGGCGGAGGGAGAAGCCGGGATTGTCGTCAAGGGCTCGGCTCCGAGTGGCTGACCTAGAACGAGAGGATCTAGGGGTTCCTCCCTGTGAGCCTCGGTAGGCTGGAGAGTGCCGCTCGGCCTGATCCGCTGCATGTTGTCGTAGCGCAGCTAGGTCTTCGACCCACTCGAGCTGCTGTATGAGCTGAGTACTGCCACCTGGAGCTTGAGGAGCGGTCGACCCTCAGCTGTCTGTCCTCCTTCTTCTTTGTGAGCCTCCCCTTGCCCGGAAGGAGCTGCCTCGGTCGCGAGCTCCTCGGCGTCTGCTTCTTCTTCCTCCCCGCTTTACGAGGAGGTTGTGGTCGGGCTCGAGGACGCTGCAGAAGTGTCCGAGTCGCCACGGTCCTAAGCCGCCTTGGACCTTCTCTCCTGGAGGAGCTCGACCAACTCTTTTTGCTCCTTCACCAAGCCCTTCATCTCAAGAACCAGTTCTTGCTTGCTCTCGAATTTGGGACTGGGCTGTTTTTGGTTGATGGTCATGGACTTATAGATAGTCCTAACCGACCGGAGCAAGTCCTTGATTTATGAGGATACAAAATTAATTTTGTCTAGGAAAGCGGAGGACAAAATGGAGGAGAGGGACTGAGTGACACCTGAGGTGGAAGCACCACCAGGTGGGGCGGGAGAGAGAGAGAGGGATTTCTTTCGAGTTTGAGGTGAAGAAGAAGGCCTCGGCTACGAGGTGTGTACCCGGACACCGAGGTTGAGTTTCTGGTATCCGTACCCCTGAAGTTCCTTTTGCCGACGACAACGGCAGCCTCGAAGTAGCGCTAGGGTGCGAGGGAAGAGGAACTTTAAATTATTTAAAAACAAAGGGTGAGAAGAGCACCGAAGGGAAGAGGAGTGTTCTTATTTTGGAGTTGAGCTGGCATAAGCGCCATCCGCTCAATGATAGAAGGGAAGAGGTCTACTTCGTAGTCCTTAAGAATGTCAAAAAGTGCTTTTAAATGCTTGGAGTTGGGGTTCTCCTTGCTTGGAATGCTTGAGAGAAAAAGGTTCTCATCAGCGGGAAGCACGGAAGACGTGCTTCGACTTCAGCTGAGTCACTGAAAAATTTTTCCGTGACTCAAGGAACTCTTTGGCGAATTTTTCAAAGAAGTCGTCGGCGACTTCAATGAAAGGAATAGGGTTGCTGTTCAAGAAAGAGAGGAAACCTTGAACAGGCGGTGGAGGAGAGAGGTGTTCATGCGAACGAGTAACGTTACGAACCCTAGAGGTTAGAACACCTTCGAGTGAGTGAGGTGAGTGTAAAACTCGAAACGAGTTCGGGGTAAATGAACTCGCTAAAACAAAGAAAATTATATACACCGGTGGTTTGAATGTGGGGCAACCACGATAATTTTGTGGTTGGAAAGAACTTGTCGTCCAGCGTGAGATGTTGGGTGACAACGAGGTTTAGAAGGTGTTGAGCCTTCTTGGCTTTTGGTGCGTGGCTTCTTAGAGGAGGAGCCAAGAAAGTCGGGATGATTACCTCTCTTACGCATTTTTTGAGAATGAGGAAAGAAAGATGAAACTTTTGAGGAAGAGAAGAAGAGAGTAGGTCGACAAGAGGGAAAGAAAAAGAGTAGAAGGAAAAGATGAGAGCGAGTTGAGCTTACTTGAGATGATCTTTACGTCGCTTGAAAATGTCCGAGACACCACTTGTAGTCGTAGAAAGCTTCCGCGAGAAGTTTTGCGTACGAGAGAGATAGTAAATGAAATGTGAAGTAATGAGACGAAGATGAATAGGCGCTATATATAGAAAGATAAACATCCGTTAACTATCCGTTCGACTCGGCTCGTCCATCGAGTCACCTTAGACCGATGTGACGGTTCTCTTCTTCGAAGGTTAGGATTCATCGCAGTTTGAAATCCATCGGCTAGCGTTTCATCACGGATCGCGAGAGAGCGAGAGAGAGAAAAAGATTTGAAAATATATTCTAAAATTCTCCACTGATCTAGAGATAATTTCGAAATATGATGTCCATTTTTCTCAAAAGTCCGAGTCCGACTCAGCTAAGATTTCGAGTGACTCGAAACTTTACACAAATAACAACGCTTAGCTCGGTATCACTGAATCAATTGAACTAATGATTATTAACAATTTGAACGCATATAACTCATAATCAAGTAATGAATATTTTCACATAAGAAACCACACAATTATGCATTTAACATACCAAGCTCATTCAGAATAAAACGAAGCGATCTTCACCAAGAGGCTTAGTCAAGATATCGGCTAATTGAAGATTAGTAGGAATGAACTCAAGTTCAATATCACCTTTCTCAGAATGGTCTCTTAAGAAATGATACTTGACCTCAATGTGTTTTGTCTTTGAGTGCTTGAGCTCGAATTCTTTGTGATGTTGATTGCACTCGATTGTCACACTTGATTGGAACCGATTTGAAAGAAAGTCCAAGACCTCTCAAGTGTTGTTTTATCCATAAAATCTGGGCACAACATACTCCAGCTACTATATACTCGGCTTCAGCGATTGATAGAGCCACTCGAATTTTGCTTCTTTGAGTGCCAAGATATTAGGGATTGACCCGAAATTGGCAAACTCCGGAAGTGCTCTTTCTATCAACTTTGTATCCAGTGTAGTCCGCATCCGAGTATCCAGCGAGGTCGGTTACGAGTCTCTTGAGTACCATAGACCTAAGTTACGAGTTCTGCAAGATATCCGAATATTCTCTTCACCGTAGTGAGATGTGATTCTTTTGGATTAGCTTGCAATCTTGCACATAAACAAACATCGAACATTATATCCGGCCGGCTGGAAGTAAGATATAGCAAAGATCCAATCATACCTCGATAGAGTTTCGATCTATTGCTTTACCTTTCTCGTCCGAGTCAAGTTTTATACTGCTTGCTCATGGGTGTAGATGCGTGCTTTGCATCTTGAAGTTTGTATTTCTTCAGCGAGCTCCTTGGTATACTTTGATTGATGGACATAGATTCCATCTTTATCTTGTTTGATTTGTAGACCAAGGAAGAAATTGAGTTCTCCCATCATACTCATTTGAAATTCTTGACTCATTAACTCGAGAAAATTCTCGGCACAGAAATTCATTAGTAGCTCCAAAGATAATATCATCAACATAGATTTGAACAATAAGGAAATCTTTCCCCTTGGTTTTTATAAAGAGAGTCTTGTCGACTTGACCTCTTCTAAAATCATTTTGAACCAAAAATTGCTCGAGTCCTTCATACCAAGCTCGGGAGCCTGTTTAAGACCATAAAGAGCTTTTTGAAGTTTGAAAACATAATCTGGAAATTATGAGTTTTCAAAACCAGGAGGCTGCTCGACATAGACTTCCTCTTCAATAAAACCATTGAGAAATGCACACTTAACATCCATTTGATACAATTTAATAGACATGCTTGGATGCGAAATGCCAACAATATTCTAATAGCTTCAATTCGCAACAGGTGCAAAGGTTTCCCCACAATCAATCCCTTCTTCTTGATTGTAACCTTAAGCCACAAGTCTAGCCTTGTTTCGACTACCACCCCACCTTCATCTAGCTTGTTCTTGAAAACCCATTTGGTTCCTATGACTAGGTGGTCGGAAGGTCATTTGGTCGAGTCCGGACTTGGTTTCTTTCGAGCCGATTGAGTTCCTCTTGCATGGCCTCTACCCATTCGAGGTTCATTTAGGGCCTCTAGTGCATTTACGGGTTCAGTTAATGAAATGAATGTAGTGAATGCACATAGATTTTGAAGAGAGGAACGAGTTCTTTCCGCACTTGTTGATATTAGATAGTATGTTTTCTAGTGGATGACTAGAAGTGAACTTGAATACTCTACTTGTTCTCCGATTCACAAGATTTGTGGGCTGAGCTTCCGATTTTCGAAGCTTGTTACGAATGATCTTCTTCATTAGCTTGTTCGTTACGAGCGAGGCTCTTGAGTTGTCTCATTCGAGTCACTTCGTTACGAGTGACTTCATTCCGAGCCGGTTGAGCTTGAGTCTTATGTTCATCATTATCATCTTCTCCGATGAGCTTCAAGTCTCGAGTATGAAGACTCACTTGGTTTTTCCTATTCAAGCTCATCAAATACAACGTGGATGCTTTCTTCCACTTTGTTAGTTCTCTTATTAAAAATGCGATAAGCTTTCTTGTGAGATGAATAACCCGGAAAAATACCTTCATCCGACCGAGCATCAAACTTGGTCGAGTGATCCGTACCATTATTGTGAACGAAACACTTACATCCAAATGGTCCGAAATAGGAAATATTTGGTTTCTTCCCTTTGTAGAGCTCATAAGATGTTTTCTTCAATATGGGTCCGATGAGGCATCTGTTCGAGTGTAATTGGCTGTGTTGACTGCCTCGGCCCGAAATAGTAAGGTAAGTTGTGCTCAATCATCATCGTCCTTGTTATTTCTTCAAGAACTCTGTTATTTCTCTCCACTACTCTATTTTGTTGAGGAGTTCTTGGTGCTGAGAAGTTGTGAGAGATTCCATTCTTATCGCAAAACTACGAGAATTCCGAGTAATTAAACTCTCTTCCATGGTCAATTCGATTCTTTGAATCCGAGTCCGCAACTCAACTTGGATTTTTCGCAAAGCTTGCTGAACTCCTTGAATGCTTCATTTTTGTGCTTAAGAAAACACACCCAGGTAAATCGTAAATAATCATCAATAATAACAAATATATATGATTTACCTCCGAGACTCTTAACTGGGATTTCACCACATAAGTCCATATGTAGCAGCTCAAGCACTTTGGATGTGGAAGCTGTCTTTAGAAATTTGAATGACGATCTGACTTGTTTCCCTCTTGTGCATGCTTCACAAACTTTATCTTCTTCAAAAACACGATTAGGTAAACCTCTAACCAAACCATGAGATGCCAAGTTCTTGATAGTATGCATGCTAATATGGCCTAATCTACTATGTCATGTCCATGAGTCATCATGAAGAGATGCTTTTAAGCAAGATAAATTCGACTCGGGTCGAAAGAGGAATAATATAAGTGTTACCCGATCTTTTACCCGATAGTTTGATCTCCTTGGTGGTAACATCGGAAATGTAACAGTTGGTCCGAGTGAATCTTAACTCTTGACCTTTATCACACAATTGAGAGATGCTAAGCGATTGTACTTTAATCCTTTGATAAGGTAAAGCTGGACTAACCAGATTGCTTCATTTTCCAATTTTTCCTATCCCAACTATCTTGCCTTTGCTTGTCATCCCCAAAAGTGACCTTTCCTCTATGTTTTTCTAACTCGGAGAAGAGTCCCGAGTCTCCCGACATGTGACGTGAACATCCACTGTCAAGGTACCAATGTCCTTTTGATCTCTTACGAGTGACCTGCAATACGAGACAATCTAACCCTTCTCACTTCCTCTAACGAACCCGAGTAACGTTCTTTACTTGTGGTCCTTTTCTAAGGAAGAAGATTTTTCGGAACCCGATTTGAATGACTTTGGGTTTAGTCCGATTCTCGAGTCTTTTCTTTAGAGAACTGAGTCTATGTCTCTTTCTTTTTGAAAACATTTCCTTTGGAAACTGAAGAATATGGTTTCTTCTTGTAAGCTGCTTCTGGGCTTAGTCCTCCCTTCATTTTTATGAATGGGACCATGCTCAACTTTCCTGAACTTTACGAGTTCGGAATCCTTTTGAATAGTTCCGAGTAGGAATTGGATTCCTCCTCTTTGTTGAAACCAAAACCTTCTTTTCGAAGGAGACACATTGAGATCCTAAGAGCATGTCAAGGTTTTTCGACCTTGAGTAAATTTTAAGACCGGATCTTGAGACTCAATGAGCTTTTGCTTTAGTCGCTCATTTTCTTTTCTGAGTAACTCGGACTCGGTCTCATTGGATTGAGCACTAGTCTTGAGTTCTCCGAGTGTAAGTCTCAGCTTTTCCAATTCATTTTTCAAAGAAATGCTCTCGAAGAAATTGACTCAAGTTGTTCTTTGAAACGAGAAGAGTCG
>JAITYX010000010.1:6832500-6892500 GCA_021018815.1 Talinum fruticosum | reverse complement strand
CGGGTAAGAATGTGGCTTTGACTAATTCATTGAGTGTGGAAAGGTTTTGAGGCTGTCTATACTTTGTGTAGGCAATATGTTCTTTAATTGTTTTTGTAAAATACTTTGAATCAAAAGAAGAATTCAAAACCGATGGTTTTTGATATTTTGTAGAAACTTGAGAATAAGTCAAGAGGAGGAAAGTCATGTTTTTGTAGGACTTGAAATGTATTAGTAGTCGGTATTGAAATTTGAGAAGGGGTGATTGGCTTGATTGCATAATGAAGAGGAGTTTGAATCTTTCGGTCTTTGTCTTGACTCATAGCTGAAAGAAAAGAATCTTTATTAAGAAGCATATTGATAAAACAATGCCTTTTAAAGGATGAATCTTTTGAAAGTATAGAAGATATGAATTTGAATGTAATGCATTTTTCATGAATCGGGTATGAATACCAAATTGATCAACTTGAAAAGGATAGATTTGGGTAATGAATGGGGTACCTAATATAACTTCTTGTCCTATGTCCCGGACTAAGACAAAAGTGTTTTTGAAATTATAACCTTGATTACGAGACATAAACATTTGATAGTTTGTATTGAATTTGTAATGCCATTCCATTAGCACTATGGAGTCGCTCTTTAGTTTTTTCATAATAAATTGATGGAATTAAACCTTCTTTAATACAATTTTGATCTGCTCCACTATCAAGTAAAGCAATAGTATTGAACTCATAATTATCATTAATTTTTAAAGTAATATGAATATACCATTTTTGATAATTTATATGATTAATAGTTGAAATAAATAATTGATTAGAGATACTAGGAGTATCTTCATTAATAATAGGACTACTTGATTTATTTTCTATTATTGATAATCTAGTTTCTAACTCTAAGTCTTTAGTCTGGAGTGAACATAAATTTTGATTAATCTCTTTAATCTGTTCTTTAAGATTATTTATTTCCATTTTTAAATCTTGAATATTAACAACCTTTAAAATATTTGGAGTGTCATATTTTTCAAATATTTTATTGATACTTAATCCTGGAGGAGGGGTTTTTAATAAATCTTCTTTAATTAGAATACCTTTGAGTTTTTCTAAATATTCCTTTTTTAATTCGGGATCTTGAATTTGTTCTATTAAATCAATTAAAAATTCTTTTTCATTTTTAGTAGTATTGATCATATTAATACATTTATAACAAATTCTTGAAGATTCATTTCCTGATGAATAATCACTTGAATTACTTTCTAACTCGTAAAGATTATTATCTTCAGAGTCGGAGGAATTATCCGAATTGACTGGAGTATCTTTTAATTCAAATAATGAAATAATTTTTTCTTTAATCTCTTGATTGTCTTCACAAATTTCATTGAGTTTTTCTTTAACTTTGCAATTTTTTGCATAATGACCTTGTTTTCCACATTTGAAACAAGTGGGTTTATTAGTGGTTTTTTTATTTGGAATATTTTTCTTAGGAATAGTATTTGTTTTATTATTAGTATTACGATTGAATTGTTTTCTTTTATTAACTTGATTAGCTTTTCTCTTTTGAACAGAAGGAGCAATGGGTTGTGGAATACAAAAAGCTTCACAAAAGGATCCTAACTCCTTTCTTGTGGCCGCTTTATCTCGTTGAATATCTTGCTTGTAATTTTAATTCATTGCATAAAGAAATACCTTCTTTTTAATGAATCCTAATAACTGACCAAACGTGATTTGATCATATGGAATTGGATCTTGTCCAGTAACATCTTTCAATTTATTGAATATTCTTTGAGAAAATAAATTCGGTAATCCCGAAATAAATTTCTCTTTCCAATATGGTTGACGACAGTCTTGTCTTTTTAATAGATATGAAAAATATGTATCTTTATACCAATTGTAATCTTCTAATCTGGAGCATCTAAGGTTAGTTAAGAGGATTTCTTGGCCACTTAACATGTCTTTTGGAGTCCCTAGAAGATTAACAACTATAGTATGGACTAATGTATAAACAGCTTCTTTATGATTTTTAATGCTCGGACGTTCTTCGTCTGTCATATAATTTTCCCACCAAGACTTTAAAGACCCGGTGAAACCTGAAATTAATAAATCAAAGGCTTGAATTTCTGGAGCTCCTTTGGATGTATAGGCAGCATATGCCATCATCATCCTATGAAGAATAATTAATGCCTCATGTTCAGATTTCCCATCTAGATTCCATTCATAGATGGAGCCACCATCGAAGGCTTCGTAACTATTGTTTTTATTGATTCCAGTTGAAGATCCGGAGGGGTACTTCTGGAATAATAAGGAAATTCTTTTTGTTTGAAATTTTATTAATATCAAATGTTTCATAATCTTCTTGAGAGTTATCTAAAACATTAAGAGTGTTACTTGAACTGGAAGCTTGATTAAGTTTTTCATCGATTCTTTTAATTAATGGATTATTGGGAATTTCTAAATTTTTGTTCTTATTAAATTTGATGAGAGGAGAAGAAATATCATTAAGGAATAAGGGTTTCTTTGAATCTCTATTTAAATCTAAATTTTCTAATCTTTCTGGATAATTGGTCAATATCTTCTTTTTTAGATATTGCCTCAATTTGAGTTGAAACCATATTGACCTGTTGAGATACTGTATGTAATATTTCATTAGTATAGTTGTTTTGATGATAAATTTTTTAATGTCATCTAACTCTACTTGAGAGTTATCTGGATTATTTCTTCCTATCTTAAAGGGAGAAGCTGGAATATGACCTTGATCCGTAGGGATCAAAATCTCTTGCTTAGGAGGAGTTATTGCTACAACAATTTCTCCATTCTTTAATGTCCATTTCTTGCTAAGATCAATATTAGTATTGATTTCTTTAATACCTAGTGGATCTGGTAATTTATGTTCTTGAGCAAAGATGGTCCACCATGTAAAGAATCGGATATTACATCCTAATCTTTCCATTAGTGAATACCATTCTTGCCTAATGAACGCTTGAGCTTGAAGATCAAAATGAGATAAAAACCATTGTTTTTTATCTCTATTTTCTATGGAATCAAAGTCTTCTCTTAAAAAGTTTTTATTTATTGTAAAGGGTTCTGTAATAACATTAATAGAAGAGTAAGAAGGAGGTTGCATAACAGAATGAGTAGGGGAACCTATTGATGAACTAGTTTCATCAACTGGCTCAGCTATTGGAGATTTGTAATAAATCTTTGAAGAAGAAGGAGTTGAATCATCAACTTGATTATCCCTAAGATAATCATAATTAGTAGTTCTTGAAGGCATAGAGAAAGAAGATGCTGGGAAGATCTCTTTTTTCGAAGATCTTGAAAAGGATCTTTCATTGATAGAGTTGAATCTTATTAATACTCTACCATCGGGTTCTTCTATAACCTGTTGAATATTCTTTTGAGCAATATTTCTAGGAGGCCTAATGTTTTGAATAATAAACTCTTGAGGAATAGTTATTTCATTCCACTTTAATAACTTAGGAGTAAAACTTGAAGTATTATCTGATTCAATCTTTAATAATATTGTTTCATCCAAAGATGGCTTTAATAAGCATTTTGGATTCAAATGAGAAGATAATAACTTGAAATAAACTCTATATGTAATAGCAAAGTTTCTTGATAATTCTCTAAATAATACTTTTGAATTATTTTGCATATGAATATCTAATATTAAGGTGTCCATGATCCAGGGATCATTTAGATCTACTGAAAAGTTTGGACAACCATTGAAATATATTGGCCTCTTGGTTACGAGATCATCTAGGGAAAATTATCGATTCATTTAATGTAGTCTATACGCTTTCTAGATGTTTTGTTATACGTAAATTTTTAATTTTTGGTCCTATTTTTTAATTATATTTTTTATGGATCTAACTATGTTTGTATGTGATTATTTAATAAAATTATTTTTATTTAATTTGCACGCATTGGTGTGTAAATCAAAGATAATAATAATAATAATAATAATAATAATAATAATAATAATAATAATGGTATTGTTATTATTATTATTATTGATATTATTATTATTAAGAAAAAAATTATTAATATTATTATTACTATTATAACATCTCATAACAGCTCATAACCGGTATAATAGCTTATAACCGCTATAGCAGACTTATAACAAATATAAATGCTAATTATAACATATCGTAATAACTTTTAACAACTCATAATAACGCATAACCGTTGTAAATGCTATAAAAATTAGTTTTAATAGCTAAAACGAACAGGCCCTAAGGGTCTGTTCGAATTAGCGTTTATAAAATCGTTTATAACCGCTAACAACTCATAAACCGCACATAATCGCCAACAACTCATAACAACTCATAACAGACTAGTTATAACCAAGTATAACAATTAACCATTATAACAACTAATCATAACCTCATACAATTATTTATGATGATGGCTATAACATAACTCATAATAGCTAGTTATAACAGACTATGATAGCTACCGATTGCAACACCTAATCATAACATCATATATATAATATTATTTATTTATTTATTTATTATTATTTATTTATGTATTTATGTATTTATTATTATTATTATTATTATTATTATTATTATTATTATTATTATTATTATTATTCTAAAAACAAGGAAATTATTATATATTTAAAAATTTTATCGATATCATTACTATAATTATTATTGTTATTATCATTATCGTCGTTGTAACTTGTTATTATAATGGTCATCATCGTCATCGTTATCGTACTCTTGCGATAATTTGATATACGTATGAAAATATTTTACTCGTTTTTGGATAAAATTTTTGTAGAACGTTCACATCACTTTACATTCAAATATTTAATTTAGTAATAAATCAATTTACAGTCAAATGACTAACTAATATCTCATATACTACTACGCAATATTCCCTACTACACCACTAAGGTTATTAGTTATTTCATCCCGAAGTGCATTTATTGTTTGTGTGTTACGATAATCATGAAATTGGTGTTCGACAGTCCTTCATATGTGATAGTCGTCCTAGGGCTAAATGATATCCTTTTTTATATATGCGAATTAAAGTGTGCAACATGCATGTCACAATTATAATATTTACTTGCCGCTCTCTACTCTTTTGAGACATTATGTGCTTCAAAATTCTCCATCTATAATAATAATAATAATAATAATAATAATAATAATAATAATAATAATAATAATAATAACAATTATTATTATTATTATTATTATTATTATTATTATTATTATTATTATTGCTCTCATTCCTCCATGATATAATAATAATAATAATAATTAATATTATTAAAAAATTATTAATATTATTATTTCCATATTATAACAGACTCATAATAACCCATAATCGTTATAGTAGCTCATAACTAATGTAGCAACTTATAACAGGTATAACCGCTAATTATAACAACTCATAATAACTTTTAACAACTCATAATAACTTTCAACAGCTCATAACCGGTGTAAATGTTATAACAATTAGTTTTAATAGTTGAAATGAACCTACCATAAATCTTCGTATCAAAGTCATCATAACCACGCTTACCTCACCTGTTCTCACTATTGTTGAACTCAATTTTGTCATATTCAACTGAATTTTAACTTATTATTACTAAACTAAATTTATTTTTATTGAATTGTAAATTTATTTATGTTACAATTAAATTTCAATGAATTTATTAATGTTAAATGTAATTGAAACTATTATAAAGAAATTTAGTTAGAAAGAAAAAGGCCTTAGGTATTTTCAATTGAAAACTATTGATAAATGAAAGAAACATGGGTTTAAATTAAGATCTCATGGTTATTTTCCTATAGAGAATGTCAATTGTAAATTTTTTGTCTAAAAAGTTTTGGGCGTATTTGGTTTGGTAAAATTATTTTCTTAAAAAACTAATGCTTTCATCAAAAATAATTTTTCAAGGGAAATGATTTTCAACTCAATTCCATTGTTTAGTAAGAAGGATAAAAAATTATTTTTGAAAACTATCCTCAAATTAAATTTAAATTGGTAAAGTTTTAGTCAATTTTAGCCAACCATCTTTATCTTGTATTTTTGAAAATAAATCAAGCACTCCTAAAATTATAGTTGATTTGATGTTTTGGACGTTTGATTAATCATCTTAGCCAAACAATCTTACAAATTACTTTCTTACATGCAATTTATTTATCTCTATATATAAAAAAATTAATTCTTTTTAATTATTTCCTTCACCGATCAACAAAAATGCACAATTATTTTCCTGAAAACTCATCTCCCCAAACATCGGAAATTTTGATCCTAAAAATTCATTTCCATCCAATCAAATACCCTTTGTTCAATCAAAAAAAAAATTCCCTTTTGATTAAAAGAAAATAGCCCCATAAACCTTTTTTTTATAATAATAATAATAATAATCCCTTTTATTTGGGTAAATTATATTTTTATTTATCTAATTATTTACATCAACGACTCATATTTAATGGACAAATAATTTTTATGGTTAATATTACCCTAAATCCTACAATCACTTCCATCACAATATTTGATCAGTTTAAAAATGATACTATTATATATTGTATAAATTATTATTATTATTATTATTATTAAATTTATTTTGGCAAGGAGTAAAAGAGAGTCCATATATGAGTGAAGTCCTATTTTTTTTCAAGGATAAATTATCATTTTTTTATTGGACTGAAACTCCTAAAGTTACTCTTAGGTCGCCATGTCATACTTTTGAAAATATTGCTATTATATATTACTAGTTTGGACTCGTACTATGCTCGGAGTAATGTAATACTCCTTAATAAGTTATGAACTAAAAAAGTAAATATTTAATAACTACATTTAATAAATGAGATTAATAATAAAAAATGCTACAATCACCGTATGGTATGCTTCCACCCTTATCTAATTACACATGATTAAGTGTGGCAGAAAAATAAGCAAAAATGAGTTGCCTAAAATCATTTTCACACATAACAATGTGGAAAAATATAACCACTCTTGTAAGAGTGATACTAACCTATTAAGGTATATCCATGTATATTAAGAGTGGTGATTTACATCTATTGAAAAAATGATTATTTAGCATGGCGGATAATAAGCGTGACAGTTATTTTGAGATAATTGAAATACATAAAAAGAATTTTTTTCGCATTGGACAATTTATGATAATCACATAAGTCAAATACTAAATTTACAATCAAAAAGAAATTTTTTAAAAAATAATTGAAAAGAATTTTTATAAAAATTAAACACATAAAGGAAATATTTTTATGCAAATTTTTGATTTCTCTCTTTATAGCACAATGCCCAATATATTGAAAAAATCGAAATAAGAAATAAACCTCAAATCTCAAACTCTAATCTCGTTTTCTCTCTTATTTTCTCGCTTAATAAGTAAATTTCACATGTGCCCGCTTTATATCTTTTTTTTCTTCATGTTGTTTAAAGAAAAGTAAAATAAAATAAAACTAAAAAATTCACCTTAATGAACAGAACCCTAATTTGAAAAAGAACTAAGTATTTTTAATCCAAAGGCAGATCTACATTAGGGCAACCGCGGTCATCCAACCCCGTCCTTTCGAGAGAAAAACATGGTATAAAGAGTAAAAAAATAATATATTTTAATTAACCCTAGTTAATTTCAAAAAGAATTTTGTAGCTTAACTGGTGACAACCTAAGTGTCTATATCAGTGGCAGAAGTTGCTTCAAGCGCAAACCGGTAATAGGAAAAAAAGACTCGCTCAAGGGGTAATATGTCCATAGATATAAGTATGGCGAGTGATGGTGTTTTCTTTAGATATAAGTGTGTGGTTAAAGATGACTCTCATCTGTCTTATTTAGTGTGTGGAATATTTGTCCACTCATACCATTTCCACACTTAACATAAGTATGGTAAAAGCGTGGATTCATGTCGTATTTTGAAAATGATAGAATAGACACAAAATTAAAAAGTAAGTGGAAAGAAAGAGAAACTCATGATCCAAACAAATCAAATTAGACAAAAAATTACATAAATAAGTAGTTAAACTCATACCTTAATCATAACAGACCTCCTCCAATTGACCGACCCTTACCGATTCAATAACTTTCAAAACTTAAAGCCACTAATTAAAAATTAGTTTGAAACCGATACCATGTTCTTTAGTCACCTCAACCACATCTTCCTAACAAATTAATAAACCAAAGAATGACGTAAGCTATTGTTACATCTTTATAATACATATTTTATTTTTTAGTAGAAAGGAAGAGCAAATTTTCTCATCTAATGAAATATCTTATTCATCCACCCAAAAATATATAATTAAATATATATTGTTCACTATGATAGTTATCTCATTAGATTTCAGTCGAGTCACAATTTCAAGTCACAAAGGAAAAAAAACGTAACTTGTGATTCTCAAATGTAAATCAAATCAAACCAAAATTTGAAATAATATAGATTATACTTTTTAGGTTAAAAATATTGGTGAATTAACCTTAACACCGTTAAAAATAATAGACTATCCTTTAATTATTTTCTAAAATATTATTCTATAATTTATCTTAAATAAAATTATTCTTAATTACATCTCTTCTTTAAAATCATTCAATATGCTTTTTGTCATCAATATAATTTTTTTGAATTTTTCACCGATTTTTACTAATGATTGACGTGAGAATGAATTACATTGATTGATAATAGGATAGATATCTCAGTAATTTTATATTAATTTTATTTTGAGTCCTAATATGTTTTAATTTTCAAAATTATTTTTCTATTTATTTTTGTTATTTTTATTCAAATTGTTAGAAGTTGGATTAAATTAGTTTCCTTTGGTTAATTTTATTTTTTTATATTATTATAGGGTTTAGTTAGAGTATTAATATCTTAGTATTAATTTTCTTAGTTTTTATGATTAATTTAATTATTTTTTTGATTTATTTTCAAATTTAGGTTACAGCAAGTTTTTAATTTAATAAATTTATAAATTAAATTTTTGTATTTTAATTTTAGGTTTTTAGTGTATGTTTCGGTCCAAAAATAGTTTTAATATTCTAGTTTATTTAATTATTTATTTTCATATGTATTGTAGTGTAATTGATTATTTGTTTAACGTTCTATTTTAGATTATGTTTTTGTTTTTCTGTTTTAATTGTGTTTAATTTTTTAAAAAATTTTAAAAATTTTTTATGTTTTTAATTCTGTCCAGATTTTTAATTTAGTTCATTATATAATTTTCTGTAATTTTTATTTATTAATTTCTACTCAATTTGGTTTTTTTTATGTTTTATATTTTTTAAAATTAATAAGGCTAATTATTTACTATTTAATTTTTAGATTTAGATTAAATAATTTTATATTATTTATTTATTTTTCAGCAAGGGGATCCAATATTACCTTGATACAGTCTACTTTTAAAGGGAAACCTTTTTTTTTTTTCCTTTCGATGAATTTTATCGTTTATTTAATTATTTACATCAATGACTTATTTTTAATGAACAAATAATTTTTATGGTTGAGACTACACCAAGCTCCTACAATCACTCTTGTTGTAGTATTTAGTCTGTTCAAAAAGATTACTATTATATATTGTATAGATTTATTAGAAAAAATACTAATGAGACTGTATTATCACACACACAAAAAAGGAGGAGGATAGTTCACTTATAAAAGGATTTTTTTATTTGGATAAATTATATTATTTATTTATTTAATTATTTACATCAACAACTCATATTCAATGGACAAATAATTTTTATGGTTAAGATTACCTTAATTTCTTACAATCACTCCCTTTACAATATTTGACCAATTTAAAAATATTACTATTATATATTGCATAGATTATTATTATTATTATTATTATTATTATTATTATTATTATTATTATTATTATTATTATTATTATTATTATTATTGAAGGTTTGCTCGAGAGAGTCCGAGTCACCCTAGGGGGTGAATAGGGTGATGGAAGTTTTTCGTGGAAACGTTAGCTCTTTTGCCAAAGAAGAGACAGATACGAGTTCCGAGTCAATCAGCGAGGTCGAAAAGTATGGACTCGTAAATGCTATCACGAATAAGTAAGCAAGTTAAACAGAGCTATAAAACTGTCTCGAGTCTAGAATGAACTCGGAAAGATAACACTTAGAGATTACGTGGAAACCCTCCTGGGCAGAAAACCACGGACCATGCTAGTCCAAACACGAAGTCAAATCCACTATTTTGAGTCCACAAAATACCGTGAATCGATCGAACCCGAGTTGCTCCCTTAGACAACTCTTTACAAGTTTTCCTAGACTCGTAAATTCTATTATCCGATCTAGTACTTCCTAGCTGAGATAACCAGTTACAGCTAGGGACAACTAAGCTGAGTTAACCCTTACAGCTTAGTCAAGGGACCTTACAGAGAAAGTAAGAAAGTGTTTGTAATTGAGTACAAGACCTTACAACTCATAAAGTAAAGATTTACGAGTAGGAGTTGTAAGTAGAAGATTGAGAATAAATACAATGACTTTGCTCAAGTATGTGTATTAACAATAAGTTCGGCAATCTTCAAGTCTTGTGAGGTGGCTTCTATTTATAGATGACCAGGTAGAGTAGCCGTTATCTTCATCTCGCTGACCGAGAATTCTTTGTGACCATTGACGAAGCTTTCGAGTCACTCGAAAAGTATCCGTTGTAATGTGAACGTTGGACAACGGTTTAAACTCTCTTGGAAGTCCCAAAACCACTGGCGGTGTCTTGAAAGATAAGGTGGAAACCACCGTTAAGCTTAGCGTTCCAGTTTTCCAGATTTGGAAACGGACAGCCACGACACAATCTTCTAGGACTCGGAGCAGAGAAGGTGAAAAGCCATGTCTCGCTGGTGATTTGACATTTTGAAGTCGGTTACTTTTGTATTTTGAAAAGTGTATCCTCGTTTGAATAACCTACAAAAGTAAATCAATTTTGGTTCTCATAGTATAAAATACTTTGGTCCAAGATTAGATACGAGATAACAAAATAATTATGATAATTAAGTAACTAATTATCCGAGTCGAAAGAGAATGGAATTTTCCGAGTCTAATATCCATAATACTCGTAATTCCATCCGACTTAGTCTAAGCGAAGAATCAAGTTAAGTAAAGAACATCGAGTGATATAACTTGATATAGACTAAGCATGAAACAGACTGGGAGTACTGACTTCAACAAGATAGACCTTATAGAAAGGAGTCGGATGTGAGCGGAATACTAGTCTATTCATCATGCGATAAATCTAAGTGATGAGGTACTCGAAGTGAGTAAGATACGCATATCGGTTTTCCGAGTCACGCAAGAGATACAAGAAGTAAAAGCTATATCACTTAAAGAAGATACCATATCACTCAGAAAAGTTTCTAAGATACGAGAGAATGCCTTGGAATCAAAACTCTATAAGTACGAGATTGTTATACCCGATTCATTTTATACAACTCGAGAAAAGTATTGAGCAGATGTCTCGAGTCTTCAATCTCCCCTTTTTGATGAAAGGCATTCCACACTTAGACAGTAAACTTTGTTAGTGAAAAAAACCGATTCCGAGTAGTTGCGCATGAAATGAGATGAGTAAGGCATACTTAATTTATTAGAGCATAAAGTAAAGTAAGCTTTATCAAGGAATTAATGTTAACTCGTAAAAGCATGCTAACAATAATGAACTCGAAATTAATAATGAAATGCATTAGTCCATTAAAGTTAAAGAAAAATATATTCAAAAGGAGGGAAAAACTCCCCTAAACAAGACAACAAGTTTTTCGACTCTATTTCTCCCCCTTGCCTTTCAGCAAAAACAACAAAAAGAAGGGAAGAAAAGAACAATTAATACAACTTAGATGTCCGGACAAAATAAAGAAAATGAAAATCTCTCGAAAGAAGAATCTGCAAGCCGAGGAATTGTGACTCAGGTGCATGGCGCCTACAAGGGAGAGGGGATTTCGAGTGGAAGCGGAGGGGTTGGAGGTACGCCGGCGCTGGTAGGATCTTGACGATGTGCTTGAGCGCAGTAGAGGGAGAACCGGTATGATTGTCAAGGGCTCAACTCGAGTGGTCGACCCGAACGAGTGGATCGAGGGGTTCCTCCCTTTGGACCTTAGAAGCTGGAGGGGCTGCTCCGGCCTCGGCCGCGAGCTCCTCGGCGTCTACGCTTCTGCATCCGCAACTTCTTCTTCTTCATCCCCGCTGTCCGAGGAGGTCGGACTCGGGCTCGAAGACGCTTCGGACGCATCCGAGTCACCATGGTCTTGAGCCGCCTTGGACCTTCTCTCTCCGAGGAGCTCGACCAGCTCCTTTTGCTCCTTCACCAGCTCCCTCGTCTCAAGAATCGAGTTTGCTTGCTCTCGGATTTGGGATTGGGCGGTCTTTTGGTTGATATTCAAATTTTGGATGGCAAGTTTGAAAGACCGGAGCGTGTCCTCGAAGACAGTGGACACAGAGCTGATTTTGTCCATAAAACCGGGGACAAAATAGCAGAGAGAGATTTGGAGGCACCTGAGGTGGAGGCACCAACAGGTGGAGAGGGGAGAGAGAGAGGGGTTGATTTCGAGTCCGAGGTGGAGAAGGAGGCCTCGGCTCGAGTTATGTATCCGGACACCGGGTTCGGTTTCCTGGTATCCGTACCCCTGAAGTTCCTTTTGCCGACAACAACGGTAGCCTCGGACATAGTGTTGGGGTCCGAGGGGATAGGAACTTGGAATTGTTTGAAGACAATGGTGAGAAGAGCACCGAAGGGAAGAGAGGTATTCTTCTTGGTTTGAAGTTGAGTCGCACAGCGGCCATCTCGCTCAATGATGGAGGGAAAGAGGTCTACTTCGTAGCCCTCAAGAATGTCAAAAAGGGATTTGAGGTGCTTGGAGTTGGGGTTCTCCTTGCTAGAATGCTGAGAAAAAAGTTCTTATCGCAGAAAGCACGGAAGGTGTGCTTCGACTTCAATCGAGTCACCGAAAAGTTTTTCCGGGACTCGGGGAACTCTTTGGCGTACTTTTCAAAGAAGTCGTCGGCGACTTCGATGAAAGGAATGGGGTTGCTGTTCAAGAAGAGAGAAGAGACCTTGAACAGGCGGTGGAGGAGAGATGTGTTTATGCGAACAGTGATGTTCGAACCCGGGAGGTTAGAACATTTTACGAGGAGGTGAGGTGAGTGTAGAACTCGAAACGAGTTCGGGATAGATGAACTCGCTGAAACAAAGAAAGTTGTATGCCCGGTGGTTTGTATGTGTGCCAACCAAGAAAATTTGGTTGTAGGAAAGAATTTGTCGTCCAGCGCAAGATGCTTGGGTGACAATGGGTTTGGAGGGGGTTGAGCTTTCTGGAGTTTTGGTGCGAGGCTTTTGGCGGAGGAGGAGACCTGAAAGTCGGGATGGTTACCTCTTTTAGGCATTTTGAGAGGTGAAAAGAAAGATGAAACTTCGAAGAAAAGAGAGGAAGAGGTAGATGAGAAGAAACGAAAAGAGTAGAAGAAACAGATGAGAGCAGATCGAAACTTACTTGAGATGGCCTTTTCGTCGCTTGAAGAAGTTCAAAGATCACTGTGTACGTAGAAATCTTCCGCGAAAAGTTTCGTTTGAAAGAGATGAAATGTAGAATACCGAGACGAAGATGAATAGACGCTATTTATAGAAAAGATACGCACCCGTCAACTATCCGTTAAGTATAACTCCGTTCGACTCGACTTGTCCATCGGTCATCGAAGACCGATGTAACGGTTCTCTTCAACGGTTAAGATTTCAGCGGTTAGAGATCCACGACTATCGTCCGATCACAGCGCTTAAGAGAGAGAGAGAAAAGATTTTGAAAATATATTCCGAAACTCTCCACTATTCTAGAGATAATTTCAGAAAATTTGATGTCCAAATTTTTCTCTACGTCCGAGTATGACTCGGAATGGGTTCCGAGTGACTCGAAACAAGAAATAACTACTAACCTAGTATCACTGAATCAAGCTGAGCTAATGGTTATTGATAATTTGAAAACACATAGCACATAATCATGCATTTAACATACCAAGCTCATTCCGAATGAAATGCAATTGATCTTCACCAAGAGGCTTAGTAAAGATATCGGTTAATTGAAGGTTAGTAGGAATGAACTCAAGTTCAATATCACCTTTTTCCGAGTGGTCTCGTAGGAAGTGATATCTAACCTCGATATGTTTTGTCTTTGAGTGCTTGGACTGGATTCTTGGTGATGTTGATTGCACTTTGATTGTCACACTTGATTGGTACTGATTTGAAGAACAGTCCAAGATCTTTCAAGTGTTGCTTTATCCATAGAATCCGAGCGCAACAGGCTCCAGCTGCAATATACTCAGCTTCAGCAGTTGATAGAGCTACTGAGTTTTGCTTCTTTGAGTGCCAGGAGATTAGGGATTGACCCAGAAATTGGCAAGCTCCGGAAGTGCTCTTTCGATCAACTTTATATCCAGCGTAGTCCGCGTCCGAGTATCCAGTGAGAGTCGGTTCTAAGTCTCTTGAATACCATGGACCTAAGTTCCGAGTACCTGCAAGATATCTAAATATTCTCTTCACTGCAGTGAGATGTGATTCTTTTGGATTAGCTTGAAATCTTGCGCATAAGCAAACACTCGAACATTATATCGAGTCGATCTGGAAGTAAGATATAGCAAAGATCCAATCATACCTCGATAGAGTTTCTTATCTATTGCTTTACCTTTCTCATCTAAGTCAAGTTTTATGCTGTCTGCTCATGGGTGTAGATGCGTGCTTTGCATCTTGAAGTTTATATTTCTTCAGCAGTTCCTTGGTATACTTTGATTGATGGACATAGATCCCATCTTTGTCTTGTTTAATTTGTAAACCAAGGAAGAAATTGAGTTCTCCCATCATACTCATTTGGAATTCCTGACTCATCAACTCAAAAAATTTTCGGCACTGAAATTCATTAGTAGTACCGAAGATAATATCATCAACATAGATTTGAAAAATAAGGAAATCTTTCCCCTTGGTCTTTATGAAGAGCATTTTGTCGATCTGACCTCTTTTAAAATCATTTTGAACCAAGAAGCTACTCAGTCTTTCATACCAAGCACGAGGGGCTTGTTTAAAACCATAGAGTGCCTTTTGAAGTTTGAAACACATGATTTGGAAATTCTAAATTTTCAAAACCAGGAGGTCTGCTCGACATAGACTTCCTCTTCAATAAAACCATTGAGAAATGCACACTTAACATCCATTTGATATATAATTTAATATGCATGCTGGAAGCAAATGCCAACAAGATTCTAATAGCTTCAATTCGGCAACAGTGCAAATGTTTCCCCACAATCAATTCCTTCTTCTTGATTGTATCCTTGAGCCACAAGTCTAGCCTTGTTTTTGACTACCACTCCACCCTCATCCAGTTTGTTTTTGAAAACCCATTTGGTTCCTATAACTCGGGTGGTCGGAAGGTCGGTTGGTCGAGTCCGGACTTGGTTTCTTTCGAATTGATTGAGTTCCTCTTGCATGGCCACTACCCATTCAGGTTCGTTAAGGGCCTCTAGTGCATTTCCGGATTCAGTTAATGAGATGAATGCGGTGAATGCACATAGATTTTGAAGAGAGGAATGAGTTCTTACCCCACTCGTTGATATCGAAATTATATTTTCTAGTGGATGACTAGAAGTAAACTTAAATGCTTTACCGGTTCTCCGATTCACGAGATTTGTGGGCTGAATCGCTTGATCTTCGAAGCTTGTTCTGAGTGATCTTCTTCATTGGCTTGTTTGTTCTGAGCGAGCTCTTGAGTTGTCTCATTCTGAGTCACTTCGTTCGAGTGACCTCATTTTGATCCGGTTGAGTCCGAGTCTTTATGGGTTCAGCTTCGTCATCATCTCTACTCGAGCTTCAATTCCGAGTATGAAGACTCGCTTGGTTTCTCCTGTTCAAGCTCATCAAATACAACGTGGATGCTCTCTTCCACTTTGTTAGTTCTCTTATTGAAAATACGATAAGCCTTGTCTGTGAGAAGAATAACCCGGAAAAATACCTTCATCCGACCGAGCATCAAACTTGGTCGAGTGATCCTTACCATTGTTGTGAACGTAGCGCTTACATCCGAATGGTCCGAAATAGGAAATATTTGGTTTCTTCCCCTTGTAGAGCTCGAAGGTGTTTTCTTCAATATGGGTCCGATGAGGCATCTATTCAAAGTATAGTTGGCTGTGTTGATCGCCTCAACCCGTAAATAGTAAGGCAAGTTGTGCTCAATCGTCATAGTCCTTACTATCTCTTCAAGGGTTCTGTTCTTTCTCTCTACCACTCCATTTTGTTGAGGAGTTCTTGGTGCTGAGAAGTTGTGAGAGATGCCATTTTTATCACAAAACTCCGAGAATTCGAGTAGTCGAACTCCCTTCCATGGTCGGTTTGAATTCTCCGGATCCGAGTCCGAGACTCAACTTGGATTCTTCTATAGAGCTTGTTGAACTCCTTGAATGCTTCATTTTTGTGCTTAAGAAAACACACCCAGGTAAATCTAGAATAATCATCAATAACAACAAATATATATGATTTACCTCCGAGGCTCTAAATGGAGATTTCACCACATAAGTCCATATGCAGTAGCTCAAGCACTTTGGATGTGGAAACTGTCTTCGGAGATTTGAATGAGGATCCGACTTGTTTTCCCCTTATGCATGCTTCACAAACTTTATCTTTCTCAAAAACACAGTTAGGTAAACCCCTAACCGGACCATGAGATGCCAACTTTTTGATAGTATCCATACTAATATGGCCTAATCTACGATGCCAAGACCATGAATCATCATGAAGAGATGCTTTTAAGCACGACTTATTCCGACTAGGATCGAAAGAGGAATGACATAGGTGTTACCCGATCTCTTACCCGAAAGCTTGATCTCTTTGGTAGTGACATCGAAATGTAGCAGTTGGTCCGAGTGAATCTTACCTCTTGACCTTTATCACATAGTTGAGAGATGCTCGAGCGGATTGTACTTTAAACCTTTGACAAGGTAGATTGGACTGACCAGATTGCTTCCTTTTCCAATCTTGCCTATCCCAACTATTTTGCCTTTGCTATCATCTCCAAATGTGACCTTTCCTCCTTTATGTTTTTCCAACTCGGAAAAGAGTCCCGCATCTCCGGACATATGTCGGGAACATCCACTGTCAAGGTACCAGTGTCCTTTTGATCTTTTCCGAGTGACTCGCAAAACAGAGAGAATCTAACCCTTCTCACTTCCTCTAACGAACCCAAGTAACATTTCTTACTGTGGTCCTTATCTCGAGGAAAAAGGTGTTTTGGAACCCAGATTTGAACGACTTTGGGTTTTGTCCGATTCCGAGTCTTCCTCTCGAGAACCGAGTCCGTGTCTCTTTCTTTTTGAAAACCTTTCCTTTTGAAACAGGAGAAAATGGTTTCCTTTTGTAAACGAGTTCCGGGCTTAGTCCTCCCTTCATTTCTGTGAATGGGACCGTGCTCGGCTTTCCTGGACTTCACGGTTCGGAATCATTTTTGAATAAATTTGAGTAGGAATTGGATTCCTCTTCTTTGTTAAAACCAAGACCTTCTTTTCGAAAAGAGACACATTGTGATCCTAAGAGCATGTCAAGGTTTTTCCGACCTTGAGTGAATTTTAAAATCAAGTCTTGAGACTCAATGAGCTTCTGCTTAAGTTGCTCATTTTCTTTCTCGAGTAACTCGGACTCAGTCTCATTAGATTGAGCACTAGTCTTGAGTTCTCCGAGTGTAAGTCTCAGCTTTTCCAATTCATTTTTCAAAGATATGCTCTCGGAAGAAATGGACTCAAGTTGTTCTTTGAATCGAGAAGAGTTAGAATTGGACTTTTCTTCCAAAGTGAAAATGTATTTAGCTAGATCGACTTTGGAGAATTTGAGGAAATATTCAATTACCTCTTGAGGATTAGTTTCCTCACTGTCTCGAGTTTGAGTCCGACTCTCTCTCGGCTTTTGAGTCGAGATTGCCATCGGACACTTCGAGTCATCCGAGTCCTCGTCATCTTCCGATGAGTCCTCATCGCTCCATGTTGCCATCATAGCCTTTTTCTTCTTTCTGTCCCTTTTTCTTTTCGGACGAGTCTTTGACTATGTGGTCTTTGCTCGCCACACTCAAAACATCCAAAATTCTTAGATAAAGATAACTTTGAGGGAGAAGAATACTTACCTTTTCTGTCCCTTTTGTCTTTCTTGTAGAATTCTTTCTTTGGCCTTTTATCCCATCTTTTGTGCTTCATCATTCTCTTGAAGCCTCTTGCAATGAGTGCCATGGGATCGCCTTCCGAGTCGGAGGAGCTCGGATTTGCTTCTTTGGATTCTCGAGGCTTTTAGTGCTAAGTTCCTTTTGGTACTACCCTCAGCATCCTCCTCTTCTAGATGGATTTCGTGAGTGAGAAGCTTTCCGATGAGCTCGTTTGGCTTTAAGAGTGAGAGGTTATGAGCTTCCTCTATGGCGGTCACCTTGGGACCCCATCTTCTTTTGGGTAGACTTCGAGTATCTTTCCGCACATTTCCTCGTGGGAAATCTTCTTACCCAGATGATTTGAGATTGTTGGTAATCTCAGTAAACCGAATGAACACCTGAGTGATGTTTTCTTCGGCTCCATCTTGAATAGCTCATATTTATGAAGATATCGGCTGATTTTTGCTTGTCCGACCTGGCTAGTGCCTTCGTAAGTGTTGACAAGGGTGTCCCACACTTCTTTTGTTGAGTCACGAGCGGACACTCGGTTGTATTCTTCCGAGCTAATGGCGCACATCAGAATGTTCATTGCCTTGAAGTTCTTTCGAACTTCTCGCTCGCCCTGGAGTGAATTCGGCTTTTGTCTTGGGAATGATTCTAAATTCCTCTGTCTTCATTGGAATATAGTTTCCTCGTTGTATGATTTTCCATACATCTTCATCATGATCCATGAGGAAACATTCCATAAGTTTCTTCCAAGTGCCCGAAGTTTGATCCTTTGAATTTTGGTGGCTCTGCTGGAAGATCTTCCTTCATCGAACTCTCCGGTGTTCGAGCCATTTGATCTTTAGACCTTTGAATGGTTAGATCCTTTCCGAAAGGCTAGACTCGATACCAATTGAAGGTTTGCTCGGGGAGAGTCCGAGTCACCCCGGAGGGGGTGAATAGGGTGATGGAAGTTTTTCGTGGAAACGTTAGCTCTTTTGCCAAAGAAGAGACAGAGACAGGTTCCGAGTCAATCGGCAGGTTCGAAAAGTATGGACTCGTAAATGCTATCACGAATAAGTAAGCAAGTTAAGCAGGAGCTATAAAGCTGTCCGAGTCTAGAATGAACTCGGAAAGATAACACTTAGAGATTACGTGGAAACCCTTCAGGGCGGACCGTGCTAGTCCAAGCACGAAGTCAAATCCACTATTTTGAATCCACAAAATACCGTGAACTGATCGAACCCGAGTTGCTCCCTTAGACAACTCTTTACAAGTTTTCCTAGACTCGAAATTCCCTTATCCGATCTAGTACTTCCTAACCGAGATAACCGTTACGAGTTAGGGACAACTAAGCTGAGTTAACCCTTATAGCTTAGTTAAGTGACCTTACAAAGAAAGTAAGAAAGTGTTTGTAATCGAGTACAATACCTTACAACTCGTAAAGTAAAGATTTACGAGTAGGAGTTGTAAGTAGAAGATTGAGAATAAATATAATGACTTTGCTCAAGTATGTGTATTAACAATAAGTTCGGCAATCTTCAAGTCTTGTGAGGTGGCTTCTATTTATAGATGACCAGGCAGAGTAGTCAGTTATCTTCATCTCGCTGACTAAGAATTCTTTGTGACCGTTGACGAAGCTTTCGAGTCACTCGAAAGTATCCGTTGTAATGTGAACATTGGACAACGGTTTAAACTCTCTTGGAAGTCCCAAAACCACTGGCGAGTGTCTTGAAAGATAAGGTGGAAACCACCGTTAAGCTTAGCGTTCTAGTTTTCCAGATTTGGAAACGGACGACCTCGACACAATCTTCTAGGACTCGGAGCAGAGAAGGTGAAAAGCCATGTCTGCTTGGTGATTTGACATTTTGAAGTCGGTTACTTTTGTATTTTGAAAAGTGTATCCTCGTTTGAATAACCTACAAAAGTAAATCAATTTTGGTTCTCATAGTATAAAATACTTTGGTCCAAGATTAGACACGAGATAACAAAATAATTATGATAATTAAGTAACTAATTATCCGAGTCGGAAAGAGAATGGAATTTTCCGAGTCTAATATCCATAATACTCGGAATTCCATCCGACTTAGTCTAAGCGAAGAATCAAGTTAAGTAAAGAACATCGAGTGATATAACTTGATATAGACTAAGCATGAAACAGACTAGGAGTACCGACTTCAACAAGATAGACCTTATAGAAAGGAGTCGGATGTGAGCGGAATACTAGTCTATTCATCATGCGATAAATCTAAGTGATGAGGGACTCGAAGTGAGTGAGATACGCATATCTCGTTTTCCGAGTCACCCGAGAGATACAAGAAGTAAAAGTCGTATCACTTAGAGAAGATACCATATCACTCGGAAAAGTTTCTAAGATACAAAGAATGCCTTGGAATCAAAACTCTATAAGTACGAGATTGTTATACCTGATTCATTTTATACAACTCGGAAAAGTATTGAGCAGTGTTTGAGTCTTCAATTATTATTATAGGTATTATTACTGTTATTGTTATTATTGTTATTATTATTATTATTATTATTATTATTATTATTATTATTATTATTATCATTATGATTATTATGATTATTACTATTATTATTATCATTATTATTATTATTATTATTATTATTATTATTATTATTATTATTATTATTAGAGTCCATAGATGAGTGGAACCTTATTTTTTAAATGATAAATTATTTATTTTTTTATTGGATGAAACTCTTTAATTCACTCTGGTTGCAGACATTTTAAAATTTGAAAAGATTGGCATTATATAGTGTATAAATTATTATTATTATTATTATTATTATTATTATTATTATTATTATTATTATCATTATTATTATTGTTGTTGTTGTTATTATTATTATTATTATTATTATTATTATTATTATTGTTATTATTATTATTATTATTATTATTATTATTATTGTTATTATTGTTATTATTATTATTATTATTATTATTATTAGTATTATTATCATTATGATTATTATTATTATCATTATGATTATTATGATTATTATTATTATTATTATTATTATTATTATTATCATTATTATTATTATTATTATTATTATTATTATTATTATTATTATTATTATTATTATTATTATTATTATTATTATTATTATTATTATTATTATTATTATTATTAGAGTCCATAGATGAGTGGAAACTTATTTTTTAAATGATAAATTATTTATTTTTTATTGGACGAAACTCCTTAATTTACTCTGGTTGCAGCATTTCAAAATTTGAAAAGATTGGCATTATATAGTGTATACATTATTAGAGTCCATAAATGAGTGGAAACTTATTTTTTTAAATGATAAATTATTTATTTTTTTATTGGACGAAACTCCTTAATTCACTATGGTTGCAGCATTTCTAAATTTGAAAAGATTGGCATTATATAGTGTATAGATACAGATAGATATAGATTATTATTATTATTATTATTATTATTATTATTATTATTATTATTATTATTATTATTATTATTATTATTATTATTATTATTATTATTTTGGCATGGAGTAAAAGAGAGTCCATATATAAGAGATTTTTCTTAGTTTTGTTTTTATTTTCTGTTTTATATTTTTATGAATTAATTAGGATGATTAATTATTATTTAATTTTTATATTAAGATTAGATAATTTTATAATATATAATTAATTTGATAATTTTTCAGACTTATTTACTAATTTAGGTTAAAGCATGTTTTTAATTTAATAAATTTATAAATTTAGTTTTTTTATTTTTATTTTAGGTTTTTAAGCTTTTAAGTACATAAAATAGTTTTAATATTTTGGTAATTTAATTATTTATTTTCGTATTTATTAAGTGCATTTTATTATTTGTTTAACTTTTTGTTTAAGATGATGTTTTTATTTTATTATTTTAAATTTTGTTCAATTTTTCTAAAAATTATATATAGTATTATTATTATTATTACTAGTCTAAACTCGTGCTATGCACAGAGCAATGTTGTATAATGCATAACTTAAGAAATTATTAAATTACGGAGCGATGTTGTACTTGTGAGTTTCTTTTTCTCGATTATTTGATTTTATTGAATGGTTTCACTTTGAACAACATTCTTCTACATGTTATCTCCTCATAGCGAAAACGCTTTCATGACTCATCAAATTTATCGAACCTAACACATAAAAATCATTAGAGCCCAGCACACATTCATCTCCCAATCATTCTAAATTTGAAAAGAATAAATAAATAATCTAAAATAATAAATAAAAAAGAATGTTAAAAAATTCATCAAGGTTTTAAGATTACACTCGTGATTTGGAATATTAAGAAGTCGGACCCTCTAAGAGTCAAACAATTTAAATAATCCTAACTCATATAGTTATAGAAATAATGTGACAATATATTTGGGTATCAAAAGGTAAATATTAGTAGGAAAAGGAATAATATATGATTGGTAGATATTGAGTTAGATGACCTATAGATGACAATAAATATCATTATGTCACAAATTAGTATTATAACACAAAGTACATCAAATCAATAAAAGAATATCAAACTTATAACTCATAACTCTTTACAAAGTCAATACTAATTTAACTTAATTGATGCCTAGATAAAAATTTATATGCAACCAACCTATTAAAATATCATTAACTTAAATATTACACGAACCCATAAAAAGTATACATATACCCATAATGGGATCTCATTTTTTTATCATCTCGTGTTTCGTACTTATATTGAAAATTGATCACGATTTTAGTAGTGAATCAATGGGGCCAAAATATTGATACAATTGAGATTTTATAAATATATGTTTTACTCGATTAACAACCAATTGATTCCCTCGAGACACAACTCTTCCTCTCAATTAATTAACACAATAAGAGTAACATAAATTTCTATTTCAAGATGACGAGGTTTGATGGCAAATACTCATATTTTAATAATTTAGAAAACTTACAATAGTAAAAGATATGACTTAAATATGTTTGTCAATAATAAGTCACAAATAGACGTGTTAGGAAGAAACTGAAATAAACTATATTTGTAATAAAAAAATGATTTGTATGTTGTGCAAAAATTTTGAGACAAATGAATTTATTCGAAATCCTATGGGCTTAATAGAAGTTAACATATTAAGTTTACAATCCTTTAAACATCACACAAGTTATGAACTTAAAGTTCACAAATTACGAACCTGAAACAATATAATTTCTAACTTTTTATTCATTATGTTTTACTCCACAACATATTTGAATCATAACTTTCTATCTTGTAGAAATTTTTAATTATTAATATCAAGTATATATGTAGTTGTTATATTTTTATTGTATTAATTTATGATTTCTTAAAGTTTATTAAATCATTCTGTACATAGGATGAATGTAATAACCACATTGCTTCCTCATACAGTTAAATATTTAAATATTTTTTTATAACATGTTGTTGTTGATTTTAATTTTATAAATTCTTATAATAAATATATTTTAAACTAATACAATTTTATGGCACCAAGTCAAAAACACCATCAATAATGGAAAATTAATAATGTTAGATAAAATTATTATATTTCAGACCCAAAATAATATTGCATATCAATATACATAAAAATAAATGAGAGCTAATATACAATCCAAACTCTAAATAAATAAATACATAACTATATATATTAATTTATTTTATATCTTAATATATTTAAATTTTCGGATTACCTTTCTGTTCATTCTTATTATTTTTAGTCAGTTTGTTAGAAGTTAGAATAAAATTAGTCTTCTTCGGTTAATTTTATTTTTATATTACTATAGGATTTAGTTAGAGTCTTAATATATTATTATTAATTTTCTTAGTTTTTATAACTGATTTGATAATTTTTTAGATTTTTTTCTAATTTAGGTTAAAGCATATCTTTAATTTAATAAATTTATAAATTTAGTTTTTTCATTTTGATTTTAGGTGTTTAGGATACATTCAGGTCCAAAAATAATTTTAATATTCTGTTAATTTAATTGTTTATTTTCTCATTTATTTAGTGCAGTTTATTATTTGCTTTACTTTCTGTTTAAGATTATATTTTTATTTTATTATTATAATTCTGTTTAATTTTTCTGAAAAACTATAAAAAAATACTTTTGGGTTTTAGGCTACTTTAATATTTTTTCAGATTTTTGATTTAATCTATTATATAATTTTGTATATTTGCTATTTATTAATGTTCTACTTGGTTTTGTTTTTATTTTCTATTTTATATTTTTATGAATTAATGGATGATTAATTATTATTTAATTTTTATATTAAGAATAGATAATTTTATAATATATAAATGATTTAATAATTTTTTAGACTTATTTACTAATTTAGGTTAAAGCATGTTTTTAATTTAATAAATTTATAAATTTAGTTTTTTTATTTTTATTTTAGGTTTTTAGGCTATTAGGTCTAGAAAATTGTTTTAATATTTTGGTAATTTAACTACTTATTTTTGTATTTATTTAGTGCATTTTATTATTTGTTTAACTTTTTGTTTAAGATTATATTTTTAATTTATTATTTTTAATTTTGTTTAATTTTTCTGAAAATATATATATATATATATATATATATATATATATATATATATATATATATATATATATATATATATATTATTTTGGCATGGAGTAAAAAGAGTCCATATATGAGTGGAAACCTTTTTTTTCAATGATAAATTATTATTTTTTATTGGACGAAACTCCTAAATTTACTCTCATACCGCCATGTCATCTTTTTGAAAAGATTGCTATTATATATAGTATAGATTATTATTATTATTATTATTATTATTATTATTATTATTATTATTATTATTATTATTATTATTATTATTATTATTATTTTGGCATGGAGTAAAAGAGAGTCCATATATAAGAGAAAATATTTTTTTCTTCGTTTTGTTTTTATTTTCTGTTTTATATTTTTATGAATTAATTAGGATGATTAATTATTATTTAATTTTTATATTAAGATTAGATAATTTTATAATATATAACTGATTTGATAATTTTTCAGATTTATTTACTAATTTATGTTAAAACATGTTTTTAATTTAATAAATTTATAAATTTAGTTTTTTTATTTTTATTTTAGATTTTTAGGCTATTAGGTCCATAAAATAGTTTTAATATTTTGATAATTTAATTATTTATTTCGTATTTATTAAGTGCATTTTATTATTTGTTTAACTTTTTGTTTAAGATGATGTTTTTATTTTATTATTTTAAATTTTGTTTAATTTTTCTAAAAATTATATATTATTATTATTATTATTATTATTATAATATCTATATTGGCATGGAGTAAAAAAGAGTCCATATATGAGTGGAAACCTATTTTTTCAATGATAAATTATTATTTTTTTATTGAACGAAATTACTAAATTCACTCTCGAGCCGCCATGTCATACTTTTGAAAAGATTGCTATTATGTAATATATATTTATTTTGACATGGAGTAAAAAAGAGTTCATATATGAGTGGAAACTTGTTTTTTTAATGATAAATTATTTTTATTTTTATTGAACGAAACTCCTAAATTCACTCTCAGGCACGTCATGTCATACTTTTGAAAAGATTGCTATTATATAGTATATAGATAATAATAACGACAATAATAACAATTTACAACAACATAAAATAATTTAAAAAATAAAATAATTTTGATATCATTCCATAATTAACAAACAAATAATAAGAAGTGAAATTTAATTCGTTCCTGTCCTCTAAAAAACACTTAGAAGAAAATATTAAAGTTTCCTGTCTAAATCCTCGTTTATGATTATTGATTTTATTCCAATTTTAATTTTTGATACCCAACAAGGCCTTAATCTACTAGGATTAGTAAGAAAGGAAGTTTTGGCAGAAATGGGAGAGAGAAATTCACAGAAATTTGGTCGAAACCGCAATATCTCTCTCCCAACAACTCGTCCTTTTCATTTCTGCAATTCGAACTATTCACCAAAATCCAAGTTGAGTCCAATGGCGGAATATGAACAAGGAGACAAGAATTTAAGGGTTCAGAAGAAAGAGAAAAATGACTTCTCTAATTCGGCCAATTGGATTTTCCTGACTATATTTTACGCGGACAAAAGAAACCCATTCAGAATTTGCAAGGAGACATTGAAAATGACTACTTTCTTTATGTCCACCATCACCCAGGTTAGATGATGTTTCCGTTGGATTTCCTCAATTTTTAATTTTTTTGAAGTTTTTTTTCTCCAATTTTGATTGCGAACTGGATGCATTGACTTCTAGTGGAATTCAAGGTCAGTCTCTTCGGCAGAGAAATTCAAATTCATATGAAATTGATTCGAATTTTATGTAATTTTGGTCAGTTTTTTGCTGACTGGTGTAGTTAATTTGTTATTCATCATAATCAAGAACTCTAAAAGATGAAGCTCACTCATAATTTCATATGCAATTTCCAGCCACCTTCCTCCTCTCTCTCTTTCTCCTCACTTTTCTCTCTCTGAGTTGTGGATTTGTGCTATGGAAATTAAGCACCCCAGATGCAGCAAAGCAGAAACGAAACCTACAAAATACGAATCACATAATTTACCGCAATTAAATTCGTATACTTAGACTATTTAGTGTGTATTTCTCTTAAATTATGCAATTTTTACTTGAACTTTTACTTCTTTCTCATCTCTTTAATTAAAATTAATTTAATTACAATTTTTCTGGGCAAACGCAGAACAAAGTTTGTTTCTTTTTTCATGTCTTTTGTCTGAGGGGTACTAGTTTCTGCATTTTCTGGGTGAGATTTCAATTTATCTTTTTATGTCATAATCTTTCACTTCCAAGTTTCTGGTGATAAGAACTTGTAATTATGTACTATGTATGACTAGTAAAGTTCTTCCAAAGTCTTAACGCGGTTGTTTGATCAATTAGTTAGCTAATTTTGTCTAATATTGTTTGCCCATTTCTTTCTAATTAATGACATTTCATATTTGGCTGAAAATGTTGATGCATGGGAATAGAACTAGAAAATGTTCTCAATCTTGATTAGAAATTCCAAAAATTAGACATAAGAAGTATTATAGATTTGTCGTCTTTGTGTGCTTTTTTTAGGAACATGTGTACTTTTTTTGTGGCTATATGCTACTTTTCAATAGTAGTTATTTATGAGTTCTTTGCTTGACTTTTGGAATCTATGGGGAGTGGGACTTTTGTATTTTATGAAACTTCTACGCGCTTTCATGGCTACTGATTTGTCATCTTTTTGGGCTATAAGAGCATTCAACTGCTGGCATTTTTTGTTTACTCACCACACCATTCATATATTTCTGAGGGAGGATCTAGTTTTTTGTGATGATACTGAAAAGGCCGCTTGGTGAAGAGGGGATTGAGAATTTATCGATATCAGATCATCCCCAAGGCCCTCCAAGCAAATTTCGAAAGTGAGTGCATGGATTTTGTGTTTATGTGGATTTTTTTTTGTAGTAGTGTCTTGATTCTCTCGCTGTGTCAATAACTAAGAATCCCGGTGTTTGATCCCAGTTAGATCTAAGGCTTGTTGGTGTCGCCTTTCATGAGTTTATCACTTGATTGATTTTTGTAATGTTTTTGCAGAGTTGTGAACCATGTGTTGCAAGAATTGTCTCTGCAAGAATTTGCCATGAAAATGTCTGCAGTCTTGGAACCAACTCTTCGCAAAGTGGTACTATAGAACTGTTCTAGGATCTTACTTAAAAGTCATAGTTTGCTCTTTGTGTGCACATTCATTTGATTCTTTGTTGGAATAATTTGTTTTGTTTATACTAAGCTCGTGGTCATGTTAAGTTTTCGATGCAATCTTAGCAACCTCGAAGCTCCATTATAATAAACTTAATGATCTCACAACTATTTACCTTGTTGTCTATGTTACTTACATGTAATTTATCCTTAACAGTTCTTGAGGTCCCACTGCAAAAGCAAAGATGCCTATTTCCAATTATTTTCCTTTGGTGTATGTTTATCTAGTTCTTTAGTATGATTACTTAACTTGACGAGGTAATATACCTAATATCAAGGGTCTCTGATGTTAGCTGATGCATGGTATGGTGTTTGTGAAATTTATGTTGTCAGTGAGCGTGTGAATTTATTGTAATTAACGTAATTTGTTCTAATATTGGTTGATGTTTCATATTTTGAAAGTCATTACTTTATGTGCCATTTACAGGTGAAAGAGGAGGTGAATTCACTTCTTGTTTTTCTGCAGTCATCTCCAAGGTTCTCTCTTTCAACTATTCTATTTTTTGTTCCAGCACACAAAATCCTGTCCCATATACCTCTTTTGTATTTGCTGCTCCTAATTTTATGATTTTATCGATCTAGAGTTACAAAGTCTTTCCTTGTAAGAAAAGAATTAGTAGAAAGTCTTAGTTTTTTACTCATTCATGGTTCACCTTTAAACAGAGGTGGCTGGTGTTTGGTTTTAGAAGACATCTATCTGTCAATCTGATCTGTGATAGTTGGTTTCAACTGTAAAATGTTTTACCTCAAATTTAGCAGATAAATTATGTCCATAAAATAAACACAGATGAAACTCGGTTTGAAGGGAATTATGTGTTTGCATGCATACATGCAGCACGCATATATTCACGAATGTGTTCATAACTAAACTAGAGATGAAAACGGGAATGCTCAAGATATTTAGAAAAGGATTTAATAGGAAATGAGTTGTTGTTCATCACCACTAGTTTTGTGTAGTTTCTGCAATCCAGCAAGTGACAGTGAAAGTCTAACTAATTGGTTGCAGACATTCACTCATTCACCAGCCTGAGTCATCTGTTTCAAGAAGCCTGCAGCTACGTTTTATGAACAAATTTCCAACTACCCTCTTCACAAATACTGTCGTACGAGATATTGAGAATGCTTTTCTTCAAATCATGCTTTTTGATGCAAGATCCGAGAACTTCATTCAGCATGGTCCATTTTCCTCAATAAAGGTTGAGATTCTCGTTCTTAGTGCTGATTTTGCATCTACTGAGCAAGAAGATTGGACTGAGAATGAATTCAATCAAAGCATTGTGCGTGAAAGGGAAGGTAAACGGCCATTGTTAGTGGGGAACCTTTCCTTTTCTCTTGTCAACGGCGTTGCGATGATTGAAAATGTCGTCTTCACTGACAATTCTAGCTGGGTTAGAAGTAGAAAGTTTCGCTTGGGCATTAGAGCAGTACCAACTGCTTCCAGTGATGTTGGAATTAGGGAGGCTGTCAGTGAAGCTTTTGTGGTATTGGACCATCGTGGTGAATGTAAGTGTTTTTTTCAACCTTAGACAATTTAACCTGAACTGGTGGCTCTGCCATGGCTTTTTGTTAGAAAATTAAAAATTTCATTTTCATTATGTTTTAGTTGTGGTCAATTGAATCATGATAGTTGACAAAAGTCTCTTAGGTGTGATCTATAATAAAATTATATCAAGCTTGCACGAATGGAGATAGTGGAAAACTTCTTTCAAAATTTGCTGGATTTACAAACTCACTTAAACTTTTTACTTCGTGCAAATGAAGAGATTCTTTCCGGATTCAGTTTTCATCGCATCAAGAATGACTGGTAATTTGATTTTGCAGCCTATCAGAAGCATGATAGACCATCCTTGGATGATCCAGTGTGGCGTCTGAAGAAAGTATCAAAAATGGGTGCATCACATAAAAAGTTGGAGTCACATGGAATCTACAGTGTTAAGGATTTTTTGATGCAGTATCATATTGACCCACCATTTCTGCGAAGTGTAAGTATATGTTTCAAATTGTATGTTCCAATCCAATTTTGAATTTACTAATGACCTTTTGTTATCTTTGTAGGTTCTTGGCAAAGGGGTTGCTAACAGGGCATGGGAGACAATGGTGAAGCATGCTAATGAATGCCTTTTGGACAACACAATCTACAGATACTATTATGAGCCAGAGAGGATCGAACTCCTATTCAATTGTGTGTACAAAGTCATTGCGGTGAAGTTTGATGACCAACATTATCAACCTGATGCACTTGATGCGACCCAAGAGGTATTTGCATATGGACATAATCTTCTTTCTGTTGTGAACATGTTACATAGTTTTTTTGACCCCTCCGAAAGTGCTTAGTGTGATTGCTATATGAGTCACCTATATGTATGCAGTAGTAGTAATCTGCCGCTAATCTAACTCAAATAATCCCTTTTCAGGCAATGGTAGATGGGTTGAAGCGGTTAGCTTTTTCGAATCCAAATGAGATGGTTCCAATTAATGGCTCATCAACCACCCCTCCTTTGGCATCATCAATTACATCACTATCTGTCCCATTTTCTGGCGCCAATCTAGATTTACGTCATGATGTTCTCTCAACAATTGATCAAGGTATAAGAACTGTGTTACGATGGAAGGAAAAAGTTGGTTGTCCCTTGTAACTAGTGTACTTCTTTTGAGATGAAGTTCTTAATATGTCCAATTAAGTTAATTTGAATACTGTTGATAAAACACCCTGTGACCTTGCACATGATAATTTGTTGACTACAACCCAAACAAATATCTCGAAGTCCTACCTAGTCAGAGTCTGGGCACAAGTGTACACAAACCCTACTATTCTAAATTGCAGAGGGGTTGTTTCCATTGACCCCTAGATTGTCTGAAAACATTGGCTGCCTACTACTACATAGTAGAAGTAGACAATAGTTTGTTGGGATATTTTGCTTCAAGCCACTATAATAGCTTTTCTGCTTCCTGCTTCTAATTTCATATATTTCTGTAATTCTACAGGCAGACTGGAGCACCAACAACCTGACTTTAATCTCTCAGACTCAGCATCTTACCCGTGCACGGTTGAAGATGTATTTCTACCAGAGGATGATTCGACAGCTCAGAGTTACCAACCTGTTCCAACATTTGCCCCAGCCGCTCTCTGGTCAGGTGATTCTGCCTCTGCTTTTTCTCTAGAGCCTTCTTACAGAGGCTTCAATTGGTATGAAAACGACCCAATCACCACATTTCAGCCAAATAGTCAGATTGGGGAGCTATGTTATCCTCAAGTCTCAACTCTCAATGGCTTTTTGACAACTTCAATGGCTTCTGCTCATGCAATTACCCATAATAAGTCAGGCAATGTTAAACCCAGGGCCGGGTGGTGTAAAATACGAGCTGCTGTGATGTGGAAGATTGTTAGGCGAAATGCTGCTGCTAAAAGAAAAGCAAAGTTCCCGTTCCCCTTCTTCTGTTAGGTCAGATAAGTAAGGAACGATAGTGTCAGGCTGCAGCTCCCATTAAGAATGGGTGGCGTTCATGTCTATACATCCATTTTGTAGAATGGGTTTTGTAAAATGTGAATTATCTTATTGCGAAAATGCTGCAATGGAGGAGTTAATGTACAAGATGTTTGTAGGGTCTCCTCCTTTGTGTATTGCGGTATTCTCGAGAATCGATTTGGATACTCTGCAGTTAGAGGGTCTGAACCCAACAGTTAGAGGATTTTTTGGGTAATTTTTGTTTACCACTTGTGGTAAATTTTTTAACAACCCATGATCTCAACCAATCATTGGAGGGTCGTTTATAAGATTACAGTCTCTTTTAACTGCAGATGCTCCAAATTTCTTCAAGAGAATATAGTGTGTGTTAACTTAACTTAACCCTTCATGGAGCTTCTAGGCTTTTGCTATGTGTCTTTGATCAGATTATGCGGAAGCTAAAGTGATTCCCATTGTTTATAAACAGCCTTTTTTTTTATTTTTTGGCTATGTGCATCTAAAGCTTTGTTCATCCTCATTTTATTTGCTCACCAAAACTATAATATACCACTCTTATCATCTGATAATCTTTTTCTCTCTCTATGTGTGTAACATCCGACTTTCGGATAGGAATGTCACATCATCAGGTCCAATTTAAGGATCCTTAAGGCTAAATTAGGGAACAATGAAGTCAACTTATTGTGCTTCTTAAAAGTTTAGCAATATTCTTTTTTTTTTGAAAAAGAAGTTACAATGAGTCTTGAACTCAGTTCAAAACTTAAAACTTTCGGATTCACACAACCCTATAACATAAAATAGAGTATAATGATAATGGAGTCTTGGTTTGGGGGAAGCACCAAGGCCGAATCATACTGTCTATGAATGTCAACCTCTTTCTAAATACAAATATGCTCAAGCATTGAATAAGATTTACATGTCAAGTTCAAAGGTACACATAAGTAACCAATGCATATAAAGTTCCTTATACCTAAAAGAGCATCCAAACGGCCTCTATAATAGTAAAGTTTGCCAAGAACCTTACTCTTGCTCTTGATCTGAAAAGATGTAAAAGTACGGGGCATGAGCAACTATTGCTCAATGGGAGTCCTTCGCCTCCCAAAAACTAAAACAACTTTGCACGCATATAATAATAATCATAATTAAGTTAATAGTAATTATATTAGTCATTGAGTAAAATCAAGAAGGTAATCTTATCATACTACACTTTTAATCGAATGAGAAAATCATAATACATTAAAACTCAAGTGCTCCACATTTCCTTTACCAATATGACCAAGTTACTTATCAATTTGGAACTTAATGTAATTTTATTGTATTGAATTTCTTCGGCAAGAGCTAGTACCATGATACTCAAATAACTTTTATGAACCGACCCAATGTATCACGTTATTGTGATTCAGAATCACTCACACTTGTACATAAGTTTTTTATCCGAGAGGACTCGTAATCTAGAAGCGAAAGTCGCTGCACTTAAGTCAGAATACGTCACATTCCTAAATTTTGTATTTTGATGCCTCTGAGCTGACCCAACATACTATGGTATAAGGATTCGGAACCACTCACACATATTCATAAGTTACTAATCGAAAGGACTCATGATCTAGGAGCGAAAGCCGCTGCTCACGGACTAGAATGTAATTTCATTCACCTTGCTAAAATTTGTACCGGTAAAGTGCTCAAACTCAATAATTAACTTCTCAAACCCAATAATTTCCTTACATATATGTTTATTAAATTATTTGGTGAGACCTAAAACCACACTTCAAAAGATTAAACTCACTTATGGATACAAAATACAAGGCTCACGAGCATCCTAGGATAAGGGCCATGTGTTATGGGGGTCCCAGATAACTTTGGAGGCCACCATGGACCTCTGCACGACCAGTGGGGGCTTTTGGTGGCCATCGTAGACCTCCCCACGGTTAGTGGGGGTTTTGGCAGGCACCACGGCTTGCACCACAGCCCATAGGGACATCTATGATGGTGTTTTTGGTCATTTCGTCCACTGTTGTCCACCACGGCCTGTCCCACAACCCGTGGGGACACCTGTGGTGGGTAGCAGTAACTCCAAAACTCCCTTTTTATTTTTTTTATTCTCTTTTTTTGTTTTCGTGGATTATCTATGAGAGGTTCATCTTAGAAAAATTCTAACCTTATAAGTATCATATTTATTTCAAAAAAACCCATTAAAACATGCATGCAAGACAAGTAATTCGCAAACCAAAATTTGAGTAATTTGAGCTAACATTTCCGATCACTCATCGATAAAAGCACTACATTAAGTATATACATCACTGGAATATTTCAAATATTAAAAAGTCATGATTTCACAAAGATTTAAACATATTTGGTACACTTTTATGTTCATGCATGAAATTATAAAAACAAAAAGAGAAGCTCAATTAAGTAGATGATGATAATGATGATCATGTTTCTACTCTATTTTCCTTTCTAACTTTTTCCTAACATATTTATATCAATGAGCCACTCCAAAAACACATACATGCATCAATTTCAAGAAGGTTTAAGCACTTAAAATCAGTCCACAAGCACACTTACGAAATTTATTTTGATTGAAAAGTAATATACAGTAAGGAGAACAAAGAGACCCACCTTAATGAAGATGATTAGAGTTAAGTTCTTGTTGTTTATTGTGACTCCATAGATAATCCAAAATTCCTGAATTTTTACTACGGATTCAAATGAATTTATGGTAATTTTAGGCATTTTTGGTGAATTTTGGATAAGTAGATTCCGTCTTATGAATGTTTTAAGAAAATTGTTCCGTTTTACAAGTAGAGAGTTTTGTTGAAGACCAAACATGACCTATGAAAACAGTTCTGTCTAGGAACCATTGTAATAAGTCATTTGTTTTTTACAAACATTTTCTAGCTAGTTATTTCTCTCTCTCCTTTTCTATTATGTTTGCCATCTCTTACTTTTGAAAACAATATCTCTTTTTCTCTCTCCTCAGATTTGTACTTCATTCCCCATCAATAAAGCAAAAATCCCCTTCTCTCTCGCTCGTTCGCTCTTTATTACTTTTCCAAGTCTTTCCCTACTTCTCATCTCCATCTCCATCTCCATCCATCCTCATCCATCTTCATCTCCTCCATCCTCACTAGCATTTCTCCCAACATATTCATTTAGATCTGGCTTTAAATGTCGATCTTGAGATATTTTTAAAAATCTATAAAATTTTTAGCCTCTTTCATAAGTTGTTTCAGATCTGCAAACTCATTTTTCTTCATTTTTTACGTTTTGCTTCTATTTTTGATATGTAAAATTCGACCTTTTGTTTCAGATCTGACTTGTTATCAGCACCGACATCGGCATTGGGACATGCATTTTAGGATTCAAACGAGGATTTTAAAGAGGAGAAGGCAAAAACGGAGAATGAGATCGAGAAACATAAGAGGAGAAGGAGACGAAGAGTAGATGGCGAAGGGCATCAAGTTCTAAGTTTTAGGTTTCACTTTCTTCTTCAAATTTTAGTGTTTGATCTCAAAATTTTAGTTCTAGATTTCAATTTAATGTAATTCGATTTCCTTTCAAATGAATAAAAATTTAAAATATGCAAAGTTGGTTTTATGTGCAAATTTTTCTCTATTTTTGCTCACTATTTGAATTTTTGTGACTACATGGATGGACCAAAACTCTTGAAATTTTTACCAGAGATTCATGTGAATTTATATTAATTTCTTCTATTTTTGGTGAATTTTGGATGTACCATTTTAGTTATACCTGGTTTGGTCAGATTTTTTAACAACGGTTATTTAATAAGAACCATTGTCATAGTCCTCACCTATGATAAATGTTGTAATATAGAACCATTGTTAGAAGTATTCTTTAACAACGGTTGTAAAACCGTTGTTAAAGATACTGACTTACAATAACGTTCACATAGACAATTGTTGTTAACCGCTGTTAGAAGTCGTTTACAACCATTATTAAAGACCATTTTTATAGTAGTAGAGGTGAAAGTTTGAAATGAATGAGATTGAAGAAGATGAAATCCCCTTAGCTCCCCCTCTCTTTCTCTCTCCGTTGGAGCTGCTAATTTTGCATGACAAAATGAGCAAGCATTTTCGGTTCAAGCATCTTATTTGATTTATGCAATTTGGAGGAGTGTAATGATTGTGAAGCATGTGGACTTGGAGTTAGGGGCTAAGGATATAAGGTGCAGTAGTAAGTAAAGAAGAGTGGAGCAAACAATCAGATTTTTTAGCCTAAATGTTAAGGTTTGGGAAGGAAGGAGTATGTTTTTGGATGTTTAAGCCTTAGGTGGTAATCATGGTATGACATTTAATTATTCCAAATAAATAGTAAGTCAAATAAATATTTTCTCAATTTACTCCTAATATTATTTCCAACTAAGTTAACCATCAACTGACAAACTTATAAATAAATACATATTTATAAACTAACTAGTACAATATATAATTTATGACCAATTTTCAATTTAAGTTATTTAATAAATTAATCACATATATAAATTGAACTACTTTGTTTAATCTTTTCGTTAATTTAAGTTTCACACTCTCTTTCTCTAGCTAGTTCACATGGAGGTAAAAAGTTTCGAGAGTAATGTGAGGAGAAAAGGGAAAAGAATTAGGAATCTGACAGATTACGTACTTTAAATTTATTTTAGGTTATTAATTAATAATTATAATTTGGATTAGAATACTATTTCATTTAGCTTTAGCTTATAACCTTACAGATTGCTTACAATTTCTTACAACTCCTTACAACTCATTACGAGTTACTTACAATTTTTTATAACTAACTTTATAAATATCTTATAACTTTTTACAATCTCTTACTGCTCTTACTGTTGTATGGAATAAGGCTTAAAAAAGTGCCTTTAATTTAGTTTAGTTTTAGTCCTTATTGTTGTAAATTAGTTTACACTTCAACCAATAATTTATGATTTAAATTTTTTAAATTTGTTTAAAAACACTTGAAATTTTGACCGAAATAATGCTGTCAAGCTATCTCGCGTTTACACTGAATTAATGTTAACTATTTGGTTCAAAATCTTACCAACAATGCTGCTTTTGTGTGATAACCTATGATAGCTTGGTGGAATTTAACCTGTGGAAAATTTTTCTTCACCTTCTGCCCGCTACCAACACAGATTGATTTAAGTGGTTTGACACTTATTCAAATATGATTTTGAATTTGAGTTTTGTAGATAGAAAAATTTTGTTAATAGAGATGTCTTCCCCTCTATTGATTAACATGAGCTCGACTCTAATAAATAATTTAAACTTTTGGGTGAGTGACCGTTCACAAAAAGGTTATAGTGAGATGGACTCTTGCAAGGATGATTTTTAAAATTTTTTTGAGGTGACTATTAACTTATTTTAGAATGAATTCTTAGTCCATAAAAAAAAAGAAATGATTTCATAGTAGTAGGGTGACTAATAATATATATAGTAGTAAACCCCATAATTATTAAAAGTCAAAAATATCTATCTCATAATATGTTTTAGATGAATCATTTTTACAAAAGACCATAAAAGTGTAAAAAACCTATGATGTCTCCATAAGATAGAGGCCCGACTAATCTAAAAAAATATTTATTCTTAAGGTGTATATTTAATTTTATACATAAGATATGTGAAATATCATTGTATTTAATGATAAGATATGTGAAATTTATATTTGGGGCCAAAAACAGATGGAGTGGGGATTAAAAAGGACAGAGATTGATGAAGATGATAGCAGACTAGCAGCTGGATCCTTTGCTTGGGCAGTCAGTAGATGTACTTGTAAATTTAGATTCTGGGGTACCCAATAATGAACTTAGCCACTCTGCCCCCTCTAAAACTACTCTACCTAACTACGTTACTATTTTAAGAATATTTATTTATTTTCATTTATTAGGAAAAGAGCATAAGATGGTGGGCACCAAAATTAATTAATCAATCTACTAATAACTAACTAACTAATTAACTACTCTCAAAAAAATAACTAATTAATTAGAAAAGTTGCTTTCAAAGTTGGGTAGCTAGTGGTAGATTAAGTGTGTGTTTTATTAAGGAATACTAATGTTATGTTTGATTCTTGTTATAGTATTGTGTTTGTAAGTTTTCCAAGTCGTACGTAGGGTTTGTAAGAAGAATAAGAAGAAGAACAAAAATTTATACAGTAATCTAGAGACTAGATATATAATCAACGAGTAATTTAATAGTTAGTGCATATATATCTCCCTCAACTTGCTAAATTATATTTCTAATTAAGATGCACGAAATTCACATGTTGTACATACACATTAACAGTTTAGTTTGTATGTGAAGTAATCAAAACTATTTATGAACATCTTCTCTTTCAAAGCCTCAATTTTTTATCAGACTTATTGTTGTGTGCTGAAAGATCCTGAATTGCTTATGTGTTTTGCTCTATAATTTGTATCTCTTAACATCGATTTGTTTTTTTTTTTAAAAAAGATTGTTTTACTTTGAATTAATCAACTAGTTGAGTCAAATAGTGAGCTATACTTATCCCCCAATGCACACAACAAATTGTTGATATGTTTTATTTTATACATATTTATATCACATGATATTGGCTCGTTTTCTTAAATAAAAAAATTCTCTTTAATTTGAATTAATCAATTAGTTGAATTAACTATTGAAGTCTTAGCCTATTGGTCAAGATTGAATTCCTGGGTATATTAAATCTCGGGTTTGATTCTCCTTTCCGCTGTTGTATACCAAGGGATCTTTTGGACCCAAAAAAAAAAAGAAGAAAATTGAGTCAAGTAGTAAACTATACTTTGATATATAAAAAAGGGGTATTGCCTAGGGGTGAACGGTTCCGGTACCCGTCCCAAAACGAGGAACCTTACCCTTACCCTATTTGACCGATTCCTGAATTTTAGGAACCTTACCCTTACCCTGTTTGACCGGTTCCTAAATTTTAGGAACCTTACCTGGAACCTCAAGTTTTGGTTCCTATTCTAGAGTACCCTATTCACACCATTATTCTTATGAATTTTTTAAAGCCTTTAAAAACTTACAAACATCAACTCACGTTAATAATTTAATTAGCAAAAGTTCAACAATCAAACAATTAAATACCACAATTTTTAGCATTTTTTTACAAAATCAAAGTTGTTAGTAGAAACAACGTTCTTAAAGGGGATGTGATCAAAATCTTATAAAGTCTCTTCAAAAACTAATACAACAAAATGTCTCAAGTTCATTAACTAAATTTAAATAAAAATAATGCAACCTTTAAACTTCCATTGCATCTTCAACATCAATAACTTATCCATCATCGTCGGTAAGATTTATGAAATATAAAATAAAATACCCTTTAAACGGTTCCAGGTTCCGATTTCATGATTTCATTTTAGGAACCTTACCTTTACCAGTTTGACCGGTTCCTTAAATTTTAGGAACCTTACCCTTACCCGTTTGACCGGTTCCGATTTTAGAACCTTACCCCGTTTGATCGATTCGGTCCGATTCCAGGGTAGCCATTAGTCATGGTCACCCCTAGTATTGCCATAGTAAAGCTATACTTATCCCCAAATTGTGCATCAGAGAGTATTCAGCATGTATAATTAGCTTACCAAATGCTATTGTGTTTTATGGTTATGTGTCAATGAAACATTTAACTATCTTACAAATTAGTATTATTGTTCTTTTTGTTAAGCTACTTTTTGAATTTGTCAACCATTTTTAGGTGAAGAAAGAAAGAATATTCCTTAGGTCATCATGGGTATCTTTGCTTTCTTTTAGAAAGGGATTAAAATAAGACCTTGCTACTAATGTTAGTAGTAGTAGTAGTTTCTTTACTTCTTACATGCATGCTTCATATAATTATTATATTCACAATTATTAAAATGATGGTTAAAGAAGTATTCCGCTCAGTCCACAATAATTATCGTATCTGGATTGCGAGGGAATAACAAAAAATATAAAATTTATGTTAAAATATAATCTTGCCTTACTGTTTCATTTGAGATTAAGAAGGTCAATAAAAAAAAATTAATAAGGATAAAATCAGTAAACTAATCATTGATATAAGTGTGATTGGAATCATAAGTAACTAATAATATAAAATAAAAAAAATTAGTCCGGATAATATATATTATGAAACGGAAGAGTACCAAACACAATGAAAGAAGGAAAAACTTATAACGATTGTCGTTATACGACAATCATCGTAAATCAAATTAATCTACACCGTACATGTGTATCACAATAATCTCAACCGTTTATTTTTTTAATTAAGTTAAAAATAAATTTTAAAAAATTAATTAATTATCTAAAGGAGACCAAGTAGTTGTGGCACCTAACATTTGACATCAACAAGGACGCTTGTATCTCCTTTCACGGCTGCTTCCAATATTCTCTGCTCCATTATTTCTCCATCTAACTCTGCTTCCTCACCTCCTCCCCACGCCCTCTCTAATCTCTCTCTTTCTAATGCCACCGTATCCATACCTTCCTCCCTCTCTCTCTCTTCCACTCTCTTGTCGGACTGTCTACTTTGCCAAGTCTTGGACTCTAGGTCGCGATTCTACTCTTACTGCCATTGAATATGAAAATTTCAAATTGTCAGCTTTCCATTAATTCCGGTGATATGTTTCCAATTTCCGGCGAGCTTTTACTAGTTTTATTCACTACCAAAAATCCCTCTAAACCCAAAAAGTTGCATCGTCCATGAGGCCAAGGCTACCTACTCACATTCGTCGTCGGCAAGGCTACCTGGACAAGGGGGCACTGCTCGCGTGAAAGAGGAGTTGTGGCAAGATCGACGGAGCCCGTCTTATTAATTGCTACGTCTTCGCCGACGAATTTCTTGCCTGGTATGCCACGATTTCAACCGGAGTAAATAGGAGTTGGTGCCGAGGGAATTTGTTCGAGCCATTTCACGGTGGCGAGAATCCATGGTGATCGAAGAAGGGTCGGCAACAATGGCATACTTGAATCTGCAATTTGGGGAAGGGGTTGGGCTTTGTTTTTTCTTCTTTTTTTTACTTTTAGTTTTTAGTGATGAGTTATTAATTAATACAAAATGCAATAACATTTAATTCTTGTAGTCAATTTATTTTTAATTTAATTAGAAAAAAATGAATGTTTGTGATTATTGTGATACACATGTACGATACTGATTAATACATTTTATGGTGACTGTCGTATAACGACAGTCATTATAAGTGCATCCATGAAAGAAGGACCCCGTTTTAGTATTGTACAAGTCGATTAGAATCCAATTCAATTGAAAGTAAATCACTTGATCTAGACCGAATCTTATCCAAGTAAAAGCTCTCTATTTTTTTATTTCCTCGCAAAATTCAACGACTAATATAACACCAATAATATATATAGACTATAATTCTAATGTTGAGGGGATGAATCTTTATTTATTTACGAGTTGAGATATATTTATTCCCTTTAAAGTCCATTATTATGACATCAAAAAATATGTATATGCTCTGTTTTTTCATTATTAGTAACAACACTAAAACGAAATGCACCAACTACAAATTACTAAATCATATATCTTAATCTTAATTATCTAAAAAACAGAAAACTCATATAATAGAGAAAAGTTCCCGGTCATTAACGAGGGAGTTAGTCAAATACAAGCAAAAAGTCCTTATTCGAGACATATTATTTTCAACACATTATAGTAATTACTTTTTCCGTTCTAAAAAGATGGTTTTCATTGATTTTTATGGTTTTCAAAGCAACTTATTTATACAATTTAATATATCTTATAATCTTATACACGAATGAAAATATTTCATAAAACAAATATAATAGTAGTGATTTTATTTTATGAATCAATATATTTTGTAATAATTAATGACCAATGCTTGACGTCATTAATCAAGCGTGAGTTTTTTTTGGACGAGTGTAGCGTTTATATTTATAATTAATACATTTTAAATAAATCGGGCTTAACTAGAAACCGAGTCGAAGAAGATGCTAAAAAGTTATCAATATTTTTTTAGTGTGTACCTAACTAAATGCTAGAATAAGGAATATTTTCTTCTCTTTGGACGACCCTTAACTGAATCTTCATAAATTCTTCAGCTTAATAAATAAATTAATCCAAACAAATTTAGTTATATTCTCTACATTAAACAAACCTTAAACCTTGCATAAATATACTCAGAAAATCTTTGAAGTCCGTCATAATTAGTATTAAACCTTTTCTTTCCTTGACTTTTTGTGGCACTCTTTGTAGCTTCAGGAAAATTTCTACGCGGTTGCTTCCGACCTTATTCATCTCTCTCTCCTCCATTCACTCTGCAACTTCTATAAACATGAGAATTTCAAGTCCTTATTTGCTGCTCTTTCAAAATTTCTATTTGAGAAAAAAAGAAAAGAACCCTTTGATTGGATGGCAGTTAAGAGGGGTTTGGTCGGTGATGGTGGGAATGATAACCCAGAATTTCAGGGAACCCAACAGCGAAATCAGCGTTTGAAGTTCACGAAGTAAGTGATTTTGAAATTAATGCGGTTGATTTTGCTTAAATTTTGTGCTTATTTGCATTTTACTGTGATGGGTATGGGTCTTGGGTTCTGCCCACCAGGTGTTTGTTCAAAGAGTGGCTGCAAAAGTATTCTGCCCAGTTGGAGAATATGTGTCGAAAAGTGGTATGATAGCTCTTCATGGATCTCTCATTTTCTGCTTTCCGAAAGTTCAGTTGTTTTTAGTATCATTAGTTTCCACCTTTTGCCACTTTTCATGTTGGACCATTGTTTAGGGGAAAAAAAATTGGAAAGTTAATGTTGAAATGGATTCTTGAGCTACACCATACCAATCAAACCAAAATCTTTGATCCCACCTAGGTTGGGCGTGTGTTCTTTTCTTGGGGGCGGGGGTGTTGTAGGGAGACTTTTATGTTGGAATCTAGATTTTTTTTTTTTTGGTGAGGAGTTGGAATCTAGATTTTTAAAAAGTTATTCCGTCACAACATACAAGATAATGTTTCACTCGACATTTGCTTTAGTCCACTATATCTCAAGTCTAAAAGTGGTTCGGAGGGGTTCTTTGGGTTTTATGTGAGTGGGCATGGTTTTCATAAATTAGGCTTCTTGATATAGTGGATCGTGGATAGAAGTAAAAACTGTAGGCTAGACAATTTCTTTTTGTTGGTTGTATCTTTTTGTAAGAGAACAGATGGTACCCAAGATAGAATTTTCTTTGAAAAAAATAATGTGTTGTTATTTTCCAGTTGATTCAAGGTTACGTCACTCATAATCATATATATCCTGTCTGTGTGTCCCTTTCAAGAGTATAGTTGTAATCTCTGGCTAAATGGATTATCTTAATGGGCTGGATTTAGTAGATTTGATTACCTTGGTTAACATCTGATATAATGGCCAAATCAACTTGTTGTGGCCTTTAAATTGCTGGAAGATAAAGACCAATGATTTGGAAAACAATTTGGTGATGATGTAATTCTAGCTTTTGTGGCTCCAAAAATTTTGAATGTATTGCTACTATATGAATAGGTCCGAGAGGAGATCGAGAAGGGTCTCCTGCATTATCTCCAATCAATCCCGAGGTGAGTTCTTTGTCTATGTCAGTCTCATTTGATATCTTGCACTTCCATTAACTGTTTTAATCTTCATAAATATTGTTGCTCAATTATGGTCTGTTTTTATCGGTGGTTGATATATGTAACTTGATAATAGCACGAGTTTGTTTGTCTGTCTAAAGTTTTTAACTTTTAGCCTTTAGGGGATTCTGTTAGAGTTATAGCTGTGTAGTACTGCAGATTTTCACATGACATAACCAGTCAACGTTAAATGGGTTTAAAATCTTAATACACTTGAAAGCATATGTTGATGTAACCCGTCAATTTTCAGAGAGTTGGCACCAAATATTTGGGCTCGAAAACCTATTTCGAAAGATAAAAGGGATTTGGGAGAAGCTGACAGGATGAGGGTTTTTCCTTTGTGCAAGTCATTGGTCTGTGTGCCACAGTCTCCCGTTGATCAATTTCATTGAGTCAATGGGAAATGAATAGGGCAGCCGTGTATCGATACTCAAAGCATACTGTTTCAGACACTTCCTTGTGTCAAAATGATTGCCTTAATTGACTTTCTGGGTATATATTGAGAGGAGCTAAAACCACTGTTAGTAATACGTTGTGGTGGAACTGTATTAAATACAAAATGATTATGGACATTTCGGAAAGACAATTTAAGACAACGCCAACCAGAAAACTTGATGTGGGTGCTTGTTAGCAGAAGTGAAGAAGTCAAGTCTTTGAGAGTTGTTACCAGAGAGTTGGGCTAAAATCCTACTTGCATCAGCCTTTCTGCTTTCCCTTACACCAAAAAGATTGGAAAAGCCTGATAGTCATTATGAGTTAAAGTGCTATATTTACAAGCTTCATTCCCATCTTTGTGGGCTTTCTTTCATAACAAAATTTTGACCTTTTGACACTATGTTGAGCTTTTTTCTGATAAACTGGTCACTTTTTACATAAGTAGACAGGATATAACACTATTTTTGGCTCACTTTGTCTGTCCGTTTCCTTACATAATACGAGTCAGTTCATATAGATGCTCAGCGTCGGATTGTTAGTGCAATGATCATTGTGGTTTTTGTGTGTCTTTCTACTTGCATACTCTCTAAGGTTATAGCATGTTCTTGAAAATACTTCCTGTCTATCATATGATGGGCTTAGGTTTTTAGCTTGATATTTACAGGTCATTGCCAGATGAGGCTGAGCTGGGTACATTCAGGAGGTTTAAGCTGCAGTTTGACGGCCAGTTACCTCGTCGGTTCTATACTGGAAATAACATAGAAGCAGAGGGGCATCACCTGTGAAAATTGTGCTACTTGACTCATTGTCAGGGCATCTAGTAAAAGATGGTCCCTTTTCTTCTGCAAAAGTTGGACTTGTGGCTGTTCATGGTCATTTTAAGGCTGAACTGCTAGATTATTGGGCACAGAAGGAGTTCAATGACAATATTGTACCCGCAAGGGATGGTAAAAGGCCACTGTTGGTCGGAGAACGTGTTGTTGCTTTGTGCAATGGCATTGGCTTCATCAATGGGATTTCCTTCACGGACAATTCAAGTTGGGAGAGAAGCAAAATGTTTCGGTTGGGAGCTGCAATTGAACCTAAATTGAGCAAAGAAGGGGAGGTTAGGGAAGCAGTAAGTACTCCTTTTGAAGTGAAAGATCGTCGCGGAGAGAGTAAGTGCTGTGCTTTTCTCTGCTTTTAGGTGTCCTTAAAATTGTGATTCCTTTCATAAACTTTGGTGGGTCCTTTAAAAAGAGCCTCTCAACTTACTAGGGATAGGGCTACTTACATCTGTATATTCCCGGATCTGCCTTTGCCAGGATTGACATTGGCCATATTGTTGTTAATTGGGTTCTCTTGTCAAGAAGGATAAGCTAGGGTGAGGCTTGGACATTTTATTTGTAGCTTATACTCACCGGAGTTTTCGGTGTGACTCGGAGATTGAGAGAGATTGGGAGTTTCCGATTCCTTCGCACTTCCAGTTGTGAGCATTTGAGCAAAGGGAGAGACCTAGAGGGATCTCCAGTCATACTTTTGCACTAAACTTTACTTCTCTGATAGCTCATTTCAGTGCATCTTGACCTCCTTAGACCCCACCAGTGCAGAACCCACATTTGGACTTATTGAATAGAGACCTTCAGTGACTGGAGCCTTTTTCACTTCCACAATCTTGCTGTTCATCTTCTTTCTTTCGTCCTCCCAGAATAGCTCCTAAGCAATCTCAAAGTTCCATGCTTGCAGTCAAGTATAGGATCGAGGATGCATGGTAACATATACGTCACATGGACATATTTCCTCCAATCCTTCCTTAGCATGATAGAATGATTTTGCAGAGACTTTCAAAGATTTAGTGATGATTGTTTATTGTATATATTGTACAGCTTATCAGAAACATATTACTCCATCTATGGAAGATGACGTGTGGCGATTACGGGAATAGCAAAAGATGGGAAAATCTGTAAAAGGTTGGCTGACCATCAGATTTACAAAGTGAAAGATTTCCTGCATAAATATCAAATAGATCAATCTTTACTCCGTAATGTGAGAAAACTTTCTGCTTCTTTCCATTTACACAGTGCCAAATTACTGCATTTACTATTTCAAATCCAAATCCACACCCCAAAGGTGTTTGGCGTGTGTGTGTGTGGGGGCGCTGATGTAGCAATCTTACTCATGAATTGCAAGATTACTGGGAGACTGGTTATGTTAGATCTTAGATTTACTATTCTGAATGAAATATCTGACACTACTTCTTGAATCTATGAAAATCACAGATCCTTCAAGTTCGACCTAAGATGTGGGAGGCTATTGTTCAGCAGATTACATTATGTTTCTCAAGCACTTTGCACACAAATCTTAGTGCTTTGGCACCAAGTTATGTCTGCGCTGAACCAATCAGCCCAAGTACTGTTCCAAATTTGCACCTGAATCATTTTTCTGCCCCTGGAGCAGGTCAAGGTACTACACTAATATGTGAAATATGGTTTACTTTGTGGTGGGCTTTAAATAAGCTAAAAGCCGTGTTCTAAGTAGATAGAGCAAAAACTGACCCATATCTTGATAACTCATCCTGAACTATCCCTACCCAGACTCTACAATAACACGATTTTGACCCAGACCTGGGTTGACCCTTGACTCTTACTTAATTGACTCTGAAACTAGATTAGGTGATCCAAATCTTAATCCGAATCAATCAGAGTCCCACCTAAACAGCTGGTGGAGGGAGGGCAGTCAGATGTAGCATCTTTACGCTGAATTACAAAGAGGTATTACAAAGAGGTGGTTTTCATTAGATCCTAGATAAAAACCTTTGATTGCCTGTTATGCTAAAAATTTTAAAAAAAAGAAGGTTGTACAAACAGTTTCATGAGCCATTTTGCTATAGTTCATTGTGATCCAAGCTCAAAAAATTGCCACAAAAGTGAAGAGATCTTTTCAGCCTGGGTGGTGTCGACAGTATTTGTTGGGAAACAGGAAATTATTGTGCAAACAGAGAGAGTAACTGGACATTCTAGACCGGAAATTATATTCTGAACCTGAAGTTACCCTACACAAACCCTGATGCTTCCTAAATAATGTAAGATACACACATTATTAACCTATTCAAGATTAACCCTCTCCCTCCATTTGATGGGTCTACATTCAACTTTGAAGTTCTTCAGCTTCTCTACCAGGACTGATATTTACAGGTGTGAATATTGTTCATGCAGATCAATTAGAGCTTCAAATGTTACGTACCCGTGAAATGGAAACTCGCCATGAACTTGATCAATCCACGGCTCTAAATCGAGACACAGCTGACAACAATTTCTCGATAGGGGATTTGTTGACTGGATCATGCAATGATGAGCAAAACTGGCGTCTAGGATACAACACACCATCTTCCCCAGGTTGCTTATTATATGAGCAGGAGATGTTCAATGGCTCAAGCTGGTTCCCTATTTCTCAATCAACTGGGGAAGAAGGCAATGCCTTATTTTTGGGTTCCAACGATAACTCTCCCTTCCAACTTTTTCCTCGATCCCTGATCTGGGTGCAGGTACTTCAGAGACGGCCAAGTCCAAAGCTGGTTGGTGCAAGCTCCGAGCTAAGTGGAGGATGTTAGTCAAGTATGATGATGCTACTCTAAAGAAGGGGAAATTTCCATGCAGGTAGTGAGTAAACAGGCTTTCAGTTCACACTTAGGGCCTTAGGGGAGGGAGGTCGAAGTGATTTCTCCCTTTTATGTGTGTATATATATATATATATATATATATATATATATATATATATATATATAGATATATATGCATGTGTGTGTATGTGTATGTGTAGTTATAAGTTACCTTTTTCTCAAATCTCGTGCAAGCAGGACTCACGCTGGGAGGAGTTGGTGTGTTGTATGACTTGCCTTTTTGTCCTTGTTTGTGGGCTGGCTTATTCTTCATCCCAAGTGCCAAAGAGTGGCTGTTTCGATGGCGTTTTAACATATGAAACACGCTACATGACTTCTCTTTCTGAATATATACCAGTGAGCAACCTCTTTGTATGAATGTATATGTTTTCAGATCCCATTTTGCAAGGATGTTGCCTCTATATGATAATAGCTCTGTCGATGAAAGTTCTGCAGTGATTTTATTCTTGTTAGAAACCAGCATAATCCTGATAGACTCTATATATAAAAATAGTGTGAGTTGAGTTTTCCACAGAGGAGCACTCCAACAAACGAACTTTCATCACTTACAATTTTTGAATTGGTGAATTGACCAAGAATGAAGTGTCGGCTAACTTAACTGGTGAACTTGGCAGAGTTGCTATGGGTTTTAATTGTCTCTAGTGTTTGCCGTTTTAACCTACTTTCGCACCCGTTGAGCACTACAGACCAAATAAGTGTCACCAACTTAAATGATGAAGTTTTTGGAAGGTTGCTATCACGTATTTTGGTTTTAGTTCTTTCCACGTTAGCCTTTGTACCTCCTTCCAAGCTTGTTGAGCATTGAATAGTGCAAAGAGTCAACTTACTTAACCCATGAAGTTTTTGAAGGATTGCGACCCTATTACTTTTAGCTTTAGTTTACAGCGTATAACGTTTTATAGTTTTTTATAACTAATTTTATAACTAACTTTTCAACTATTTTATAACTTACTTACAGTTTGTACCTTTATAATTAAAAAAGAGATTTTGCTATAACATGATCTTATGGATGAAAAAATTGAAAGTGGTGGCAACAAGTCGGGTGCTTAAAATCATTGAATACAAAAATCAAGTTAAAAATTGATACAAAAGGATCCTAGTATATAAAAACTAAAGCAAAAAACAATAAGAATATATGGTAACATCTCTATTGTACACTAATGAACTTAAATTTGTGATGATGTGTGTGGTTTGTATACTCCAATAATACAATTCCACCACTCGGTAAAAGGAGAGAGGAATATTAAAAGAAATTGGGTAGTAATTTCACTATTAGGTGATTTGATTCATGTCACTGTTAAATAAACTATTAGTTACATTTGAGTTTTAATAATTATTTTAAAATAGATTACTAATCATCTTAAATTACTCATAAAATAACCTCTAAAAAGTTTATTTTACGATCTTAAAAATTTGTGATAAACCATATAAATCTCTATAAAACTCTTCACAAAGAAATTCAAATTTTGAAAAAGAAAAAACTATGAAATAACCAAAAAATCGAAGGAGAAGTTTCCATTTTCACTTTCCCTCTCTACAAATTCTTAAATACACCTGGGAATCCCAGATGCCACATTATTATAAAAAAATTACGCTAAATACATCAAATTATTATTTTTTTAATAAAAGGTCATATTTTATTAATAAAAAGTCATATGACATTTACAAAGATAATTTTCTTACAAGTATAAATCTAAAATATCAAAACAGATTTCTATTTCGACAAAATTAATGGTAAATATACTTTCATTCACCTCTATACTTGCAGCATCAATTTATATAAGATTCCCTACAACTTCATTATATATTTTCACTTAAAAAATTTTATGATAAATTTTTTATTTATATTTTAAACGTATAGATTAATGAACTTGGAAAAGATATATCAACATATATTTATCATCTAAACATTTAAAAAATTGCAAAAACAACGAATGAATTTTTTTTCACTAACTTTATTATTATTCATACTAGTTATGACCCGTGGTTGCTGCTATATTAATTTTCTAATAATTATATGGTAATTTAGAATTATCATTAAATAAATTATTCATCTATTCAACACAATTTAAAAGCATGATCAATGAATATAAGAGTTGATATCTTAAACTAAACCAACAAAATTACATTAACAACATAATGTTAATATCTTCCCTCTACAAAGAAGAACAAATTGTTCAACATCTCAAATCAAAAGTAAAAGAATCTCAATTTGACATCTTGCATTTACAAATGAATTCTAATTGTTTCCAAGTTGTACCCATTCTTGTCAAGCACAAAATAATCCATCTTCACCATGCATCATCAAGTGATGGTCCACCTCCATGGAAGGGATTAGTCACCTTCCGATTCCAAAATAGAGAAATAACATATTTATGATCTAATATAAGAATTAGGAATCACCCCCTCCCCCAACAAAAAAATCTCATCGAAATGAAACAATCAATGTATGTGGCCAACATCCAAAACACCTAAACATTTTCTCATTGAAGAATGATAAAACAAATCATAAGTATTTTCAAATTAAATTTTGTAACAAATGTCTCAAAAAAAAAAAAAGAAATTATAAGATAACTACACCTCTTTACTTAATCTTGACTGAATTGTGCATCTATTTTTAGTATTATCATGTTCAGGAGATGAATTAGTATCGTCGAAGCCTTTTACATATGCTTCCTTTCCTTATATCCATGAATGGACTTTAAATATATGCTACTGGTGTTGTGGAAGAACATTAGACAAAGGTAGGAGCACATGTTAAGTATATTACTATACTTAAGCCAGGTAGAATGTAAAATACTACATCCAAGAGCAAAAAAGAATAACAATTATTAACACTATTATAGCCCAAAAGATTAAAGGAAATTTAGCCAAACTTTAGTAATCTTGTACTTCACACAGAATAGATTACAAGAGAGAGAATCGAAGCTTAGAAAAGGGGGAGGGGTTGTGGTTAAATTCGCAATTAAGGATGTGCTAAGAAATCGTCAAAACATTCGATTTCACTATCTAGAATTCCAATCTATTAATCTTAGAGTCCAAATTCACATTGTTCCATTTGTTTCTACAAAAAAAAAAACTTTCAAGAGCACATTTGCCTACTTACGTGTTTGAATATTTCCAAGTGTTTGACCAAAGTTTCAATACTCCCATTACCATCATCCCTTCTTATCCTCCTCGGTATCAGCCCCGAACTCTTTCTTTGCCTCAACATTCTTTGATTAGCTAGGATTTATTATAACTCTTGACAACCCTTTCCTCATGAAAATCTCTCTAATCCATTATTCCCATCCAACTTCACATTTTTTTTACTATAATTTGGTTTGATGAGCAAAATACAATTATCAAATTTGACCAATAATGTTATCCGTAGTATAACGAAAAGCACACAAACAGAAAACTAATATGAAACGGAAGAAAAAGGAAGCAATAGCAAAAAAAAAAAAAAAAAAAAAAACAGAAGACATCACCTTATTACATAATATGCCGAATCCAACCGCCTTACAACCTTGAAAATTTCATTCGAACCGTGCCATTGCTCTAGAAAAGTGTATTATCTTCTTTCTAACTGCAAAATTGCCCAACAATTAAAAAAAAATCAAATCATATACTATCCCAAATGACTAAAATTCTTGAAAATTAGAGACCTAGATACAAATGATTTACACAATCAAAATCGTATCAAATGAAAGGGAGGTAGATCCCATTTTACGGCCCAAACTCCCCGATTTCATACCAATAATTACCAAATCCCCAATTGTAAGAAGATAGCCCAAACTTACCACAAACAACAGAAGTGTATGAGGGAGAAAAGAAGAAAATCCAAAATTAAATTGAGAGTGATGAACTATAATCACTCGTAATTAAAGGAAATTATCAAATCTACATCACAACTCATTGATAAAGAAAGGGAAAAATTAAACAATATTAGTGGAACTCTATGCAATGATTGCGGGTAAATTTCCTCACCCAAATTCACGCCATACCACCCCTCCCAACCCCACACAAATTCACAAAAGCTGCAATTCCAAACAAACCCCCTCCCAAACCTAATTCATGGAACTTTCAAAATCCAAACTCAGATTTAATAACCGAGTCCTCTTCCAACATACACACAGAGAGAGGAAACGGACCTTAATAGACCCCAACTTAATCTTTGTAAACCCAAAATTAATATCGAAAAAATCGATAACTAAAAAACAAATTGAAGTTACCAAATTCAAGAGGTTGTCAAGCTCTAGTGTGCATATCTTGCCATAATTTACGTTTGTTTCACAAATAGTTGCTCACGTTCTACGATAATGAAGTATCAACTAATGAATCTCTCGGGGACGGAATATGTTTACATGGGCAGGGAGAGGCGAGTCGTTGTTCGGTCAACAATCACAAAATCCGGCTTTACCATTAAACTTACGGACAAGTGAAACTTAACAAAAGCAAAAACTGCGAGTGCAAAAATCGAATCACGCCATAAATGATAAGAGAGAGAAAACACGAGTACCTCAACACTCGAAATTTCTTCTACTCGACATTCGGGCACTCAACACCGACATGCAAGCCTTGAACTATGAGCCTCGTCTTCCTCGTGAATCCTTCCGACTCAAGCTTCTCGGCTATTATTAGAGGTGGGTCGAACTTGGTTCGTGGATGCCATTGAAGTTGATACGAGAGATAGGCGGAGAGATAGTGAGAGGGTAGAGAAGGGGATGACGTGAAGAGGGGGATAGAACCGTGAAAAGAAATTGGGGGAGAGAGAGAGGGGATGGCGTAGGGGATACAACCGTAAAAAATAAACCATCGAGAGAGAAAAGAGGAGATGTGGGAAAATTATATAATATATCCGTATGTATATTTTAATATACATACGGACGGCACGTGACCTTCAATCACTAAAACATTTCGGCTTCCTCACGCGCGCTCTCGGCTTTCTCTCTCCTCTCATTTCTCTCTCTTCTCATTTCTCTTTCTTCTTCGATCGAGAACGCTTCTCCTTGCTCTCGCCAGTAAGAATTGTGCCCTAATTTATTCTACACTTCGTCTCTCGAGGTTCGCGCGCTCTATTTCTTGTTTATCTCTTTCGTAAGTTCCAATTTCTTTGTATTTGGAGATGATTTTTCAGTTTTCGAAGGTTTAGTTTCGTTCATCGTTTCGAGCTCAAATTCGCCGTTGTTTTTCATCTCTAATTTGTAGTTTGCCACATAAGATGGATGTACCCGGGCCTTCTTCTCAAAATGCTGAAACGAGGTAAGGGATTTTTGAATTTTTATAGTTGTTCGATTTCACTTTCATTGTTCTCTGTTTTCAATTTTATATTCTAGGGTTTACAAGCTGGTGAAAATATTAATAATTGAGTCTATGAAATTACCTGTTGTGATTCTAGGGTTCTAATTTGTTTGATTTTCATTTTTATTATTCTATTGTGGAATTTCCTGTTGTGATTTCATTTTTATTAAATTCAGCTATTTGATGTCATTTGAGGTCTAATTTGTGGAATTTCCTGAGGAGTATCCGATGATGCTTGCAAGTACTCCTACTCGTGGCATGAAACTCCTTGCATACATGTTCTAAGCATGAGATTCTAGGTCGGGGAGGGTCTTTTTGTTTCTTTTTTGTTGTGGGAGGGAGGGGGTTATGAGGCAAGAAACTAGTTGCTCGGGCACATAGTAAACACACGAGCACGATACAGTATGCCAAGTTTAACATCTTAAAGCTATTAGTTTATTGAAATCGAGTTGGCTTTCTTCATCACCTTGTTCTCTGCTGGTGGAGATTTTAGTGTGTCCTGTAAATGTCAACATAACACACAATTATAATCTCTTTCGTTCAATGTCCAAATTCTGAATGAAGCTCTTGCCGATTATTTCAATCTTCAAGATGTAATCGCTCGATGAGATACTTCGATCGAAATGAAGTGTTCGAGAACCAGTCTACCAAATGAAATGATTGTGTGACCGAATTCGAATGATGTATAGCACTTGAATTATTAATTACCTGAATTTCTATGAGGACTCGAGAGAAAGCGTAAACAAATGCAATGTCATCAAGTGCTCGAACATCCTGAATGTTTTTCAGCAGTGATACATCTATGCCTACCTCCACTCTCGTTAATGTTGTCCTCCCTCCATTCCCTGCAGTTCATTCATCTGTCTTCTATTACTTTTGCTTTCTCAATTACTTATATGCCTTTATTAAAGACTCGAAACTAGACCCAAATCAAACAGCAACAACTCCGAGTGTGGATCCTGTTGAGGCTGTTGTTGCGGGGTCTAGGAGATTTGGATAGAGGTAATCTTATCCTTGTAAAAATTTCTACAAGCAGCACGACTGATTAGAACAAACTCGAAATCAAACAATTATACTTTGACTCGAAACAGTTTAATCCTGATTTATTGGGTAGACTGATAGCAAACCCGGATTGAAATATTGAACCTGGTGCCCGATCTTAATGACCAATTTTTCAAGTCTAAGTTATCCCCCACCCCCACCCCCACCCCCAAAATAAAAAAAAGAAAGAAAAGAAAAGACAAGGCTGATGTGAAAAGAAAATAGGTTCAATATAAATTGTGGATAGATTAAACACCGGAATTGCTTTAAGAATACTATATTAATTGCTTTAAGAAGAGGATAAGCAGCAAACCCCCATCCCCCAAAAAAATCCCCAACGAAGGGAAATCTACAATGTCATGAATCACTAACGAAATAGTATTTTCTATTTCGTAATTTAAATAGCAACAATGAAGAAAGGAAAAATATAAGGAAAGAAAATTTTAAAAAAGGTTATATTTTGGACAAGTTTACACATACAATCAAAAATCATGAACTTCTAAGGCATACAACAAGAAAGGATAAATTGACAAATGTACCATGCAAATGGCATATAAACCATACATAAACCCTAATATAACCCACGGCTTCGAGGATGAGCTGATCCATAGACAATCTTACACTTACACATAATTTCGAGTATACACCAACCTCGTTTTGTTGGGCATCTTTCAGGACCCGACCATTTTTCACTTCACACAAATTTTTAAGTGAGACCATCTCAACCAACAAAAGGGGTTTTATTAGTTCAAGAGAGAGGTCAACATCTGCTTTCTCAAGCTGGATGAAAATATGGGCGATCGGAGATTCAACTCTACAGGTAACTATAGGTTTTGGGTTAGGTCCGAAACTTTAAACCTTTCAACAACCATCAACTTAACTTTCATATCAATGTGTCAAAATCCAAAATGCGGAGAAGTTCTCCAAACGAACGACGGGGCATCATTCAAACAGAAACAAATGACTCTTCAACCCAAAATCTTTTCGACAAGCATAGACAAATCCGAACTTTGCATTTGAGCAAAATAAAAATTCATCAAAAACCCATGCGAAATATGGTAATTTGCAACCACTAGTAATTGAAGCAATCAACCTTTCTAGTTTCAACGATCATCCAATTAACTTTCACATCACCGTATCAAATCGAACAACGAGGGCATCATTCAAACAAAAAGAAATGATTCTTTCTAAACCAAAATCTCATCTTTTCTAACATGCATAGGTAAATCCAAACTTTGCATTGAAACAAAATCAAGAATTCATCAAAACCCATGCCTAATTTAGTAATTTACAACCTCTGTTACCAAAATTAATCCAAACCCATAATCTAAACCCCCTCCCGACACCCACTAAACGTACACAAGTTTAAAAACCCAAAATCTAAAATCCCTCAAAACTAATAGAAAAGTATGTTCAGCAAATTATGCATCTAACCACATGGATCCAACCAACACAACAGAAATTCAAAGCAATTCATGTACGATAAACGAAATCCCGACTTAAAAAGTGAGTTGTATAACAAAAAACCGAAGAAACTTCGAGATTATAGGCAAAAAGCTGCAGAATCTCGGGAGATCATACAAAATGAAGAAAGCAAAGCGCAAATCAAAATGAAAAAGGCGAAAAGAAGGAAGGAGAGAGAAAATTTACCGGTCGGCGGAGCGAGGAATGACAACGGCGTTGGACTGAGCCACTGGATCGACGAATCGGAGGGAGGAACTGGGGTGGAAGAACAGAGAATAACGGGAATTTATTTATAGATCCGAAAAGGAGTAGGCGAAACTTAGAATACGCGTTGATTTTCAAATTACATCAATTTACGAAAGTGAGAGAGAGAGAGACAGAGGACGTTAGAACCCGAAGATGAAGGAGACGACGGCGGCCTTGGCGACTGTGGACGACGACGGTGGGTGTAGGGCTGGTTGATCCGGCTTTAGAGTAGGACGACGATGGCGGTGCGAGGCTGGTTGATTCCGGCTCGGATGTGAGAAGTGGTGGAAGAGAGAGAGAGAGAGAGGGGGTTAAGATAGAGGTAGAAGAAGTGGTGAATATACGGGCATTTGGTGGAAGAGAGAGAAGAAATAGAGAGAGAAGGTAGAGTTACGAGATAGATGTGAAAGGATAGAGATGTGACAAGACTCGAGGAAGTGGGTCACATAGCGAACGGTTGGAGATTATCAACGGCTGGAGTTTAGGAAGTGGATATTTGATTTAATTTTTTTTTACTGATAAATTAATTTACATCAATGGCTGGAGTTTATCTACACAATTTTAATGGTTGAGATGATCTTAAATTCGAAAATTACTCCGGTTGCAGTATTTTGAAATTTGAAAAGATTGGCATTATATATTACTAGTTTGGACCCGTGCTATGTACGTACTCCTTAATAAGTTATGAACTAAAAAATTAAATATTTAATAACTACATTTAATAAATGAGATTAATAATCGAAAATGCTACAATCACCATATGGTATGCTTCCACCCTTATCTAATTACACATGATTGAGTGTGGCGGAAAAATAAGCAAAAATGAGTTGCACGAAATCATTTTCACACATAATAATGTGGAAAAATATAACCACTCTTGTAAGAGTGGTACTAACCTATTAAGGTATATCCATGTATATTAAGAGTGGTGATTTACATCTATTGAAAAAATGATTATTTAGCATGGATAATAAGCGTGACATTTATTTTGAGATAATTGAAATACATAAAAAGAATTTTTTTCGTATTGGACAATTTATGATAATCGTATAAGTCAAATACTAAATTTACAATCAAAAAGAAATTTTTTAAAAAATAATTGAAAAGAATTTTTATAAAAATTAAACACATAAAGGAAATATTTTTATGCAAATTTTCGATTTCTCTCTTTTATAGCACAATGCCCAATATATTGAAAAAATCAAAATAAGAAATAAACCTCAAATCTCAAATCTCAAACTCTAATCTCGTTTTCTCTCTTATTTTCCGCTTAATCAGTAAATTTCACATGTGCCCGCTTTATATCTTTTTTTCTTAATGTTGTTTAAAGAAACGTAAAATAAAATAAAACTAAAAAAATTCACCTTAATGAACAGAACCCTAATTTGAAGAAGAACTAAGTATTTTTAATCCAGAGGCGGATCTACGTTAGGGCAACCGCGGTCACCTAACCCCCATCCTTTCGAGAGAAAAACATGGCATAAAGAGTAAAAAAAAAAAATATTTTAATTAACCCTAGTTAATTTCAAAACTAATTTTGTAACTTAACTAGTGACAACCTAAGTATTTATATCAGTGGTATAAGTTGCTTCAAGCGCAAGCTGGTAATAGGAAAAAAAGACTTGCTCAAGGGGTAATATGTCCATAGATATAAGTATGGCAAGTGATGGTGTTTTCTTTGAATATAAGTGTGTGATTAAAGACGACTCTCATCTTACTTATTTAGTGTGTGGAATATTTGTCCACTCATACCATTTCCACAATTAACATAAGTATGGTAAAAGCGTGGATGCATGTCGTATTTTGAAAATGATAGAATAGACACAAAATTAAAAAGTAAGTGGAAAGACAGAGAAACTCATGATCCAAACAAATCAAATTAGACAAAAATTACATAAATAAATAGTTAAACTCATACCTTAATCATAACAAACCTCCTCCCATTGACCGACCCTTACTGATTCAATCACTTTCAAAACTTAAAGCCACTAATTAAAAATTAGTTTGAAACCGATACCATGTTCTTTAGTCACCTCAACCACATCTTCCTAGCAAATTAATAAACCAAACAATGACGAAGCTATTATTACATCTTTACAATACATATTTTATTTTTTAGTAGAAAGGAAGAACAAATTTTCTCATCTAATGGAATATCTTATTCATCCACCCAAAAATATATAATTAAATATATATTGTTCACTTTGATAGTTATCTCATTAGATTTCGATCGAGTCACAATTTGAAGTCACAAAGGAAAAAAAAACGTAACTTGTGATTCTCAAATGTAAATAAAATCAAACCAAAATTTGAAATAATATAGATTATACTTTTTAGGTTAAAAATATTGGTGAATTAACCTTAACACCGTTAAAAATAATAGAATATCCTTTAATTATTTTCTAAAATATTATGCTATAATTTATCTTAAATAAAATTACTCTTAATTACATCCCTTCTTTAAAATCATTCAATATACTTTTTGCCATCAATTTTTTTTTTGAATTTTTCACGGGTTTTTACTAATGATTGACGTGAGAATGAATTACATTGATTGATAATAGGATAGATATCTCACTAATTTTATATTAATTTGATTTTGAGTCCTAATATATTTTAATTTTCAGATTATTTTTCTATTTATTTTTGTTATTTTTAGTCAAATTGTTAGAAGTTGGATTAAATTAGTTTTCTTTAGTTAATTTTATTTTTTATATTATTATAGGGTTTAGTTAGAGTATTAATATCTTAGTATTAATTTTCTTAATTTTTATGATTAATTTAATCATTTTTTGATTTATTTTCTAATTTAGGTTAAAGCAAGTTTTTATTTCAATAAATTTATAAATTAAATTTTTGTATTTTAATTTTAAGTTTTTAGTGTATGTTTCGGTCCAAAAAATAGTTTTGAAATTCTAGTTTATTTAATTATTTATTTTCATATGTATTGTAGTGTAATTGATTATTTGTTTAACTTTCTATTTTAGATTATGGTTTTGTTTTTCTGTTTTAATTGTGTTTAATTTTTCTGAAAAATTTAAAAAATTTTTATGTTTTTAATTCTGTCTAGATTATTAATTTAGTTCATTATATAATTTTCTGTAATTTTTATTTATTAATTTTCTGCTCAATTTGGATTTATTTTATGTTTTATATTTTTTAAAATTAATAAGGCTAATTATTTACTGTTTAATTTTTAGATTTAGATTAAATAATTTTATAATATTATTTATTTATTTTTCAGCAAGGGGATCCAATATTACCTTGATACGAGTCTACTTTTAAAGGGAAACCTTTTTTTTCCTTTCGATGAATTTTATCGTTTATTTAATTATTTACATCAATGATTTATTTTTAATGAACAAATAATTTTTATGGTTGAGACTACACCAAGCTCCTACAATCACTCTTGTTGTAGTATTTAGTCTATTTAAAAAGATTACTATTATATATTTTATAGATTTATTAGAAAAAAATACTAATGAGACTGTATTATCACACACACAAAAAAGGAGGAGGATAGTTCACTTATAAAAGGATTTTTTTATTTGGATAAATTATATTATTTATTGAATTATTTACATCAACGACTCATATTCAATGGACAAATAATTTTTATGGTTAAGATTACCCTAATTTCTTACAATCATTCCCATTACAACATTTGACCAATTTAAAAATATTACTATTATATATTGCATAGATTATTATTATTATTATTATCATCATCATTATGATTATGATTATTATTATTATTATTATTATTATTATTATTATTATTATTATTATTATTATTATTCTTATTATTATTATTCTTATTATTATTATTATTATTATTATTATTATTATTATTATTATTATTATTACTATTATAGTTATTATTACTGTTATTGTTATTATTGTTGTTATTATTATTATTATTATTATTATTATTATTATTATTGTTATTATTATTATTATTATCATTATGATTATTATTATTATTATTAATAATGTTATTATTATTATTATTATTATTATTATTATTATTATTATTATTATTACTATTATAGTTATTATTATTGTTATTGTTATTATTGTTATTATTGTTATTATTATTATTATTATTATGATTATTATTATTATTATTATTATTATTATTATTATTATTATTATTATTATTATTATTATTATTATTATTACTAGTTTGGACCCGTGTTATGCACGGAATAATGTAATACTCCTTAATAAGTTATAAACTAAAAAAGTAAATATTTAATAACTGCATTTAATAAATGAGATTAATAATCGAAAATGCTACAATCACCATATGGTATGCTTCCACCCTTATCTAATTACAAATGATTGAGTGTGGCAGAAAAATAAGCAAAAATGAGTTGCTCGAAATCATTTGCACATATAATAATGTGGAAAAATATAACCACTCTTGTAAGAGTGGTACGAACCTATTAAGGTATATCCATGTATATTAAGAGTGGTGATTTACATCTATTGAAAAAATGATTATTTAGCATGGATAATAAGCGTGACATTTATTTTGAGATAATTGAAATACATAAAAAGAATTTTTTTCGTATTGGACAATTTATGATAATCATATAAGTCAAATACTAAATTTACAATCAAAAAGAAATTTTTTAAAAAATAATTGAAAAGAATTTTTATAAAAATTAAACACATAAAGGAAATATTTTTATGCAAATTTTCGATTTCTCTCTTTTATAACACAATGCCCAATATATTGAAAAAATCAAAATAAGAAATAAACCTCAAATCTCAAATCTCAAACTCTAATCTTATTTTCTCTCTTATTTTCTACTTAATCAGTAAATTTCACATGTGCCCGCTTTATATCTTTTTTTTCTTAATGTTGTTTAAAGTAAAGTAAAATAAAATAAAACTAAAAAAATTCACCTTAATGAACAGAACCCTAATTTGAAGAAGAATTAAGT